>LPNX010837498.1:219196-349265 GCA_001517045.1 Pseudotsuga menziesii
ATTTCCACAACGATTGTACTGCAAATCTGATCTTTTGCTTCTGCCCCCTCTGCCTCTGAAATTTCTTCTTCTTCTGCCTCTCTCTTTGCCGCAATCTCCCTTGGAAGGGTCTTTGGATTGGTCTTTGCCAGCTAGGGCAGCACCAATACTAGATGCCAAAGAGTGCATCTTTACAACTGTTAGTGTAATTTACAATAATAAACTTGATATGACAAAGAGAAAAACAATAACCTTGTAGGTCTACAGTCTCTGCCAAGGTGTACAATGCAACTTCAGGTTTTAAAGAGATACAATAATAGTATCGCAGCTTCAATTCACAGCAATTTCAGGGAGAAGAAATTCAGTACAGGGTCTTCCAAAAGGCAGCAATGCAAATGGTGAAACCAGCAAAAAGGACAACAAATTTCAATATATACTCAGCTCCAAAACTGTAGCATATATTATTTCAATATACTCAGCTCCACAACTCAATGATATCAATCACCAGAGGAATTAGGGCACAAATCAGGGATTTTGTGCACTTCCATTGGTCACAGGCAATACATAAAAATTATGCAGCTCTTCAATGCAGCATGTAAACTCATGGCTCATACAACAATCTGAGGCTTATACAACAACCTCATCATTCGTGACTTATACACAACATTCATAGCCTCTTTCACTCTCCACAAATGAACATGTTTACAGAATTTATGCACAAAAATTAGGGCAAAATTAGGTTTTGTGTCAACTGTCACAAACAATTACAGCTCCAAGAGTTTACCTTCACGCAGTTTCACAGCTTCACAGGCTTCACTCAGGCACAGCTTCACTCAGGCACAGCTTCATGGCAAGCACACGCAGGCTTCAGGCTTCAGCTAGCTTCAACGTTGATTGTGCCATCTACATATATCAGTAGCAATATATAACATATGCATTATATTAATCTCCAGCGCAGGCTCTTCAACGCAATAAATCAATGCATATATCAGTCACTTAATATATCTATGATATATCACCAAGACGAGCTCTTTGTCTCAATATCAAAGCAGCATAGGTCTAGATTGAGATATAATATTAATGCTTGCACGCTGATAGATATTATGAGCAGTCTTCATACCAACGCATCTCCATCTTCATAGGTAGCAGCAAATAATACACTCAACGTAGTCACACGCAGTCACAAGATAGGTCACAGCCTTCAAAAATAATCACCAGCATTAACTCCATTAGCACGAGGACGCTTAGGATGAGACTTAACAGCACCTGCGGACCTTGTTCTGTCAGCCTTGGCTTTCTGAGCTACACGCTTTTGAAGAGGATCTGGTGAGAACTGTGATTCAAGTTTGTGCTCCTCAATCCACTTGATAACAGCTCTATAAGCAGAGAGCTCTTTTGCATTTGCTACATTCTGTGCAGCAGTAGAGTTATTCCCGGTTTTTAAACTTGCTGAGAAGCTTTCTTAGCATCCTTCAGGTATTCCTTTAACAAAGGAACAGATGGAAACTTCTCTGTCAACTCGAATGCATGCAAAAAGTTTACTGCCTCAATTTGTCTTCCACTATTGACCAGGGTTTCTACAACATCTTATCCTTTCCGCGATCCAAATATGCAAAGGCGACCCAGGACTTTTGGTGTTCCGTTTATTCATAGAAGGGTTTAAAAACAATGAAATGATAATGAAAATGAAAGTTTCAGCTTTTAAACCCTAGTAATTAGTATCAACGAACATGAGGGTGTGCAGCAGCCACGTTCCGTTGAGGATGAGAGCACCGACGATCATTATGAGCCTTAAAACATGTTCTTAGAGCGATCTACGCGGATGGATTGTGCACTGCCAATTGTCCCCAAAACCAAATTATTTAAGCAGTATCTACACAGCTACTGTGTTGAAGATTTCAGATTCTCAGAAGCATTAGCCGTAATGGAAGGGTTTTCGGATTCCACTCCAATCTAGCCCGTAATCTATACCAATTTGCCTAGGAGTCGTTCCAATGAGAAGGATAAGACTTATGATATCATCACGATAATAATATGTTCTACTCCCAAAAAGCATTCCCAAGAACACATCATCTCCAATGCATGATACAGTCCAGGCTCAATATCGGCACATCATTTTCTGGAGGAGAAGTCTCCACGCATTCTTCAAGTCGCAGGCTCAGAATATATCAAAATAGATCAAAGTATTCACACAGCAAGTATTATATACCATCACGCAGCCATGGAGGAGAAGTCTCCATGCAGCAGTGCCTTCAGGCAGGCTCCATGCTGTTACATCATAAAACTAGGGCAAAGACTCCACGCAGCAGTATCAACAAATAATGGAGCGATGGGGAATGAAGAGGCGGCCAACAAAAAAAAATTAGGGTTTCCACAGCACATAAACTCAATCATGAAGGAATTGTAATGTAGGCAATGCATGCGACTCGATTGGCAGACTGATGGAGCAGTCTGGCAATGGACTAGCAAGCAGAATGGCAGCCAGGAGTTATCGCAGACAGCCCTGTTCTGATACCACTTGTTGGTAATAACTCCCGATTCAATTAACTATTCCAATGCAAAAGCCTATACTTATACAAATATCCTGGCGGTTGGGTTTCACCTTCCGCTCAGCCTGTTTGGCTTCCTATCTATTCATATTCCTACTTTTTATTTATTTACAATAATCCTGACGGATTATTCTAACAATCCGGAACATAATAAGGATAATGTATTGGCGAGAATGTTGGAGCAGAAGGAAGCTATAATATCTCATCTTAGTTGGGTTAGTTTATTATTAGGTTTCCATACCTTGGGACTTTATGGTCATAATGATGTTATTCTTGCTTTCAGTCCTCCAGAAAAACAAATATTGATTAATCCCATATTTTCTTAGTAAATACAATCTGCTCATGGTAAGATGTTATAAGGTTTCGATGTAGTCCTATCTTCAACTAGTGGTCCAACATTCGATGCAGGTAAAAGAATATGGTTAGCCAGTTGGTTGAATGTTATTAATGATAATAATAATTCATTGTTCTTAACAATCAGTCCTGAATACTTTTTGGTTCATCATGCTATTGATCTAGGTTTGCATACAAATACATTGATCCTAGTTAAAGGTCCTTTGGATGCATGTGGTTCCAGGCTAATGCCAAATAAGAAAGATCTTGGTTATATTTTTGCTTGCAATGGTCCAGGAAACGGTGGTACCTACGATATCTCAGCCTGGGATTCTTTTTATTTAGCATTTTTCTGGATGTTGAATACTATTGGATGGGTTACTTTCTATTGGCATTGGAAGCATATAACGTTACGACAGGGTAATGTAATGCAATTTGATGAGTCTTCCACTTATTTAATGGGATGGATAAGGGATTATCTATGGTTAATTTTTTCACAATTGATTAATGGATACAATCCTTTCAGTATGACCAATTTAGCTATTTGGGCATGGATGTTCTTATTAGGGCATCTTGTTTGGGCTACTGGATTTATGTTCCTAATTTCCTGGCGCAGATATTGGCAAGAACTAATCAAAACTCATGCATGGTCCCATGAACGCACACCTTTGGCTAATTTAGTTTGATGGAGGGACAATCCAGTAGCTCTTTCCATTGTTCAAGCACGGTTAGGTGGATTATCTCACTTTTCTATAGGTTATATATTCACTTATGGAAATTTTTTAATTGCCTCTACATCAGATAAATTTGGGCAATTATTCTTCATCAATTTCATTAGTGAATGGGATATTATTGTATCAATGAAAATACCCCATAGAGACAAAGTAATCAACATAATATTTCTCCATCTAAAATATGATCTATATTTTGATTCCTATTAGGTAATAATACCGCTTGAACTATTATGGTGAGAAAGAGTCTCATTTAGAGAGAGAAGAAGAGACAAGAAATGGAACGAAAATATCATTTGATTCGTCAATATTTGGAGGAAGAAGGCAAAGTTTCATCATTGTATGACAAATGAGAAATTCATAGAAAATTGCAATATTTACCAAGTAATAGTGCCCCTACATGTCTCCATCGATGTTGTTCTTCGACTGGAAGACCTAGAGCCAACTATCGAGACTTTGGATTGTCCAGACACGTACTCTATGAGATGGCCAACACATGTTTATTTCCCAGGATAACAAAATCAAGTTGGTAGGAAAATAATTTTTTTTTATTGAAGTTTATTGTGATACCAGAAAAGTACCCCTATCCCATATAGGGATAGGGAGTATATACCATGATTATTTGGTGTACCCATTCTGCTTATGATATCAATTATTGGTGCGGAGTAGAGTAGTCTGGTAGCTCGTAAGGCTCATAACCTTCTCTTAACAACAAGTTGGGAAATACAATATATATTTTGATTTGAATCAAATCAATCTTTCTGCGAATCTCTACACGTGCAATTCCTCCATAATTCAGGGAGCTCTTTATATGCGTTCGTACATAGTTTTCATTGCAAGTACATATTTTTTGATATTCTCGAAGATCTTTGGAATAATTCCTTTGTTGTGCGAACCAATGGTAACAATAATTTTGGGTTACACCAAGTCTAAAACCAAGTGGATTTATTTTTTGTGCCATACATATCCTCTTTTTCAGGATTCTATTCACATAATCAGATCATTCAATTTGGATATTTCCTCCAATAAAATAGTTATATGACAAGTGGGTTTCTGTTGTGGATAACCACATCCCTGAGCTCTAGGTTGAACCATTTTAAAAAAAACACCTTCATTCACTTTGACTCTACTGACGAGTAAATTGGAATTTTTCAAACCCATATTGTGATTTGCATTCGCTGAAACATAATGAATTAATTGTGATATGGGATAGGAGGCCTGATATGGCATCAATTCCAATGTCATATGTGTTTGTCCATTTGGATGACCATGGATTTGATTAATTAGTCTACATGCTTTATGGGGATACATATGTATATTTCTTGGCAAAGCTCGTATCTCTAGACTTGGACTATTATTTCCCATTAAATCCATCCTCCCTAATGAATTACAAGTATCTTAACGATGATATTTCTTATCGTTTCTCACATGTCCCTGAAAAAGTAGGGTAGGTGAAAATTCCCCCAATTCGTGGTCTACCATATGATCTGTTACATAATGGGTAAATGTTCTCTCCCATTATGAACAACAATGGTATTAGTAGCTTCACCATTCACCGAACCACCACCTCCTCCTCCTCTTCCACATGTGTTTTTAGCTTCACCTTTCATTGATCCACCTCCTCCTCCATGTGTGTTAACAACTTTACCATATACTGATGCACCTCCTCCTCCTGCATATGCATCATTAGGTACACCGTCTACTTATCCTCAACCACTTCTTCCAAATGCATAATTAGTTACACCATCCACTGATCCTCCTCCTCCTCCTCCTCCTAGACATGTGTCACCATATGTTGATCCACTTGTGCCACTAGTTGTTTATGCATTTGCACCACTAGTTGCAATGACATCATCTGCTACACCTACTACACTAGCTACTGATGTTGTAGATGACATGGTCACATCGGGTGATATACTTCCTAGCGGAGAGATATATCATACTCTACTTCCATAATTATTGTTTGACATGGGTATTGATAGACCGCCTAGCTTTATTGGTGGACCTGGTTTGTAGTAGTACTTGACATGTATATTAATTGTTGTATATTTGACTTGAGATTTATATATGACATGTATATTGATTTTGATGAGATGTATATTGACATGTATATTGATATGTATATTGCTCATGTATATTATGTTTTTTGATATCATGTTGATGTTGTTGTTAATTGATTTTTTGTTTTGTTTTTGAATTAAATTTGAGATGTATCACTAATTTAAATTTAGAGTTGTCGTGTAATGTTTAACTTTAGTTTCATGAAATAATTTGATGTGGATTGTGTTTGTGAATACTTATAGTCATTATTGAAATATAATGTTTAAGTATTCTTCAAGGAAAATTGTTTATTGTCCAGCAAGATACAATATGTTGATTAAACATGTTTACAAACACGATTAATTGATTATATGAATGATTGCACAGTTTGATTATTTTTTTAAATCAAATTCTTCTATTAAATGACGTTTCATAAGTTTATTCCTATATATTTTTACTTAATAAATATTTCCATGTTAATTGTTGATAATGATTACAAATTATTTTATTGAAATATAAAAACATATTAAAAAAACATTAAACTAAAGTGAAATTGATGACAATTTTAATAAAATCAAAATTACTTTAAAATAAATATTTACTATTGTTTTATATGAATATGTCATCAACTTTGTGATTTAGAGTTTCCATATAATGTTTAACTTTAGTTCTATGAAATAATTTAATTTAGATTGTGATTATGAATACTTATAACCATTAATGGCATACAATGTTTAAGTCTTATTGAAGGTGAATTGTTTATTGTCCAGTAAGATACAATATGTTGATTAATTTTTTTTATAACCAACATGATTAAATGATTCTATGACTGATTGCACACAATTTCATTAATTTTTAAATCAAATTATTTCATTAAATGATGTTTGATAAATTTATTCCTAATTGTTTACTTAATAAATATTGACCCATTAATTGTTGATAATGATTATAAATTCTTGTATATTGAAATCTAGAAAAAACAGTAAATTAAAGTGACATTGATGTCGGTTTCAATAAAATAAAATTTATTGTAAAATAAATCTTTAGTATTGTATTATATGAGTATGTCATAAAATTTGTGATTCGTATCTCAATTAATGATAAGTATTCCAAAAGTTAACATAAACATATTTTAATATAATACACCAAAAAGTTGCTGTAATAAATAATAAAAACATATGAAAAACATGTTTATGCTTATACTATTTAATGCTTTTAAATTAATGGTATTAAATGGTTGTTAACGTTTTATATCCAACATTGTAAAATTAAGAAAAAAACATAATTGGCTAGTTATAGATATCCATAATAAAGTGACACTTCCACAATCTATATGTCAAAATAAAACATTTACATATCACTCTTTGTTGCCTCCATCACTCTCATTATTTTTCTCATTTGACATTATAACATTATTGTTCTCAAAAAGATGTTTTGATCTTGGATAATGTCTCACTGCAAACCACCAATCCCTATCCAACAAATTTGTGTAAGAAAACACTTGGTTACAATGTTTCTGGAAAACATAAGTCTCCTTAGTTTTCAACCCACATTTTAAAGAATTAATACATATTAGCCCACTATCACGACATTCCTTTACATCCCTTTGATCGAAGGTATCCCACTACTTGCACTAACAAACACACATTGAAAAGATGACAAGTCCATTTGCATGATCTCTTGTATTTTTCCAATGTAAGCTAAGCCCTCTATTAGGTTTTTATAATAGTGGATAGCACGACTATATTGGTTGCACTCGACCTCCACTCAACAATCTTGTGCGATGTGTCCATCATCGACATCCTTGGTGCAAAATGATGTCCATATTGACACATAGATAGCAGCAAATGCATCTATAAAAATGCAAACAAAGGATAGTGTCATATGTCTAATAACCCGAGCTTTAATAAAAACATAATACATGTTAAAATTCAAATGTGCATTAAAAATTGAATTTGGTACATAGAGAGATTATTTTAGAGTTGTTGCACCTGATCCCTATGTTTAGTGCATCTTCTTCTCCACGTGGGTAACCATTGTACGTGACATATTTATTTGTGATATCATAATCTACCCAATTGTTGCGACAAATCTTTGGCAAATTTTATTTTAAATGATCAGGATAAGGCATGCTTCTACCATTCAACCATCTAAATTCTTTTATGTCGTTGTCCCATTTCCTTTGTTTCTCTACATATAACCTGACCCATGCTTGCGTTTCCTCTGTATAGTAAAGACCGAATTTATTGATTGCATCATTTATTGAATTCATTGATGTATACAATAATTCAAAACGAATTGTATGAGATCAAATATATATTATGAACTTCAATGTAAATAATTGCTTTGTACAAATTTTACAAAATACTAGTGATGTACTCTTTATCATGCACCTTTTTTTTTCCGTTTGTTTGAAGTAGCTCCCCTTCTCTTTTGTCCTCATTATGTTGGTCATGCAAAACCACTGTCCCTAGTGCATTGCTAATTTTCTTGATGTATTCACTAGCATAATAGAATGACCCATATACTATGTACCCCTTCACCATAGAACTATCTGGGTTTTCCCTTTATCGAACAAACCCCTTTAATTTGTTTTTATGTAGTTCTCTAATAAGAAAATAAAACAACATGAGAGCACCCCAACTAATTCAACCTCATCATGTAGGTGAATTAGAATATGGACCTACAAGTCTATAAAACTCGTGGGTGGTTCCTTCTCAAACATATAAACAATCTCACCTATCTCTCGACGCCACCATAGAATGCTGGCCATATGAATCACTTTTGATGCGATCCGATGTACAAATGTAAATAATTTTGATATGGCACGTCGCATGTCTTATTGAAGTCACGGTTCACACACCCATACACAATCAAAGAATATTGACACTACAAAATAGACACACATAATTAATAACCATAAAACTAGATGTGCATAGTATATTTTAACCCACACTACGAAAAAACAATCATGTATTTGACATACATACCCTTAGAAGGTTCAGATGATTATGTGATTTCAACCCTAACAAATATCCTTCTGTAGTGAACCAATGACATATAGTTAGCCCATATAAAGAAGGTTCCTTCAAACCCATTATAACATCCTTTGCCATAGAAATCTCATCCTTCTTTAAAATCAAAGGGAAAACACCTTCTATAAAAGACCAAGAGGGACCAACCTCTCCTCTACTTTCTTTCCTTGGCCAATGTCTCATTTTTGTATTGGAAGAAATAATATCTCTCCTAACAACCAAAGTGTCACTTTTTTTGGGATGATATATGCCTCCATAAAGAATATGAAACATTTTTGAATATATACATGGGATCTAGTAAGTGGGTAATCTTAAGTTGTTCCCAATATGGAAGCTCATAAAAGACAAACTTCCTTTTCATCCTAATGGAAATTTTTTCATTGTAGGTGTAAAAACATTTAAGAGCATTGGACATAGGTTCTCCATTTGGAATATGTAATTTGCTTCTCATTCTCTTTGTTATATTCCCTAATACAATATGATGGTGTGATTACTGTTGGGAATATTATATTCTTTGCATGATAATCAATGGTCTAATTCGATAGCAGACTAGCCATCAAGTTGATCGGAATTGAAGTTGACAAATAGTGGAATTCTAATCGACTGGTCAACGAGCATAAAGAGGGAAATAATTTTCCTAACACTTGGATGATGAGAAGATCAACTGGAAGTTAATTAAGGTTGACTCAGTCAAGTCAACTATAATAGAAGAACTACATTCAATTTGGAAGTTATGGATTTCCATTAATGAGTAGTTTGTTGTAACTAATTCGGGTTTTAGGAGTCAATGTGTGTGTTGCATCTATATATATGATGTAAGGAAAAAAACAATCTAATCATATTGTGAAGTATTGTATGGTACTAGAATAAGTGTAGTGAATTCACACTTAAGTTCTTGTGATTATTAAGTCATTGTTATAAACACTAGTTAATAGTGTTGATATGATATGAATGGTAAAGCTCACTGGTTTGTTGGTTTTTACTTGTAAAGGGGTTTTGTGCCATTGTTTAATTCTGTTTAATTGTAAGAATCATTATGCATACTCAATGTAATAGGAATTAGAACCCAACAGTTGGTATTGAATCAATATTTGGATTCAAGGGGACACCTTTGTTGTTGAGGGTTTGGCTTGGTCCTAGATCTAGAGAATACTTAGTAATGGGAGTTCTAGAACAACCGATTCATAGTTGAGAATGACTGGTTGTTCGAGGATAGAATTCCAAAATTTTAATGGACAAAATTTGAGCTTTGGAAGCTTAAAATGAAGGATATCCTTATAGATTGAGAAAAATGGGTCATTGTTGTCCTTAGAACCACTTTAATAGGTATGCTGAAGGAAGATTAACAGAAAATTGACTTGAAATAAAGGAGTACAATTCAATTTTCTTTAGTAGATTTTGTATTGTTGAATGTCTCAGAAGAAGACACTATAGAGAAACTATGCAAAAAATTGGGGAACTTATACCAGTTGAGATATATGATTAACAAGTTGTTTCTCGAAAGAAACTGTATCTTATGAGGATGAAGGAGGGATAATCAATTACAGAGCACTTGAATTCATTCAACACTATGATTAGTCAGTTGTTGTCCATGGATATTAAAATCATTGAGGAGGAGAAATGTATCACATTTTGTTTTTTTCTTTTCCAGACTCATGGGATAGCCTGGTTGTGGCTATTGGATGCAACAACTCCACATTGAATATTGATGATGAAGTTGCATCTCTGTTGTCATAGGAGATGAGATGAAAGAATACAGAAGGTATGGAACATGATGCCTTCATTCTAAGAGTTCGAATGGTTAATAGAGGAAAAGGTAAATCCTCTAATAGAATATCAGAGTCAAGGGGTATATCTAAGAAGATATCTAAACCTTAGATCGACAATGAGAAAATTCTAGCAATGTGGCAAAGTTAGGTATTATAAGTGTGATTGTCAGTTGACGAGAGTCAATAAGAACAAAGGATCCAGGGAAATGCAATTAAATAAAATTAAGCCTTCAACTAAAGAGAAATGATATGTGTATTTGGATTTGGCAAGTACACAATCATATAATGAATCTTGGTTGATCAACTCTGGTGCATCATTTCATATGAGACCACGCAAAGAATAGTTCTAGGAATATGATAAGTTTGATGACAATGATGTTGTTTTAGGAAATGATTAATCGACCATGATTGTATGACAATGTAAAGTTTGGCTATTGTTAAAATATGGAAGGTGTTACGCATAAATATCATCACCATCATGTGTTGGGGCCTAAAACATCAGAAGTTTCCCTCAAATCCCAAATTGTGAAGTTGGACATTGGCCCAAACTCCTATTTTCCATATTTGAGTCCAAAACCACCTTTTCCCTTAATGCAAAAGTAATTACCCTCTTCAGTAACACCCATTGTCTCTTTACAATAAGCAGTGCCACCACCTATGTCCCTTGATCAAAGAGCGGTTCCAACCTAGTAATGCTCTGTCTACATGGAAGAAAAATAGTGCTTGAGTTTAAAAGAGAAAAATAGAAGATTCACGAAGCTTCTCAAAGGAAGACTTCATGGCACCCTCATCCCTACTCCTGTGGACCACATGGAATCGAGATCCCCCCTAGTAGGATCTCCCTTCCACCTCACCCACCATTTTCTCAACCATCCCTTTCCTCCCGAGGCCTATAAAACCTATCTCATACCCCATGGTTGAGAGAGAGAAAGGTTATGCTGCTGCATTGAGATTCTGGCCAAGTATAGGGTGAGCATAGAAGGAGCAAGTTGGAGCTTTTGAGGACAAGGCATAGCATGTGAATGAGCATCACAACACTAAGGCAATGGTTGTAAGCTTTCTTATTCATTTTTAATGCAAAGTTGGTTTCTTTCCCGTAAAATGTGTTATGTTGTAATCATTCATTTTAATATTGGATTCCTTAGTCACTAATATAGAACTGTAGACTAGGTTCTGGTACCTTTGATCTTACTTGTTTTGTTTGATGTGTTTGTGCAGGTACATCCATGGAGATTCATCACCATAGGAGACAACTACATCACACTATAGAATAACCAAAGGACTCATTTTGGATATCTACCAGCTCTAGGGGAAGTCTTCCATCTTTGTCATCACTCATTTGCTCTAGATCTGAACCATTCAAGCCTAGAGGAACAACTCTTGTTAGCAAGAGGTGCATTTTCCTAGCAACAAATCTGACGACCATACTAGGGAATAGCATTCAAGACATCTGATATTCTTGGTTTTCAAACTCTTGTCTGATACCCAAACTCCAACCTTTTAGTGATCAGATCTACTAGCTTTTCTAGTGAGATTTTGGTTCGGTATAACCAGACCTGCTCAGATCTAAGGTACATCTACTTTCTATACTTAATTTTACTGTTAATTTCATGATTTGATGCCAGTGTTTTAGCACCTAACTTTCTCTGTTTCGCCATTCTTTTTGTTTTGACATCTACATCAGTCACCGCACATGCATAGAGGACAATAGGTGGTGCCACCACACTTTCTTAGTAGTCATTAAGCGGTGCCACCACTCTATCACAGTGGACAAAAGGCAGTGCCAAAGCAGTAATGCTCTATCACCAACCCTCTTCAAGCGGTGCCAGGTAGGGTTTTCACACCCTTGTGATTTCAAAGCTTAGTTGATTTTTCTTTCTATTCTGTGTGTTTTTCGGGCTTCATTCTTGAGATCTGGATTGTTAGATTCAAAGTATGATAGTGGTAAATTCTTGCTTTGCTGTGTTTCAAAGAGCTAGGTTACATCCATCTATTTAGTTGCTTGTATGCTTGGTTTTGATTTCAAAAGGAGTGCTTGGAAGTCAGTAGAGTTAGATCTCTTTTTACTATTTGATCAAACTGAAAATGAAGTTTATCTTTTTGGCTTTTGCTTTTGTTCTTCGTGAGTTTATGAAAGACCACTTTTTTCTTTTGATTCAAAGAAAGAAAACAAATTGTTGAGATTTGATCACAATTTTGTTTAAAGACGACTCATTGGAACCTTGATTAGCTTCACAAGATTTCAGATATCCATGTTCTTCTTTCCTTTTATAGGCTCTTATCTCATCAAAAGAAAAATATATCATAGTTATAAGTTAGATCTTTTCATTTTTTGAAGAAAATTGAAAAAGTGCTTAGTTTTCCTTTTAGTGATAATGTCTTTGTTTTTAGGAAAAGAGATCTTGCTTTGTTCTTGCTTTCAAAGATAAGTGCAGAAGTGTGTTGCTTGTTTGCATTTTTTGAAAAGATGAGTTCAGTGTGATTGTTTGGGAAATTTTTTGTTTCTGAAATAGAATTGAAACACTCTCTCCTCCCCATAAGTAGGGCATACTTTGAATGGTAAAGTGAAAAAATTGCATCCCATGTTGCATGGTTTTACTTTTTCATACACACTTCATGCATCCACCTAACCATTAAAGATAAAATTAACGGTAGCTTTAGGTTAACTTTTTTAGTAACTTGAGTGATAGGATAGAGACGTGTTCCGACATCTTTAAACATAGGAGCTGTCATTCATTTTCCTGCACTACATCCCAAGAACTGTGTGGTTCTTCCACATACCATTGGTATATCGAATGGCCTTTCACGTACCCTTGAGGTATATAGAAAGGTATTCACGTACTCGATTGTATATCGGAAGGCCCCTTTTGAATGGTTGTGCATTAGACAACACTAACATGGATTTGAGCTCCCACGTACCTTGTGTATATCAGAATACCCTTTTAGGATTCCCTAAACCATCCGAAAAAAACCCCCTTTGGCCATATTGTCAGCGCAATACACCGAGGACAACACTCGGGGAGACAACTATGCACGCACCATCTAGGTAATCGGGGATTCATTAGAGGAAATTTCAACTCAAAATGGGCCTTTCAACCCAATTCAAATTTCATGTCATCATGTTTTAGCCAATGAAATTTCTTTAAATTTGAAATACCGTATAGGTCTTAAACATTTTTTAATATAAATTTGGGGATAGGTATCATAAAAAAACTACTTTTTTTGTTCGTATTTTTGACATATCTCCCTGTGTTTTTATTCAAATTTTGATTGGGAGATCTTGTTGGATGCATAATTAATTCCTCATCCAATGAGTACCCACACTGCATACTTTTGACGAACCCCACTACCCCCAAAATAAGAAATACCTGAAAAATTGTGATGATGATGTCATCATCATGTTACATCATCAGCACGTTACATCATGATCACGTTTTTTCAGGTATTTCTTGCTTTTGGGGTAGCAAGGCCTGTCGAAAGTATGCATTGTGGGTACTCGTTGGATGCAGAATTTAATTCCACATCCAACGAGCTCTCCCGATCAAAATTTGAGTAAAAACACATGGAGATATGTAAAAAATACGAACAAAAAAAGTAGTTTTTTTCTTTTCTTCCTCCAATATTAATAAATATTATTTATTATTTTAACTATTATTTTATTATTTTCCTTAGGAGGCCCATTTTGAGTTGAAATTTCCTCTAATGCAGGAAAGGGATGATCCCAATCCTCCTTGTCGTGCTTTACTGTTGGACCTTGTGGTATATCATGAGTTGCAAAGACTTGAACATCCTAGTGAGGAACCGACTTTCATCAGCCCCTCTTGTCACCTAAGTTTTCTTATGGCCTTTAGCTTGTGTAGGAGAGGTTTTGTGTGTGTTTTCTAGTTTTCAAACCCTAGGTTATGCTTTTAGTGACCAGCAATCTGGTTGAGTTTCCTTTTGAGACGATCCAGAAGAGTTCAAGTCTTTCCACTTGACCTTCCTCCTGTTGTAGGAGAAATACCAATGGAAGCCATAGACCAAGGAGCCGTAGCTAATTCTCACATGGAAGAGAATCCAACTGTGTAAGTGGGGGAAGAATTCACTACATATGATAATCCCTTGGCCGAAAAACCTCCTATGATTGACACTGCCTTCCATTTTCCAATGGAAGGTCATGTTGGTTCATTAAATTGGGTTGATCGCTCGTCTGATGATATCAAGGGGACAAAATATGGCCCTGATGCTCCTTTTTGGAGAACCTCTATGGGTCAAGCAATTTTTGAATTTGGGGTTACTAGATCGTCCTTTTTTAATCCTTCGTCAAATTAGGATATGTATAGAAGGCTCCAACCAACGGTCGATCATTTACATAATTTTCAAGAGCACCTTGCGAACATCATAGCTTTCCCTCCTTCTCATCAGGAGCTTGTACCGGCTCTTTTTCCCCATCTTTTAGAATCAACCCCTCACAGATACCATTCACTGTCGACGTCTCAAGCTGCTCCTAGTTTGACATCACCGGTTTGAGGATCAATAGTTCCTAATCCAGGTCAAACTTCCAACCCTATTACTACGGTTCAAAATCATGGGTCTTCTTCTGGTTCTCTAGTATATTCTACCACTGAGAGGCAACCTCCAGCTCAAGTTGCATTAGTAGTTAGTGGAATCACATCCAGTAAAAGACAGACCCTTGCTGTAGGATAGTCAACAGTTGTAGTCCCTCCCACAAAAACCAAAGCGGTTACTCCCCCTTCTAGTACATGGAAACCCTTAGGGGTACAACCCATTGTTAATAAACCTTCTTGGGGATATACGCACCTGGGAAATCTACCATCTGTAAGTAATGTGAACTTTCAACCTACATCTATAGGAATGGTATATCCCAGTATGCCTTACCTTGGAAACTTGTTTACACCATGGGGGAAACCCAACTAGTCGTATATGCCTATGCATGGGGGGATACCTGTCAATACTGCTGGAGGATATGGTGGCCCACCTTTTGGGGGGCCACCTGGTGGAGGCCCACCTGGCAGAGGTCCACCTCATGGCATACCACCTTATGGGGGGCCACCTCCTAGAGGACCACCTTATGGGGGGCCACCACTCGGAGGACCACCTCCTAGGGGACCACCTAGTGGAGGACCACCTAGCGGAGGACCACCTGGTGGAGGCCCACTTGGTAGAGGACCACCACCACCACCACCTAGAGAAAACCCTCCTCTTGGGGGCCCACCTCCATCCAGCAGATCTTTGGGGGGATCATTTGCGAATCCAAATTCCCAACAACTAGTGTATCAATCGGCCTATGGTCCTACTGGTATACAAATGGCTTATCAATACTACCAGTATGTGCAAACTAATCAGTAAATTCCTTTTTTTGCAACTTTGGACTTTCCTGATCTGTCCAAGTTGATTAATGACCCCATCCAGCATAACCCTTCACGGCCTAAAATTTCATTAAAGTTACCATCAGATATTCTAAAATTTGATGGGAAGCAGGGAGAAGATCCCAAAAACCATGTTATGACCTTCCATCTATGGTGTTCTTCCAACTCCTTGATGGATGATTCAGTTCATTTAAGGCTCTTTCAGCGAACTTTGACTGGTACAGTTGCAAAGTGGTACATTGAACTTCCGTAACATTCGTTTGTGGACTTTAGCTCGTTGGAAACACTTTTTCTTACTTATTTCCAACTTCCCATCCGTTATGAAACTGGTACATATATTTTGACATCACTTCATCAAAATACTTCCATGCACATACCTGATATTCATGAGTGGAAGAGACGATGAAGGCTTATTAAAGCTCCCATTCCAGATCAATTATTGGTTGATTGGTTCATGAAATCCTTGTTGCCTCCCATTGCCTGAGATGTGGCTATGGGTAGTGCTGTTACTGAAGAGTAGGGTATCAGTCGTGCTCAGTATCTAGACTTGGTTTATTCCCACTTTGGAACTCTGTATGATCTAATCCCTCAAGCTCCTCACCCCATCATAGACCCTACCAAGCCACTTGCATAAAATCCTATTGATGGGGTTATCGGTTCAATCCACCTCTCATCAGCAGCTAAGCCTTCCAAGAAACATAGTACTTCCACTACTACTCCTTCTACTCCTACAGTTTCTGCCAAGGTGAATGCTATTCAAAGTACGCAGACACCCGCTAATAAGAAGAAAGGTAAAGGAAAAACCAAGAAGCCTGGAAACCAACAGGAGAATGCCAAGGCTACGGCCCCAGAGAACGACAATAAAGGCAAGAGGAAGGCTAAGTATCCCTCCCTATTGTGTGGTTGTGACCACATCACGAAGGAGTTCCCTCATCGTGAAGATATTAGTAAATTTTTGAAAATTAACCCTACACTAGTAGTGCTTACCGAC
The DNA here is from genome assembly GCA_001517045.1 of Pseudotsuga menziesii. Lineage (NCBI taxonomy): Eukaryota > Viridiplantae > Streptophyta > Pinopsida > Pinales > Pinaceae > Pseudotsuga > Pseudotsuga menziesii. The sequence goes on from LPNX010837498.1 coordinate 235,993, forward strand.
CCCTTTTCATCTCAACAACAATTGATAGATCTATGTCTAATCAAGGAACGTATAATTCTACAGAAGAAATCAGAATGATGTCCTCGGAAATTATTATCTTGAATAATCATAGTCAGTCATATGACAAACCTACAGAGAAGAAGGACGAGAATCCTTCTTCTGAGAAAACTCCTTCCACTAGTTATTCTCCATCTTTGTCTAATGGTCCCCTCATGATTGAGAAACCTAATCTCGACTTGATTTTGCGTCCACACAAGAGTACCCTCAGGAAATCTGTTTTTAATAAAAATGCTCGAGCTGCATAATTCTACAACGTTGTTGAATATTTGACTCAAGCACCTTGCACAATGTCTACCCTGGAGGTGCTCCAAAGTTGTCCCACGCAACACAAAAACTTGTTGATGACATTGGGGGCATTAGACCCATATAACACTAATTTGATTCACTTTAACATGGAGAACTACAAGTCTAGATTACCCCACCATCTTGCATTTCAAATTGTGACAAGAGTAGGTGGGAGAAAGTTCCATAGGACCGTCCTAGATGAAGGAGCTTCCACCTTGGTATTGTCTATGGCTTATTGGAGGGCCATTGGTTCTCTTGAAGTTATGAAGTCACCCACAACCTTGAAATGTTTTGATGGATGAGGTTTCCAATCTCATGGTCTCTTACCAATCCTTTCAGTCGAACTTGGGGGAAAGACTATTTCCATTCAGGTGGAGCTGGTCGATGCCCTGTTGGATTACAATATTCTATTGGGGAGAAATTGGTTCTATGCTATGACAGTTGTCGCTTTGACAGTGTTTCAAACTCTCCAATTCCCTCATTTGGGGAATATTGTGACAATCGATCAACTTGATTTTTGTTCACCAGATGTTACTACCCCCACTGCAAATAATATCCCTATGCTAGGTCAATCTTCTTTGCCTTATCAGTTAGTTGGGGTAGGTATGTTGAAGGATTCAACCCTCATGGGAGTGTTTCCCTCAACTCCTCCTAGTACAGAATCGATAACTGTGAACATGATTTCCATGATTGGCCATAGTCCTAGAGGAAAATAAGTTGTTGAGTCATCCTATTTAGGCCCTTATGAATCACTTTATGATGCTGTTCAATCTGCTTCCAGTGTCCATTCTGATGATCTTCATATGGTGGCTTCGAATCCTTACCACCTACCCTTCTGGCTAGAAACCTCTCTCTCCACTCTAGACTATCTCACACATGCTTTCCCATTGGATGAGTCCATTATGGATATCATGAGTGAGAATGAACCTATATGGGAAGATCATCATCATAGATCCTCTTTCCTTCCCAACGCCAGTTTAGTAGATTTTGATCTTGTATCTTTTATTAGTAATGATATTGTCAACAATCCTCAAACACCTGTATTGTTGCAAGGCACTGATTCCAAAGGAAACCTTTGCAACATCACTCAGACAACCCTTATTGACATATCAATCAAGCTCGAAACTGTTGAGCATGTTCATGTAGGACAAAACTATTCAACAGAAGAAACTGAGAGTTATAGAGCTCTATTCAAAGAGTTCCGTGATGTTTTTTCCTAGATTTATGAAGAAATTCCTGGGATTGATCCATCCATCATCGTACACGAGATTAAAACATATCCCACGACAAGGACAATCTGACAAAAACTACGTCAATTCCATCCTAGGAAGGATGCAGCTATAAAAGCCGAGGTGTAGAAACTTCTAAAAGTGAGGTTTATTTATCCTGTACCACTAACAGAATGGGTGTCTAATATGGTCCTTGTGGCTAAGAAGCAGTGCACTATTAGGGTTTGTATCAATTTCTGAGATTTAAATAAGGCTTGTCCCAAGGACAATTTCCTTACTCCACACATCGATCAAATCATTGATATCTGTGCTGGGAGTGTCATCTTTTCTTTTATGGATGGATTTTTTGGCTACAATCAGGTATAAATTCTACCCACTAATCAACATAAAACGACATTCATCTTCCCATGGGGAACCTTTGCATATTGAAAGTTACCCTTTGGTTTAAAAAATGATGGATCTACATTCCAGCGCACCATGTCCTATGCTTTTCATGATATCAAGCACATCGTGGAGCCATATCTGGATGATCTCCCTGCTCATTCACAACAATGGGAGGACAACCCAGGGCACCTTAGAGATATTTTCCTTAGGTGTTGTCATTACAATATTCGCCTTAATCCACACAAATGTGCCTTTTGTGTTGAGACTGGATGTCTTCTTAGCTTTGTGGTTTCCAAAGATGGCATCCAGATAGATCCTTTGAAAATTGCTGCTATTTTGACCTTACTTGCCTCGATTAATATCAATGAAATCCAAAGTTTGCAAGGGAAGACAAATTGTATTCATCATTTCGTATGTAACTTCATAGAAAAAACACACGACTATATGCATCTCCTTAAGAAGGACACTTTGGGATGACCAAGCCCAATGAGCTTTTGACAATTTAAAACATGCTTTGACACATTCACTAGTGTTGCACCCCCCAAATTACTGAAAATAATTTCTGCTATATGTTGCTGCCTCCACTACTACCATTGGTATGGTTCTAGTGCAAGAAGATTCCAATGGCCAAGAACACATGATTTATTACCTAAGTAAGAGTCTTATTGAATCTGAAACTCGTTACTCTCATGTGGAGAAGCTAGATTTGACTACAGTCATTGTTGTGAAAAAGTTTCATCACTGCATCTTACTATGCACCATAATTGTTCTCATGGATCAAAACCCCACGTATTACATTCTGAGTCGTTAGGTACGAGGAGGTAAGTATTCCCATTGGATCATTATCTTACAAAAATTTGATCTCAAGTTCGCTAAGGCTACTTCGAAGAAGTGCTTCATTTTCGTGGAGTTGATGTGTGATCTTCCCTATGCTCTGATGGAAGCTGAGCCCAACAATTCATTTCCAGATGGATTCTTGTTCCTGATCAGCACAATCGACCCATGGTATGGAGATTTGATCATTTATCTCCAGAACCAGAGATTTCAGCCCGACATGCCCCATGACGATCGTCATCGCATCTGTCACCACGCAAAGTATTATCTCATTTTTGAATGATACATTGCATCGACGTGGTATTGAATCCATTCTTCAATGATGCCTTACACATGAAGAGGCTGAACAAGTTTTGAATGATTTCCATTTTGGAGCAGGTGGCAGTCATCTTTCTGGGATGGCAACAACTTAGAAAGTCCTTCACGCTGGGTATTTTTGGCCCTCAACCTTCAAAGATTTTCATGAGGCAGTTAAGAAATTCCCACCTTGTCAAATATTTTATCCTAAAAAGTGCACCCACCCTGCTACTTTACACCCTATTATTGCTGTTGGCCCTTTCATCAAGTGGGGTATTGATTTCATGCATTGCAATCCTACCTCAGCTGGGGGTCATGGTTACATCATCGTAGCCATCAATTACTTTATAAAATGGGATGAGGCAATGCCTACATATGTAGAGGATGGAAAAACTACCACCCTCTTTTTGTTTAACCACGTGATAGCTAGGTTTGGGGTCCTACAAGCCATAGTCATTGACCACAGATCTCATTTCCACAATTAGATGATGGATGAGTTGAATTCTAAGTTGGGTTTTCACCATGAAAAATCAACTCCGTATTACCTGCAGGCTAATGGTCAGGTTGAGGCCATTAATAAAGTTTTGAAAACTATGTTGCATAGGATGCTTGGAGATCACAAATCCAACAATCATTTGACCCTTGTTTCCATACTGTGGTCTTATAGGATTTTAATTAAAAAAAAAAACTGGTTTCACACATTTTTAGATGGTTTACATACTAGAAGTTGTCCTCCCTAACGAGTGTAAAATCCCATCACTCAAACTTGCAGTGGAACTTCTCCCGAACACTTTTGCTGAAGAAGAATGGTTTTTTGTACTTAAAAAACCTTGATGAAAATAGACGAGATGCTACCTTGGCTAACGAGGCACACAAAAAATGCGTTAAGTCTCAGTACGATAAGTCTGTTCAACCTCATGTCTTTAATGAAGGTGACATGGTTCTGACTTACGATCAGAGACATGAAAATATAGGGAAGGGAAAGTTTGAGTCTATGTGGTATGGTCCCTTTATCACCAGTAAATTTTTAGAGAAAGGGGCCTACGAGCTTCTAAACTATGATGAGATACCTTTCGGGAAATCTCACAATGGGTTGTACCTGAAGAGGTAGTATGCTTGAAGTCATTTCTGTATGGTAACTTGTATATATGTATATTGTTTGAATTTTTGGAATGTTTTTGGATTTTCAATATGTTTTTTAGTTTCTTGTCAATACTATTTAGCAGATCAGATGGATTTTTATGGTTTTGCTGATGGTGCTTGTCGTCATACCTTGAACCTCGCTTCAGCTGCTTGGGTTCCTTGGCACATGACTTAGTCAATTCAAGAGTATTTTGTATTGGTCCATCTATCAATAACATCGTTGAGTATCAGGCAGTGATATGTTTATTGACCAAGGCTGCATCTCAGGACATTCATGACTTGGTAGTATGTATGGACTCATAACTAGTGGTTTGTCATTTAAACCACATTTATACCATCCGGAACCCTACACTTCTTATTTTTTTTTGAAGAGTGCATATGTTAGAAAGGTCATTTGAATCCATCACTTATAGGCACATTCCTAGGTCTTATAACACAGTTGCCAACTCATTGGAAAAATACATTTTAGACTAGTACATTGCCCATACATAACTTTTATAAATAAAACATGGTCCATCGTAAGATAAAATAAACAGTAAAAGACACATAAAAACTCATGTAAATATCATTTCCCATTTGAAACAAATATAAACACCATAAATAAGTCTATATATATATATATANGCTTTCAGTGTATACATCATGCAGAACGTCTAGTGGTTCTCATGATAGCACATGATATCCCTAACTACTCTCCGTAGCAAGCGACTGAATCGGCCCAACACCCCAATTGTGTGTCTCTGGTACGTTTTAGGGAGGTCATTTATTGCAGCATCTAGAATGTCTAGAGTCAACCAGTTGAGGTTTTTCTCCAACTTGGTTAACTCATCATCTCCTCTATGTACAAAGTGATCCCCTACTCGCCTTTCCATTGGGGATGAACCCCTATGTCATGCATCTCCAACATTTTCATGAAAACATTAGGTCTCGTCATCATTCATAAAATCTATAAAACATGAAAATACAAAAAATAATCAACATCTTGAGCATTTTTGTTTCCAATATCACCCCATTGGGTGTCTACTGGTAAAGGTAGATCTTAATATCCTCAAAATTCGGTCCCAACATAGGCATAATCCTTAATCATGAGAATTTGGTCGTCCAACCAATGGAAAAGGGGTTACCGTACTTGAAATTAGCTCTGCCACCTCCAGTACGGGCCATGATATCTACCCACCATAGCATGTGGGGGTCTAAAGCTCTCAGCTCGGTGAAAACCACCTATGGCCTCAGGAGAGGTACCTGCTTAAAAAATAAACATGCTAGGATAGTCCCATAACCAAATTGTTTTAGCTCTCCATATTGACACTTCGTAAGATGATCCTTGCACACACTGAGAAATGCTTCGACCCAGTTGAAAAAAATGGTTTCCATATCCTCCAGGGCATACAACATGTGCGCCCGAGAATCTTGATGAGCCCCTTGGCTCCCTGCAACCCTCTGCATAGTGAAGAGTATTGTCTGAAGTGGCAAATCCTTCCCTTCCTTGATGGTGATCTTTTTTCCCGTCATCTTAGTGCCCAAGAAATAGTGGCGAACTATGAGTTCTTGTGTCATGATGTCTCCCCCTCAGGAACTTGTCAATGATATTGGCGCTCCATGCCTAGATAATCCGGCTAGAGAGTAAAAATCTTCCACCTCCACTGTAAGAATGTGCCCCCCCACCTCAAAGTATTGTTGTTCTAAGTTCCACATTCAAAAAATGTATTCCAGTAGTTTTACAGGAGATATCATACTGGGAGCATGAAATAATTTCGAAAGGCCACAACCCCATAAAACAACTATAGATGCTGCATCTGCCCTGGCTTTGGCATCATTATCCTGATGTTGTCTTTCTTTCAACACCACCTTTTTGACTATAATAACCTATCAAAAACCAAAATTGAAGCATTAAGATACATAATCAATCTTTAAAAATACTTCAAAATCATTATTTTTGCTAGGGAATCCATTTTTTCAGCATGCTTTGCGCCACTGCTCCTGTCTCCTTGAGACAGAGTGGTGCCACCTCTTGTGCAGGCGTAAAAAACGTGGTTTCCATAGGCATCGCTTTTCCCGCAAAGGAGAAGTGCGTTACCCGGGATACATTTTTTACCCTTGGGTAAAAATCCCTAAAACTCAGCAAAATGCATTGGAAAATAAATTTTTTAACCATAAGAATGATAAAAAATGGTTTTAGCTCCTACCTGGGACAAACGGATTGAAAATTAGATGGGTAACCATTCTGGAATCTCCATCGGAAATCTACACACAATTGCTCCAAGTAGCTCTCGAAACTTGGTAAATGTAAAATGAAATATTTTTTACTATTTCCTTTGACTTTTATATAAATTTTTTTAGGGTTTTTACATTATTTTAATATTTTTTAATTATTTCATTAAAAAATCCCCTTTTCTATAGTTATAAAAGTCAATTTTTATATATTTTTGGAAAGCTAATAGTCTTTTAAAAAGGTGCCTGCATGAATGAAATTGAATAATATTGGCTATGGGTAAGTTCATTTTAGACTTTTTTCATACTTCCATAAAATGGAAAAAGTCGTCACTAATTTCGATACTTTTATCGTGCTCTTTAAACCTAGTATCAAAGTTTCTAGTCGTTTTCACTTCTTTTTAGGCTCGTTAAACCCGCTCATCGTGAAAAGAAACCCTAATGGATGCTTCTTTAAACTCTTTTCAGACTCCTTAAATGTGAAAATATTGTCGAGCGAACTTGTCTTCTTCAAGCTCATAAAAGTAATTGAAGAGTTGTATTTCCAACGATAGTTTACCCCTTTTTCGGTTCACATTGACTAGTTACGAAAAATGAGCGCTCCAACCAATCATGGCTGGAAGAGTTCTCTCGAGTATTATTTTATACTTTTTCAGGCCCTAGAGACTAAATTGTACAAAAAAGGACCCTTTGGAGTCTTCTTTCGTTTTCGTCCAGACTCTCTAAACTTGAACAAGGCCGAGTTAACTTTCAATGGACTCATTAAACTAAACACTAAGAGACCCTCTTTTGGAAACGCACCCCTCCTTTCTCAGGTTCATAAAATATATGAGAATGGACTTATATCTGGATAAGCTACAATGAGTGTTTGTTACCCTCTTTGGACTCGTAAAAACGAAAAGAGGCACTCATCAATAATGATGGGGAAATTAAGGGAAGGGAACTATTTCATTTTGCAAATAAATGGCAGTTATTAGTCACCTTTGAACATGGCACTTGTCTGCATTTAATTCAGTCAATTGGGTATTGATCTTGCTTCCAAATCGATCCACTTTCACGAGTCATGTCACTCCTTTGAGTCTTTCAAATAATGCATTGTCTACAGTTGCATTATGTCTTGGTATCCGTCTAGTCTAAGTCAATGCGGCCAAGTCTTCGGTTGTGCCACCCGATGTTCAAAAAAAATTTGAAAGTTTACCTCTGCAGTCAAAACAACCTTTGTGTTAGTACCTTTTGAGTCAGTCCTATGGTTACATCATATTCAAAATTCCATAACTTTGTTACGAGTTTCATGTCGTTGAGGTGGGATTCATCATGGCCCTCCTTCGATGAGACTATTCTTGTTGACCTCAGATGATCATCTGGGAATTAGTCTTAGAAACAAAAAGATAGTACCTTTATATCTGTATACATTAATGACAGATTCTCTCACTCTCGACATAGGTTCACATCATCAAACTTTGATCAAAAGATTTGAATGAGTGTTCAATATCAAATCATCTATTCACACTCAGGAGATTGTGCTAGGGTACCTTGGGAATCATTGACATCAATGGTGATCTCCCTCGTACTTGTTAATGGTTCTCATCATTAACTAGTAATCAAGTGGTTTCTACCATGTTCGACATCAAGACATTGTAATCACATGGATAGAATCATACTTTTTAGAAGATGAGATGAAGACCCTGGGAGTTTGTTAAGCGCTCATTGCTTTCCTTAGGTTGCAGTGGAGTATTTTGTATGAGTCCTAGCATGGATCCGCATTTGTATGGTCATGGATTTGCTCAAATTTGCATCCATTTGACATATATCTACATTGTATGTCTTGTAGCTATGTCCAAGTTTGAATCTTGTTTGCATGGATCTATGCTGTATTATAGTAGCCATGTTTATTCATTTCCCTCATGGATCTGCCTTGTATTGGTTTGCAGCCATGATGAGGAATCATTTGGTTATGAGTCAAAAGTATTGATGTATTGCAGAAGCTTGGTTGATGATGATATTTGATCAAGCGATTTCTTTTCTTGAAGTGATAACTTGCTCTTTCAAAGCTCTCGCATATCGTATCCCTCTAGCCTCATGCTTTGGGGGGAATTCTCTTACACATAAATCTCGTCACCATCATGTTTTGAGGCCTAAAACATCAGAAGGTGCCCTCAAATCCCAAATTGTGAAGTTGGACATTAGCCCGAACTCCTATTTTCCATATATGATTCCAACACCACCTTTTCCCTTGATGAAAAATTAATTACCCTATTCAGTAATGCCCATTTTCTCTTCACAATAAGCGGTGACACTGCTTATGTCCCTTGATCAAAGAGCGGTTCCACCTTGGTAACACTCTATCTACATGGAAGAAAAACAGTGCTTGAGTTTAAAAGAGAAAAAGAGAAGATTCAAGAAGCTTCCCAAAGGAAGACTTCGTGGCACCCTCATCCCTACTTCTGTGGACCATCTGGACTTGAGATCCCCCCCTAGTAGGATATCCCTTCCACCTCACCCACCATTTTCTCAACCATCCCTATCCTCCCAAGGCCTATAAAACCTAGCTCATACCCCATGGTTGAGAGAGAAAAAGGTTATCCTGCTGCATTGAGATTCTGGCCAAATCTAGGGTGAGCATAAAAGGGAAAGTTGGAGCTTTTGAGGACAAGGCATAGCATGTGAAGGAGAATTACAACACTAAGGCAATGGTTGTAAGGTTTCTTCTTCATTTTTAATGAAAGTTGGTTCCTTTCCCATAAAATGTGTTATCTTGTAATCATTCATTTTACTATTGGATTCCTTAGTCACTAATATAGAATTGTAGACTATGTTTTGGTACCTTTGATCTTGCTTGTTTTGTTTGATGTGTTTGTGCAGGTACATCCGTGGAGATTCATCACCATAGGAGACAACTACATCACACTACATAATAGCCAAAGGACTCATTCTAGATATCTACCAGCCCTAGGGGAAGTCTTCCATCTCTGTCATCACTCATTTGTTCTAGATATGAACCATTCAGGCCTAGATGAACAACTCTTGTCAGCAAGAGGTGCATTTTCCTAGAAATAGAAGGAGATGAACTCTTCCAGGAGTGTTGTATACTCCGAGTTTATCTTGAAACCTGATATCTTTCAGTAATATGGGGAATGTAGGTGTGTAATTTGTATTTGAGAAAGATACATGTAATATGGTGCAATGAGTGATGGTAATGATGAGAGGATTCCAGAATGGAACATTATACATGATATTGAGAAGAATAGACACCAATGGATGCGTGAATATAGTCGTCCCTGAATTTGACGATGTATCCTCATGTCTAGTTGACTTGACCTTGTTTTGGCATTAGCGTATGGGGCACATTGGTGTGAAAAGTATTCATGCTATGCACATTAAAGGTATGGTCGAAGGTCTCACTAATTGTTATGAAGAAGTTGACTTATGTGAACATTGCATTTATGGTAAACAAAGTTGTGTAAGTTTCTCATTTGGGACCATAAGGACCAAGGTAATACTAGAGTTAATGCATAGTGATGTATATGGACCAGTACCAGTCCTATCAATAGGGTATCTCAATATTATGTTTCTTTCATAGACGATTTATCCAAAAAAGACATGGTTGTATATTCTAAGGAAGAAATATGAGGTTTTTGAAAGGTTCTAAGAGTTCAAATATCTTGTAGAAAATAGACTAGTATAAAGATCAAGGTTTTGAGAACTGATAACATAGAAGAATTTTGTAGTAAGGTATTCAACCAGTTTTGCAGGAAACACAATATAGCTCGATAAAAAACTCCATACACATCTCAATAGAATGAAACCATTGAAAGAATTAATAGAACACTGATGGAGAAAGTAAGGTGCAGGTATTACACAAGACTTCTCAACAAAAGTAGTCGACACATCATGTTACATGGTGAATAAGTTTCCATCGATAGCTCTGGTTGATAAGACTCCATATGAGGTATGGGTTGGTAAGAATCCATTTATTTCACCTCTCAGATTTTTTTTGGTGTGATGCCTTTTTGCATGTCCTAAGGGAGAAAAGAAGAAAACTCAACAACAAGTCTGAAAAATGCATCTTCATCGGTATAATGATGAAGTGAAAGGGTATAAGTTGTGGATCTGGTCACAAGGAAGGCACTTTATTGTAGAGATGTAATATTCAGAGAAGTTGAAGGTATTTCTAGGATTAAAGAGGTTAGAAGAGAAAAGGAACTAGGAAAGAATGAGTTTGAAATGAACAACGAAAACTTGGATTCAGCTGAGTTGACTAAATCCAATGAAGAGGAACTTTGGTCATCAGGAGGTCTAGTTAAGCAAAAAAAAAACAAAAAGTATTGTCCGCTTTATTTTTTCCCTACTTTTTTGTAATTTTCCATTGAACATGATCCTAAGTTAGCCAAGGAAGTGACCAACATGATAGAGGGTAAACTATGGAAAATGGCCATGGAAGAAGAAACAAATTACTTGAGGAAGAATAAACCATGGGATTTGGTCGACTTACCAAATGGAAGGAAACTTATTGAGGGTAAGTGGGTATTTAAGAAAAATATGAATGCAGTAGGATAGGTGAAGAAATAAAAGTGTCGACTGGTAGCAAAGGGATACTACCAAATCGAGGGAGTCATATTTGGTGAGATTTTTCACTTGTTGCTATGTTAACTTCCATTAGGGTACTAATGTTTGTAGTTGCAGTATTTTATCTTGATATATAAAAGATGGAAGTAAACACATTATTTCTTCATGGTGATCTTGAAGAATAAGTTTATATGAAGTAGCATGAGGGTTTCCGAATGAAAGGGGAGGAGCAGTTGGTTTGCAAGCTCAAGAAGTATCTCTATGGTTTAATGCAATCACCAAAGATGTGGTAACATCAGCTTGATATGTATATCCAACAACTGGGATTTGTGAGAAGTCAGGTTGATCACTCTGTGTATGGAAAGAAAGTTGGTGATCACTTCATATATGTAATTTTGTATGTTGATAACATGTTGTTGAAATAATGTGGATCTATTCAAGGAGGTAAGACTATAGATATCCTCCAAGTTCAACATGATGGATCTTTATGAAACTCAGTTAATTATTGGAATGTAAATAAAGAGATATAAAATAGGTAGAAGTATCTCATTAAGTTAAAATAAATATGTTGGACAATTATGAAACACTTCAACATGCAAGAGTGTAAAACAATTAAGCCCCCTATTCTTGTTGGAGTTAAATTATTTGTTGAATAATGTATTAAGACATGGGAAGAAATAGAGTACATGACAAATGTGCCTATTAGAACCTAAAATCTTGATGGTTTGTCACACCTCTACATATTTTTGACAGTTAATCGTCAGACGATAGGCGACTAGAGAAGTAGTTGATTAGATTCTTGACTAGGCGAGTCAGAGAAATGATTGAATAATCAGTTGAATAGAAAACTGAATGGTCGGTAAGAATATGGTCAGTGCAACTACAACAAATGAATACACTTTGGGACATTGTGGATTTTATGAAAACTGTTAGAACCAAAATCCCTTATTTGTGGACCATATATTCCTCACTTTTAGGGAGTTGGTTATATATGGAGACCTTAAAAGGATGACCCTATGGAATGTGCTATGTAGAGTGAATAAAGATGAGGCTTGAGATTATTTCATGTTCAATATCCATTGTGATGTTCTTATCATAATTCTCTATTCTTAAGTGTTGTATCAATGTCTTAAAACACCACCTTTCCTCTTGGAATACTATTTCGTTATGTGATTTTATTTTCTGTTCTATAGTTCAAGGTTAAAAGGTTCCCCAAAATGGTATCATAACTATTGGTTTTGACTTGGACCTATTGTCTACAACTTGTGCTAAGTCATATCTAGGGTTGATCAACTCTAGGGTGAATATTTGTTGATTGATACCTCTACCTTAACTTTGATTAGATATTCTAGATCAGAAGAACGACTTCCAAGATAGAACCTGTTGTTCTCAATGGACATAACTATGGAATCTGGGAAATAGAAATCGAGACCTTGTTTAATAGAAAATGAATTTGGGAGTTCATGAAGATTTTTATTGCTAATCCAACAGATGCTGATACTAAGTTTACCATTGATGTTAAAAAGGACGAAGTTGTGGGTGTTATCACGACCTACATTTCGAGGGAGATTTACTTTCATACAAGTGGGATCAACTATCTTGATGCTATATAGAATAAGCTAAAGAATCTATTCAACAAGATAAATGAAGGTGAAGGGAGGAAGATAGAGAAACAATTGATCTCTTTGGAATCTCTTCCTTTGATCGGATCGATGAATATTTAGCTCGCCTCAAGGAGCTACAACTAAAATTGGATGAATGTGACAAGGATTTTCCAAAGAAGGATAAACAACTCATTGATATGGTTTTGATGAATTTGAAGACACCATATGATGTTTTATGTTCATCACTTCAGTGCCAATCAGATGTCACCCAAACAAGATGGTAAGGATTTTACCTTTAATACTTTTGTGATTTGTTTATTAAGGACCAACAAGAGTTCTTTGAAGAAGGGAAGCTTGCTAGAAAACACCAGGCTCATTTGCTGAAAAGAAAGGTCAAGCCAAACCTTAAATAATGTGGTTAGCAGGATGAACGAGCATAATGTATTGGCCAACCTACAAAATATTTGTCATTAAAGAATAAGGATCGAAAGAAGAAGACCAATTGACATTGTGGAAAAGTAGGAAATGTTGAGAAGAATTGTTGGAAGAAGATGAAGGATTTACAAGTTCTATGATTCCTCTCTAGTGAATGTACCAACTACAACAACTACAACATCTAGGCCAACTATACTAATTGATTAGACCAATGATAGAAGTCAAATTTGGCATAAATGAATTGAACATCTAAAATTTCAAAGTTTTAAGATGATGGTAACTCACAACATGGTTACTAGTCTCCCAAAGACCATTAAACCCGATGGAGTTTGTAGAGGGTGTATTCTTATAAAGCATCATTAGGAACCCTTTGATTCAGGAAAAAGAAAGGTGTGCACAGAACCGAATAGAACTTATTCACAATGATATTTGTTGCATGAACACAACCTAATTAGCAGGCACAAAGTATATTTTGACATGTATTGATGATTTCTATATATTTACATGGATATATTATTTGAATATTGAGAGAAAAGTATCAATATTTAATGAATTTAGAGCTATGGTGGAGAAGAAGTATAGTCGATCCATTAAATGTTTGAGATCAGACAATGGTGGTGAATATTCGAGTTGACAGCTTGAATAACATCTCATGCAAAATGGCATTTCTTGGAAGATATATGTCCCTCACACCCCTCAATAGAATGGCGTCATAGATAAGAAGAAATAGATTTTGGTGGAAATGGCTAGGTGCCTATTGCCACCCTATTGCAGACCAAGATATCCTAACGATGTTCTGGGAAAAATTAGTTTACTATTCAAATTATCTCATGAATATCATACTGATTAGAGTATTCATTGACATGACTCTAATTGAGAAATGGAATGGAAGGAAACCCTTTGTTAGACACCTTAGAACCTTTGTATGTGTTTCTTGGGAACATATAAGTGATAACCACATGAAGAAATTGGATGCAAAAACTCATGCTTGCATCATGATGTTCCACTCTAATGAGTTGAAATCCTATAGATTGTTTGACCTAGTCAAATAACAGATCATCTTACGAAGAAGTGTGATATTTGATGAGAATATTTCAGGAAATAAGCTCTTGAATACCTCACCTGGTCTATTGATAAGTGACGCATTCAAAATTCATGAAGATTCTGGATCAATTGCACATGTCTATGGAATCCGACTGTACCGATGAATTATACTTTCGAGTCGATTGATAGTTAGTATACTATTATTGTTGAAGTCAATAGTACAAACTCTATGACTCATTCGACTGCAGGTAATCAAACTGAATCACCATGAAATCACTTAACTTGGTGAGATGTTAATACAATTGAAGTTGTTGGAATGGATGTTGGAGGTCCTAGTATTGGTCGACAAACTTATAGTTAAAAAAATGTGGTAGTGTTGCTTTGATGGCATGTGTTCTTGACACCTATGATTCTAACATGTATGTTAATGCTCCTGGTATACAATAATGTTAAACTACTATGACTGTTGAAATTGATTAATTGAAGGAGGATCATACATGGGAACTTGTCCGTCACATGTAACGAAATAACGGTGTTAAGTGTCGATGGGTCAATAAAACCAAGTTTACCTATGATGGTACTGTTGAATGGAGCAAGGCTCATTTGGTCAACAAGGGATTCTCCCAGTAAGAAGGAATTAACTATAGAAACCTTTTCCCATGTAGCAAAAATGAACTCTGCTCGACTAATTCTTTCCCTTATTGCTCGTTTTGGATGGGAGCTTCATCAAATGGAAGCCAAAAGTGCTTTTCTTCATGGAGAGTTAACTGAAGAAATCTATATGGAGAATCCTCTTGGATTTAAGACATATTCTGGTATTGTTTGTTGACTGAAATTGTTGTTATATGGATTGAAATAGACACTTGGTGCTTGGTATGAGAAGATTGATCACTTCTTTGTCAATCTTGGCTTAAAACATTGTGAATTTGATCATAGTATTTATGTATTACATTTTAATGGTGATACTTTGATTATGGAATTGTAAGTTGACGATTTAGTCATAATTGGAAATAATATCAATTTGATTTTTGGTTTGAAGAAACAAATTGTAGATACTCTTGAAATGTCTGGTCTTGGTCTTTTGCATTTCTTTCTTAGCATTCAAATTCTGCAAATGGATGATGGTATATTTTTTTCTCAACCTAAATATTCCTTGGATATTTTGAAACGATTCAAGATGGAAGGCTATAAGTCATAAGTCATATACCTTTATGGATTATGCTATGTAGAGTGAATGAATATGATATTTGAGATGTCTTTCATGCTCAATATGCATTGTGATGTTTTGATCATAATACTTGGTGCTTAAGTGTTGTAAAAATGTCTTTAGACACCACCTTTCATCTTGGAATATTTTTGCTTCTGTGATTTTCTTTTTTGTTCTATATTTAAAGGTTAAGAGGTTCCCCAACATGACCTATGCTAATTTTGTATGTAGTTTGATTCATGCAATGGTCTATACTCGATCTGATAGTACCCATGTAGTGGGAGTATTGAGAAGATACGTGTGGACACCTAGAAAGGAGCATTGTACCACAATTAAGAGAGTATTCAAGTATTTGTGTGGCATGATGGATTTTGCAATTTGCTATCAAGAAAAACTTTAAGTCAATAAGAAAATAATTGTACATGGTTTTTTCAACCTTGATTGGGTCAGAGATCTCGACCGTAGATGGTTAAGCAGTGGATTTGTTTTCAAGTTATTTGCTGGAGTAGTAAGTTGGATGAGTAGGAGTTCTGATTGTGCTATAGACTACTAAGGATGAATACATGGAAGCCACTCATACAAGCAAAGAGGAGGTTTGGTTGTAGGGTTTGTGTTAATAGGTAGGCTTCAAACATCATGTTGTTAGGTTTTATTATGATAGTCAAAGTGCAATATTCCTGGAAACGAACCTACATATCATTTAAAGAAAAATCATATATATGTGCAATACCACTTTGTGAGAGAAATGGTGGAGAACTAGAAAGTGTTGATGGAAATGGTAGACACTTTGAAGAGTATTGTAGACTCATTAACCAAGTATGTGATCGCTAAGATGCTTACTTGGCATAGGGAATCAATGGGCTTGTTAGCACAACTTAAGTGAACTAAAGTCTTAAAATATCATGTGTATGCAAAGAAAACAACAAGTGGGAGAATGTTGGGAATGCTATGTTCTTTGCATGTTAACCAATGGTCAAAGTTGACAGTCGACTGGTCAGCAAATCGATTGGAATTGAAGATGAAAAACTATGGTAGTCTGGTCGACTTACCGACTAGAATAGTCATCTTATTGATAACCACCTTTGGTCTATAGGAAGTCAACGAGCATAAAGTGGGGAAAAATTTAACGAACACTTGGACAATGAGAAGCTCAACTGGAGTTCGACCAAGGATGACTTAGTCAAGTCACATGTAAAAGAATAATTGCATTTAGTTAGGAAGTTATGAATCTCCATTAATGAGTAGTTAGTTGTAACTATCTCGGGTATCACTATCTAGTGTATGTGTTTCATCTATAAATATGATGTAAGGTAAAAGGAAATGTAGCTGTACAATGAAGTATTGTATGGTATTGTAATACTTGTGGTGATTTCATGCTTAAGGTGTTGTGATATAGTAAATTTGCTATTATAAACATTAGTTATGAGTGTTGATAATAGATGAGTGGTAATGCTCACTAGTTTGTTGGTTTTCCCCTATAAAGGGTATTCCAAGATAAATTTACGTGTATTGTGTGATTGTGCTTTGTGCCATTGTTTGATTTTGTTTAATTGCAAGAATCATTATGCATACACTAGTAGAATTTGTCAAATAAATGACTACGTGACAAAACAAGTTAGTTACGATAATGTTATTAAGATAAATACTACTGAATTTGAGAAACACAGTTAAAAATGATTAAATTAAATGACTAATTTAGTCATCAGATAAAAAAAACAACTAAATAATAAGTGACACAACTAAAAATGACTAAAAAAATGACTTATTTAGTCCACAGATAAAAAATGACTAGATAACAACTACAACTAGATTAATATGAATTAGTTCAAACACAGAGCATATTCTTCACTATATTTCATGCATTTTTTTATATAATTCCAACGATTTTTTTTTTTATGGATTATTGAAATTTTCAGTTTCAATAAGTGAAATTGCATTAGAGAGGCGATCCAACAAAAATGGAAAATTACAATTTTGACGATGAAATTTTACAATTTCGTAAAGTTTAACATTGCAGATCGATTCAAAGACACCCTAAAGGGGGTCTCTAAATCCATTTTTAGTGTTAAATTAAGGGGGTCTCTGAATCCATCTGTAGTATTGAATTTACGAAATTAAAGGGGTGTATGAATCCATCTACAACGTTAAAATTTATGAAATTGGGGGGTCTCTGAATCCATTTGATGTCTGAAAATTTACAAAATTGCAAGCAGGTTTATTAATTTCCATTTTCAAATTAATCCATGAATTTCCATTAAAACTATAAACATATAAGCATCTTGATCAAAACATCTCCACTATCCTCGTCCAGTACATGACCATGGTAGATTATGGAGGTACAATCTCCACTAGTCATACACATCTAAGAATTAACGAAAAATTAATCATATTTGTTCCATATCTTATAAGAAACAAATTGCAATTGAAAGTTAATGTAAAAAATATATTTTATTTGGGA
This sequence comes from Pseudotsuga menziesii, assembly GCA_001517045.1. Taxonomy (NCBI): domain Eukaryota; kingdom Viridiplantae; phylum Streptophyta; class Pinopsida; order Pinales; family Pinaceae; genus Pseudotsuga; species Pseudotsuga menziesii. The sequence continues at coordinate 253,750 of LPNX010837498.1, forward strand.
AAAAACAATAATAATTTTGGCAGATTACACTAGTCCTATACACCTTATTATAACAATATTTAATGATATTTATATAGTTTTATGTAACCCTATTGATAATAATATGATTAGACTTAATAATGGAATTATATATATATATATATATAACGTGGTTCACAGCCTCTAGAATATTGGTCGGGGATCACTACATCCACAGTAATAATTCCAAGGGGCCCACCTGAAGGGGCCTCGCCCTATCGACTCCAGTTTTGGGAGCTTCACATTCTATGTTATCGAACATTTTTCTATGTTGCACGTGCAATCGGTAAGAGGAATAGATTATTACCCCTTGTTTTTAAAATTCACGTCATCCAAATAAAATTACTTTGCTTCTTGAATAACACGAGTTTTTAAAAGGTTTACATAATGAATCAAATAAACAAAGTATTCGAATTCTACTTTACCACACCTTTTCATAGGTTTGTGCATGCAATTGATAATAGGGATATCTTAGTACCCCTTAATCCCGAAGGACCCAAAGAGTTGGATTCATGAGAATTGAAACTCTGACCTCAATATCAAACATTCTTTGGAATCATACTCCAACGAACTGAGCTACCTCTTGAGGCTAATAATATATTATAGTTAATATGTATAATTAATAATATATAATAGTTATATAATTAGTAATATATAATAGTCAGGAATATATAACAATTATATATTTTATTTATTATGTATAATTAGTACACATGTAAAACAACAAAACAACAAAATAAAAAAACAATTAAAACAACATAAAAATAAAACGATACAAACAAAAAACAAAACAATTAAAACATAACCGACAGTAGTTTTAATTCTTCGTCATTTGTGTTATTTTTTTATGCCCTTTAGGATTTTAATCACATGAAATCGATAGGAGATTTGAAATCGGGTAAAATTTGGCTATATCTATGGGATTCTACAAACCCCAAAATCCACTTTAACATAAAAGGATAGAGTTTGAAACTATCCACCTTTGCCCCAAGAATATACATGCCTTTACCAATACACCTGGGTTATCCCAAGGTTTAGGGTTTATATGGTGAAGTATTGAAATATATGATTTTGCAAATACTGCTATTATTTTTTCTCTCCTTTCTTATTTGAGAAAAAAATGGTTAAACCTGAAGTGGCACAAATCATTGGGGTAATATTGACTATCATTGTTGTGCTCCATGGTATGACAACATTTTAGGTACTCACTAGCCTCCTCTTATTTCTTAGCTTGGATTGAATACCGATGCTTCAAACAAATTGGAGGAGTAAACCTACATTGTTGATCATGGAATAGGATTTTTTTTATATCTCTGAAAATATTTAATACTAGAAACTGCGTTTGAATAATAAAAGGATGCACATAAGAATTGGTGGACCTCTTACTAGTTCTTTGTTTATTTCCTCACCTCCTCATGGAGGTATTGGGTCTTAGGAATGGACCCAAGTGTTTAAATGAACCAATGGGTCCAAAAATTATAAAGGAACTCTTCTCTCACCCATCGTTTTACACAGTTTTCAACATGGATTTATGGATTTATTCTTCCTTGGTAGAGGTAAAAGATATGGAAGTCAAAGATGTATTGTTGTTGTTCATCTTGTGTCTCAGCCTCCAGTGGAAGAATAAATCTGTACCAAATATCAATCTAGATCTTGTCCAACACTTTAGGTCCTCATTAATCAACAAGGGTGGATTTGTCTCCATATTGGAAACCATTGATGAAGGGAGTACATATCTTAGACATATAATGGTACACTAATGGTATCGTTAAGAGAAGGCATAATTTTGGAGGGTGTCACCATCAGTCCTATCATTTACTCCATTTATTGTTGAGTGAAGTAGTAACATCTAAGCCCTAGTCGTGGAAGCTAGGTTGAGTTAACTATGGGTGGAAATCACTATACATGCCTGAAGTAGTTACTCCCCTTATTACTGGTACAACATAGCTATTTGAACTGTATTCTCCAGGAGGTCACAACATCCAATTCTTGGGTTTTAATTTGAGGTCACTCTACCATCTGAAGGGAGAAATACTTGATTACATTCACCACATAAATACGCATAATAAGTTCCTTGAAGGAGGGAACACTCAACATTAGTGACCAAATTGCCATTTTAGGGTGTGAGTCATAAAATATTTTATAACATCTGAGAATTCTATCAAATCTGGTTGAAGAATCAATTTACATATTGATGGGTGCATTTAGGGGATAATTTCCAATGCTATTAATCACTTACATTAGTTTGTGACTGTAAGGAACAAGCCACTTTAGTCATAGGGAGGTTGTGAACTTATGCAATCACCATCAAGCTAATTCGACCACCAAGGAGTGTCATCTTCAACAATTATTAGGTCTGAATATTTAATATAAAAGCCACAAAGGACAGAAAGGAAAGTACCAAAGCCACTTTAGTCATAGGGAGGTTGTGAACTTATGCAATCACCATTAAGCTAATTCGACCACCAAGGAGTGTCATCTTCAACTATTATTAGGTCTGAATATTTAATATAAAAGCCACAAAGGACGGAAAGGAAAGTACCATTAATCTAATGGAGAGCGTAATCATTAGGGGTCGATTGGATTCAATCCAAAATTTCCTTGTACGCGTTAGAACATGATCTTGAATCACCCATATTTCTTCCCCTCAAAGAGCTTTGCGAAAGTTCCTTTTAGGCGGGCATTAAGGTAGGTCAATCTGAGTTCATGAGTTCTTTGGGATTACTATAGCATTTAGTTAATATTCAATATTATTTATATATTTAATATGTGTGATACTTGGCATTCAACTACATTCAACTACTAGTAAGGCTCACTACACTTGTCACAACTATGTTTGAAAAGAGGTGAAGGGGACCCTTTTAGGGTATGTTGGTGAAACATCGTTGTGAAATGATGTGAAGGAGAAGGCATGTTGGTGAAACATCATTGTGACATGATGTGAAACATTGTTGGAAATGACCACACTTGCCTTTTGGTAATCCAAAAAGAATTGAAAATTGCTTTGAATCAGACTAGCTCTGATACCATGTAAAATTTTGGAATGCACAACATCACAACTATATGTTCTGAATCATGTGCTATTCCAACATATATATAAATTCAATAACAACTTCACTAATAATATTTTAATATATAGCGGAAAAAATACGAGAAGAAAAATATTGAGACAAAACTAGAGAAAACCAGTCTAGAACTTTACTTTCCATTAAGATTATTGAGAAAAACCAGTACAATATATAGACCTCCCATGGAGGGAATTCAAATAGCCCAAGGAAATATGATTGGCTTACAAAATGGTAGGCTTATATTGGACCAATTCACCCATCAGTGACATAAGACCAAGTGTAACTCTTAGATTGGGCCATAATGAGGTTGAATGAAAATAAAGGACCAAACGTAGGTTAGGATAGTCAAATAGGTGTGAACATAGCTATTAGGAGGGCACATGAGGTGATTAGTCAGCTAAGTAGTGTACATTAATGCACAAGCTTGACCAAATCCTCAAGAGGGTGCATTCCAACTCCTTAAAAAAGGGAAATTCCATAACTCCCTCATAAATGTAAGGTATACATGCACATTAATCCCCTAAATGAAGGAAAAGAGTAAAAAAGTGGACAAATAAGGTTTCATGGATATATCACTAGTCTAAGTGGTCCAAAATTGGAGAACTATGGTCCAAGACACTAGATCAGGCACTAGGAGGCCAAATAACACTAGGTAGAACAACATGAAGGTCCATGGCATACATATGATAATAATATTATTCTAACAAGTATCCTATGCTAATTGAGTAATATCAAGAGTAGGATTTGCATCAACACTTTGTTTTGCACGATATGGTGTGCGTCGACCTCTAGAGGTTGCACTCACATGTGGCCTCAGGGGTGTCATGGAATGCATTGCCAGTTTTTTAGTAAAAAATAATGGCACATGAGATTCATGTGGGGTCATATTCTCATGTGATTACTCTCCATGATCATCACTAGTAACAACACCCCCTTGACCACTAGTATCACATGGACGCAAACACTCTTGTAAAACAAACCATATTTTAGTTCATGATCATATACAAGTACAAAATATAAAATACTAAATGAATTTATCTTCTAATTAAATATCCTACAACTTACTTTCAAGCACCAATATCTCTTAACCAAAATATCAACCTTTGCTCTAATCTCACTTGTTTGCGACTGAATGAATAACATATGAGACATATCCTCAATTTTTTTTAAGGTCTTCTCTATCATCTTAATGGATTCTAGCGAATATGTGATGTCATATTCATCTATGAGTTAATACACATCAATATATATGGATTTATATATTGCTAGATCGAACACCGAATCAATAGCCTACAATGAAAAATATAAGACATTACCAAAATGAAACCAATAGATCGAGGAAAAAACATAACAAAAAACATATTACTCATATTTAATTTGTACAATTACAATGAGGTATACTTGTTGCCTCGAGGCTGGTGTCATTTGATCGATAGGCATGGACTTGTCTCGATCAACACCCTGCAAAAAAAATATCGAAAAAATTATCTAAATGAAATCAATACACTCACAAAAAAAACATAATAAAAAAACATATTGTTCATATTATATTTTTACAATTACAATGAGGTATACCTGCAGCCTTGAGGATGGTATCCTTTGATTAATTACCTTGCCCCAATCACTACCCTGTGACAAAAATATAGAAAACAGTTTTACAGCCTTTTTTCTTTGATTTATTTTCTTGTTTTTTTTGGGGGTAATTTTCATGTTTTTTCCTAAGTTTTACTGCTTGCATGTTTATCTTTATTTATTTCATGTTTCTTGCATTCTTGATTTAGAAATTTTTAATTTAAAAATTTTCATTCGATCACTTACATGTTTAGCTTGGATTCCATTATTTATGCGAGAAATGAATGTATACGATTAGGTGAGGTCCCTAAGATGACCTCGGTAAGGACCAAAACGCGTTGAGCCTTTCAACTAGAGAACACAACGATCAAATATCACAAGACAAATTCCTACATATTGATACTATGTTTAACCACTTGCATGTTCCTATGTTCCTTTCTAACTAATTACTAAAATGAAACCAACAGACTGATAAAAAAACATAATGAAGAAACATATTTCTCATATTACATTTCTACAATTACAATAAGGTGTAATTGCTTCCTTGAGGTTGGTGTCCTCTGAACTATTGTTGGAGAGTTGCCTCGATCAACACTCTGCAACAACAATATAGAAAACATTACCAAAATGAAACCAATACACTCACAGAATAAACATAATAAAAAAACATATTGCTCATATTTAATTTGTATAATTACAATGAGGTATACCTATTGCCTTGAGGTTGGTGTCATCTGAACAACTAGGATATTTCCTTGATCAACACCCTGCAACAAAAATATAGAAAACATTATCGAAATGAAACCAATATACTCATGAAAAAAATAATAAAAAACATATTGTTCATATTATATTTGCACAATTACAATGAGGTTACCTGCTGCCTCGAGGACGGTGTACTCCTCAGATGAACTGCCAGAGACTTGCCTCGATCAATACCTTGTGAAAAAAATATAGAAAACATTTCCAAAATTATCACAATAGACTCACGAAAACAAAATAAGATATTATATTCATTAATTAAAGGTTGGGTAAAATGTTATATGCACCACTCCCACAGTAATAACGTTTGTATCTATTCGATTCAAATGGTAATTGATCAACAACTCTTCCCCTGCAACTATTGATTTTATGGGACGTACAAAAACATGGTTACCTTCATGACCCTCAAATATGCAATTGGGTTGCTTATTTGTAGTACTATTTATAAACCCTACAACATTCCCTGTTTCTTTTGGCCTTCCATCAATGTACATAAATGCTCTATTTTGATCCTTGTCTTTTAGCTATAAATAATTTGCAGACAATTTGTATCTACTCATACTTCATGTATATTGGACCAGTTGCATCCAATCTATGTAATTGTAATAGGCTCTGACATACTCCATCAATTTAATACATATGTTGGAACCAACCTTTATGCCATCCATGCAAAACAACCCCAAACCATGTAATGATGATGGTGCAATCTAGTATATCCTCTTGTTCATACAAAAAATGTGTTTAGTTGAGGACTATCCTTGGGTAACCATTGTTTCACTAGATGTTTGTACCTCAATGGAACCTCAATGTCGTCTATGGTCTCATAATCATAAGAACATGACCCCCTTCAACAGGAAAAAATTCCATGCATTTATGAAATTTTCTTTTAATATTTTGACATCTAATTGATCTCCCTCTTGTAGACCTATTATATATCTCACTTTCCTTGATCACGGAATACAAATTGTAAAATCACTTATTTGGTTGTACCTACACCATGGGATACAAGTTTATCCAATAAATAAAGCTCTTAAAGCACTTAGGCACGTTGACTTATATTACTTTTGTTCCCCAACATTTACATGAAAAACATTTAATTACAAAAGTGTATCTATCATGTACCCAATTTCTTCAACACCATGATCAACATTTAGTTAAGTAAAGAAGAGTTTAGTGTTAATCAATCAACAAGATTTGGTTACTAATTGTTAAATACATGATTAAAGAAAGATGGACTAGTTAACTAAAGTGTTTACACTTTAGTTAGACGAAGAGAAGACACTTAAGTTAATCAAAGGACAACACTTTAGTTAAGAAAGTGTGTTGCATGCAACACTTGAGTTATTGCACTATGGCACTTATTTTATCTTGTTAACTAAGTGATTAGTATTCAATCAGAGATTGATTCCACTCCAATGCCAGTTAACTATCAATTAATATCCATGATTGAAGGTATGGCGCATTAGTTGTGCATTATGAAGATTCAACAAATGAATTAATTATTCCAAAAATGCAATTCGAATTTGTAAAGCACATGTGGCTAATTCTCATGCAACCATTCACTAGGGTTTGCATGGAAGTCATTATGGCTTGTTATAATGTGCTAGGCATATGGTAAGTTCATAATAGTTTCTACAGTGGTCCTCTCTTCTCTATTGCTCTGTATTTTGTATTATTGGACAATCTGCTTATGTTGTAAAAGTTATTATCCACAATCTATCTATTATACTTTGAATAATTACTGGGGTTTTTCATCCTCTCTATTCTGAGGATTTTCGCCAGGGTGCATCTTGTGTCGTGGATGAATTATTGTGTGTGATTGAATTGTCAATTGTTACAGGTCCTCAACATATCATTGATAAAATTTTTAAAGTTCAATAATATCCATTATTGCTCAAAACATTAACATGGTATCAAAGGATAGGGTGTGAAGGATCTTTATTCATCCTCTCTATTATGAGGATTTTCCCCAGGGTACATCTTGTGTCGTGGATAAATTATTGTGTGTGATTGAATTGTTAATTGTTACAGGTCCTCAACATATCATTGATAAAAGTTTTAAAGTTCAATAATATCCATTATTGCTCAAAACATTAACATGGTATCAAAGCATAGGGTGTGAAGGATATTAGTTTTTCCCACGCAAACTAAATCTTAGGTGATCTTGAGGAGTCAAACAAAATATTAGAGCAATGGCATCGATCTCTGTTGAACATGAAGACCGACTTGAAGGTACTTCCAAATTCAACACATGGAAGGCAAGGGTGTTAATCATTCTTGAGGAGCATGACCTAGTTGCCTACGTGACCTCAGTGAATGAGTAACCTTTATCCAATGTAGGGCGAATTAGAGAGCAATTCAATATGCACCATTCCTGTCACTTTTCAGGAGACAAATTTGGTGGAACATGTATGATCAATCCATGAGGAATCATAAAAAACCGTTGAAAACCCGCTTTCCAAATGGGACGATTTAGCTTATCCGTGAGCGGATTTAAAAAATGCACAATTGTTTGAGATATACGATTAGGTAGTTGAATATGGAATTTTCAAAATTTGTGTTATGACCGTCTTTCCAAAACAAGACAAATTTATTGAACGACCAAGGGATTTATGGATAGGATATTATCCTTATCAATAGATTTCATGTGTAATGAGATCCTAACTCATTCAAAGAAGAGGATAATGATAATTGGAAGAATCTTTTTCCTGAAGAAGAGAATTCACTCCAAGTTGTATGGGAGCTAGTTTCTGCATGCATAGATTCGCTACCTCCTGCATGCACTCAAATATGCAAGGAGATGAAGACCGAGGGACTCCAGTAATCTCCACAAGGAAGCATAGATCACGGGGGAGAACACAAACAACAAAAAATAGGTACTTGTATTTTGTTTATTCTCTTTAGATATATATGTTCATTACAGTCATATAGAGATTCATATTCCCGGGATTAGGAATTATGAGCATATATGAAGATTGTTTTTCCTTTATTGGAAAATTATAAAATTCATAAGATGTGAATATAAGGCAAGCATGATTGTTTCATAAGATATGAATATAAAGCATGCATGATTGATTCATGAGATATAATGTTGGGTTGCATGATTGTTCATAAATATATGAATATAGAGCTGCATGATTATTTGATTATCATATTCTTTTATAAAATCTGTTTTTGTTTTATTACAATCTGCATTCCTGGGATTATGACTGATTTTATGGTATGGACACGATTTAAAACATATGTTACAATCTTTTTTATTTATTGGAAAATAGAAAAATCACGTTAAGAAGAATAATGGGTTGCATAAATCTTCATGAGATCTAAATATAAGACTGATATATAACTTCAAAACTGTTAAGAACCCGTGTCAACCCTTCTTTTTACTTTGTTAGTATATTGTTGCTGGCTGCATATGATTTGTAAGTCGTCCCATAATTATATTGTATTCTCCAAGATTCATGGGGAGTAATAGTTTTTTATTATTATACTTAGTATATAAGTACATGTTCAGGCCAAAGAAGGCATCAACAAGTTATTTGCATTGATCTTTCTCAAAGGAGTTCCCCCCCTTGAAGTGGATTGCGATAAATAAATTCCTTCTGTGCTCTGCTATTTCTGTTATATCGTGCATTTTCATTATTAATTGTAGGAGGTTTCTCTCATATTGAATTAGAGCACTTCTTGGGATTACTGGGTGGAATTTTTGCCAATTTTTTATAGTGGCTTCCCAGCATTGTGTTTATTGTAGTAGTTATTCTTTGCATCTGTATTGTTCATTTCAATTGCAAGTTTGGATCAAGGAATAAATCCTATTCACTTAAATATGGGAAGTACCTAGGCATAGCCCTAAAAATCATTGTGAGGAGTACCATAGGAACCCTGAAGTAAGTGGCCATTGAGAGGACATGCCAACGAAAAGGGAAATCCCCCCTACCTGATTAACTAGTTCCCACCCATGAGGTAAACCAAGATCGATTGTTTGTGGAAAAATGATTATCAATTTTACTTGAGCCGTGGAGTGAGGGGTACTTCCCCAATACAAAAGCCGTCAGAAAACATTGTTGGACGAGTGAATCCCTTGAACCTTTAGGAAGACAGACATACCTGGGAACCATATCTTTTTCCAGTTGATAAATAACATATTGTATATGTCCAGAGCCGCCACAGATCAATTCCACAAAAAAAATTGAGTATAAATTTATGTTTTTTCACCATATATTCTATGTTTTAGCTCCATCTCCATTGAAAATTCACTAGAACCCCTGCAATTACATTATGCATATTTCCTTCCTTTAGGACCCTATCCCAAATTCCACCTTTCGAAGCAAAAAATCCCACATTTGTCTATTTTTAGGGTTTTTCATAACTTCTTCTATTCTCACCCAATCACCTTCAAATTTTGCCACAATGTTTATTTCCTATGTCTTCTTCCTTGTCTCTCTTTGACGAATTTTCCCATTCTTTCACCCTGCTTCTAAAATCCCCATTTTTTTCTTCAGTGTCTCTCAGAAAGTGTCCGAAACCTAGTCAAACCCCAATTACCCATCATAGTTTTTCCCAACTCCAAATTTTCCTTTTGTAAAAAAAAGTTTGTTTTTGTTTTTCTACTCATTAAAAAAAAACTCTTGGTTATGGTTGTCACCCGCGTAGGAACAAACAAACAAATGGAAGACGAACTTGCTACCCTCAATACCAAACTCTAAGATCTGGTTGGAAAAATTCTTGGCCTCCATCTTCAGCATTCAGCCATGAACAATAGATGACAACCAGAGTCTTCTGCAGACACTGGGTTCTCTTCTTCCAACAATTTTCATGGGATGAAGTTCGGTTTTCCTCAGTTCAATGGTGATGATTCATCTGGATGGATATACAGGGTAGAACAATATTTCAGTCTGCATAACACTTTTGATGTCAACAAAGTACCACCTACATCCTTTCATTTGGAACATGAATCCCTTCAATGGTTCAGTTGGTACATCAAGGACCATGAAGAGCCAAAATGGATAGATTCTTGCAAACTCCTTTTCCAATGATTTGGCCCTAGTGATTTTGATGACTTCATAGGACCACTCACTAAACTTCATCAAATTGTAACTGTGGGAGGGTATCAACCAAAATTTGAGAAACTGGCCAATCACACAGAAGGATTGTCTAATGAATTATACAGGAGTTGTTTTATCAGTTGTCCGAAGGATAGAATCCTATCTGAGATTAAAATGTTCTGTCCTAGCACAATGATGGAAGCCCTAGGGTTGGATAAGTTGGAGGAGGACAATATCATAGCTCAACAACACTCCAAATCCACTTTTGTTTGATTTAGAAATATGGTTTCCCAAAGACCTCAAATCACACCAACTCCTAGAACCACTCCTATCAAGCATTTGTCTGAAGCCAAGAAACTGACACATAGAGAAAAAAGGCTTTGTTATAATTGTGATAATAAATTCACCCAGGGCATATATTTTCTAAGAAAAATATCTATCTCTTGCATGTGGATTATCTTCTTGCACTTGAAATTTGTGAAGATGCTAAGGATCTAGTAGATGATCGGGTCAACATTCAACAGTCGCTTGTTGACCCTCCTTCTCAGGATGACCACCTAGAGATATCTCTCCATTCATTAGCTAGAGTCACCACCCCACAAACCATGCGAGTCAATGGTTTCTTTAAGAATATTCCTCTTACAATATTCATTGATTCTGGTAGCACTGATAACTTCATTGACCATCAGATTGCCAAACATGCTAGTTATTTTGTCCATCATTGTTCAAACTTTAATGTCATGATTGCCAATGGAAGCTCCTTACCTTGCAAGGGGAAGTGTCACGATGTGCATATCTCTATTGGATATTATAACTTACACTTCAACATGTTTTCCTTTCCCTTAGGCGGATATGATGTGGTTTTGGGTGCTCAGTGGTTATGCACACTTGTAACCATCTTATGGGATTTTCCTGAACTTTAGATATAGTTTTCAGTGAATGGGAAAAACACACACACATTGAAGGGCTTATAACCAGGGTCTCTCAACATCATTAGTTCACATCACATGGAAAATGTCCTTAAGAATAATTTACATGGTGTCATCGCTCAACTCCATTCCATTCAGATGCAACCATCAGTGGTCTCCACTACTCCCTTGGACCTACAATAAATTTTGGATCGATATGCATGTGTTTTTATTGAAATAGTGTGATTTCTACCTTTAAGAACAGAGGACCATCGTATTCCTCTCCTTCCTTGAATATTCCCTCCAAACATCAGGCCCTATCATTACCCATTTCACCAAAGACATATATTGAGATGCTCGTTTGGGACTTACTGAAGTAAGGCATTATTTTATCTAGTACCAGTTCCTTTTCTTCAGTAGTTATTCTTGTCCGAAAAAATATGGGTCATGGTGCCTTTGTATTGAATTTTGAGCACTTAATCACATCACAATCAAGGATAAGTTTCCAATTCTTGTTGTTGATTATGGAAATTGAACCAGGTGATAGATTAATTTTACTCACAACAATTAACAATTGATCATGCAAAATCACTCACAAAGAGACTGAAAATTGGAGCTGAACACTAAATTGTATTAAAGCAGTGTACAATAGCCAACCCTGTAATAACATAGGTTGCTGAATAAATAACATACATCAAGGATTTGAATGCATGAGGAGCAATTCAAATCTAGCATAAAGCAGGCTTACCAAAAATAAGCAAATCCCCCATAGGTGTAAAAAGCTGATCCCAAATCTGTCATGGAGCTCATGAATTGGAAAAAAGGCTTAGGCAAGCTAAAGAGTGGTGGAATGGCAGCTCATACATGCTTTTGCATGGAGAAAAGAGAGGAGGATGTGTAGGACAAAAAACTAGTCAACCTCACATAGTCTAGCTTTTCCTTTTGCCTTAAAACACTGAAAAAGCAGGCAATAAAGTAGAAAAAGCAGAAGGGCGCTTAGGAGGCCAGGAATAAAGCAGATTTGATTCCTTGGGCTTTCCCATGCGCTACATGAGTCAAATGAGGCAAGTTTGACCACTATGGATAGGTAAAAGACAACTTGCACAAGGTGGGACACATGAACTAGGCTAATAAGACATAAATAATTAAATTAATTTCTAAATGGGTAAACTACGGGTTGATTATTCTAACATTGATGAGATTCTTGATGATCCATGGTGCTCATTTTTTCTCCAAGTTGGATCTTTGTTCTGGGTATCACCAAATTTGGGTTCATGAGTATGATATCCCTAAAACGAATTTCCACACACATGATGGCCACTATGAGTTTTTGGTCATGCCCTTTGGCCTCCCTAGTGCTCCTTCCACATTCCAGGCATTGATGAATAAAATATTCCAGCCTTACTTGTGGAACTTCATTATGGTATTCTTTGATAATATCCTCATCTATAGTAAAACATGGGCTAGGCATATCCAACATCTGGATCTTGTACTGCAACTTTTCTATGATCATCATCTCTGTGCCAAATAATCTAAATGTGTTTTTGGGCAAGAGAAAGTAGAGTATCCCAGGAATATTTTTTCAGCATAAGGGGTCCAGGTGTATCCTGCCAAAATAGATGCCTTGGAAAATTGGCCGCATCCTCACACACTCAAGAGCCTTCGTGGTTTTTTGGGACTCACAAGATACTACCGCAAGTTTGTCAAGCATTATGGGAATATTACAACTCCATTAAAATATCTATTGAAAAATGATGCTTTTATATGGACACATGCTGCTGAGTGTGCATTTGACAAACTGAAACAATATATGTGTACCACACCTGTTCTAGCTATGCCCGATTTTCCAAGCCCTTGACTATTGAGAGTGATGCTTGCGATAATGGAATTGGTGCTATTCTCCTTCAAGATGAACATCCCATTGAATTCACTAACAAATCCCTTTTTGGTAAGAATTTAGTCTCCTCTACATATGATAAGGAAATGATGGCTATTTTGCATGTAGTACAAAAGTGCATGCCATACCTGTTAGGGAATCATTTTTGCATTAAGAATGATCACCAGAATCTGAAATATTTCCTGGAACAATGGGTCTCATTCCCAACACAACATAAATGGGTTAGAAAAATCATGGGTTATGAATATGATATCACTTACAAGAAGGGTAAGGAAAATCTTGTGGCAGATGCTCTTTCTCGCACATTTGATGACCATGTTTCTCTTTCAACTATTTCTATGCCTATTCCAAATTGGTTGCAACCTGTTTAGAAAGGATATGTCAATGAATCTTCATTATTTGAAATCATCCAACAGTTGGACAATAACCCTTATATTGTACCACATTACTCTTGGGATGGTGTTTCTCTAAGATACAAGGGTCATCTGGTGCTTCCCCAGAGCACATATCTTCAACATGATGTCTTCTAGGAACTCCATGCTTCTCCATCGACGAGGAACTCTAGGTTCGTCAAAACTGTTGGAGTTTGTGCAACTTTAGAAGATATTATTATATTTATTGTACCTCCTAAGAGAGTTGAAATTGTTGTAATCAATCATGTAAACCATAGAAAGAAAAATGTAAACCTTGGGGTGAACAACAAGTAAAAGAAAAAGATTAAAATAAGTTATAAAAATATATTTTATTGCTCCCCCAAGAGAATTCGGCCCCAGTGAATTTTCCACTTGGAAAACAAGTATAAATAGGAGGCACCCCTCCTCATTATAACACACATACACTCAAGTGAAATTCACATCACTGGGAGAGAGAAGTTCACACCTGTTGAAGGAGAATATTGTTTTTCGGTTTCTATCTTTGGAAAGTACTTCCATATTCTCTCTCGCGCCCTCTCTCTCTTCTTTGTACGCTATTGTTGGCCACTTCTCCTAACTCACATGAACCAAGTTCTGTGCAGCTCGTCAACCCAACAAACACCCGAGATACCGACCCAACAGAGCAAGCCCCGTCGGCAATGCCCACGAAGCAGGTGCAGTCTCACCCGAGATATCTCTTCGATGGGTAACCCATGGAACCATGTTTCCGTGATTGTTGAGGGATTATAGTCCCTTGGCATGCGACCAAGGAGCTCGACCAAGTTGAAAGGAAGGGGTCATTTCCAATCGAACAGTAGTGCTCACCACGCATATATCATATTAACTACTAACGATGCAACACAGATTCGACCTTAGTACTTTAACCTTAACGAAATATAAATCCAGCTGACAGACATGCGCAATATAACAGACGCGCGACAACGATTGTGCCATAGACATAGGATACTACTCAGAAGTAGCGCATACTAATTTATTCATACATTCAGACGTCTATTGAAATTACAACATTCATTCAACCAGGACAGGGCTTGCATCATAAACATAACGTAATGGAAACATAAACAACCATATGCATTCAATCATCAGCACACAAGAGAGTTCACGTGGAAACCCATATGGGAAAAACCACAAGGCCCTCTTCATATGGCATGAGAAATATATGGCGCCTTCAGTCTGCTTCAAGCTGCAGACTATCCTAGATATAGCTTTTGGCTCAGACTCTTTCTTGCTCTCATGCTCTCTGTCTTATTTCTCCTAATATACCGCTACCATCTACTGATTTGCACATGGCCTGGATTGACCTCTCTAACATATGCACCCCTCTAGAAGAGCTTCCCTTCTACTGTACTATCCGGACTACGTCCTGCAAGATTTCTACTAATCTAGCACCTAGAGCTCCCCTCTTGGCTCTGCTCTCTCCTCTGGTAACCCCTCAAAACAATATGAAAGTAAACAAAAACTAACCATTCTCAAAAAACCCACTAAAAGCAATCATGACGAACCAGGGACCAACCCTCTAACTATTGAATCCTTTCTATTTATACTATTTTACATGACCACGTAGGGTTGAATGCATATAGGTAGTCCATTAACTGTCACCATCAGCCGCCCCTCAGGCTACAACTGTGGCGATCATGACTTGACACGACACACTAAAAACCTTACTTACAACATGCGTCACTTGTGTGGCATCTGCCGACTTAAGCCGACTTTAGCACCCACGCTCATCCTGTCGCTTTCGGCCATTATATTGCACTTGTGCTACTATTTTACCCTGTGGCATCTTCCTTTCCATGTAGTTCCACTTTTCCATGCAGGTGACCTCTTTTGTGCCTATTCCTTCTTCCATGTAGCATTCTTGGTCCGCGTAGATTCCTTCTATACCTGTCGCACGCTTCCTTTTCCTTACTTGCGCTTGCATGGTGAATTGATTCTTTCACATTTATTATGTGTGCTTATTCCTCACATAGTTTCCCTAGGCCTAATAGGCCCCAACAATCACATGTGGCTCATCCTGAGCCACTAAGCAGTGGACATAGCAGGTGGCACGACATGCGTAGTTGCTTCTTTTGAATTTTTTTTTTCCTGGTGTTTCCCCCACCGCGGGCTCATCCCATACTTAGGAAAATTTGAGATGATGAAGCTTGGATTTATACAATTTATTCTTCGGCCTCATCTGAAGAGACTATTTTCATAGGTTTTTCTTCTGTGTTCTCTGGGTCTTCTTGATGGTGTTCTTCTTGATCCCATTCATCTTCCTGTCTCTCTTCGTCTTCCTTTTCCTCTGCTTCTTTTCCTTCCTCTTCTATTTCCTCCTCTTGTACATCCTCTGGTGCATCTTCTAGCACATATTTTTCTGTTCTTCCATCCTTCTATTGGAATTGGGAAAAAATGGGAGTAATCCTTTCTATCTCCCGGCAGGATTCTTCTGCCTGCTGCTCCAGTTCCTGCACTCTGTGGGAGCTAGGGTGCTCCAATGAGACATTGGCTATTGCCTGCATGAACTCATGGATTCTCTGCTGGAAAGGCTGAAGTAGACCTATCACACTTTCATCTTCATCTTACTTCTTAGCCGTTTCCTTGTTGTGCATGTTTTCTTGGTCGCGCATGGTTCTTGCCTTATCTAGGAGCTGCTTGAGCTCAGTGCCTTTGGCAATTTTCTTCTTTGTTGGCAGCTTCTTAATCTCTACCTTTACTGTGAGTACTTGTAGGTCTGCTTTCCATGCCTTCTTGGCAAGCTGCCGTGCAGTCTCATCATCAATGAGTTGCTCCCATACGACGACAATTGCTTCCTCTGCCTCTGTGTAGATCTTCTTGGCTTCTCTAAGCTGACAACCAACTTTATTTTTCGATTCTTTCCTTTGCTGTAAAACTTCAGGGGGTGTGCTCAGCTGCTGGTTGGTTTTCATGTCCTAAACCTATTTCTTTAAGTCTGTGACTAGTTTGGATAACTGCCTCAATTGGTGCACATATTCCGCATCGACTTCTTCCTCCTCATCTGACAGTTCCGTGACTACCTCCTTTATAACTTGTTCCAACGAAGCCTGCTTTTAGGCTTGGGCTGCCAAGTCTTCCTGCTGGTGCTTGATAACTTGCTTGCATGACTTTGCTTTCTTGGTTTCCTTGGCTGCCTGATATGCAACCGCATTTTCACGGATTATGATCTCAGTGGCGGTGACATGCTGAATGGAATATATCTACGGCAAGGTCAGTTTAGAGAAATCCAAAATTAATGTGTCCAAGCTATGGAAACTTACCTCTTTTTCACTTTTTCTGTAGAAAATTCCTATGGAGGCATTTCTATTCTTAAGGGCGGGAGTAGCATTGGCGTCGCCAAAGTATTTGCTGGGTCTACACCATAGGTTTTTGCCTGCATGGTGTTGCGCACTTCTGCGACGGTCTCTGCCAGTTGGTTAAATTTCATAGTGAGGGAAGTCGTCTAGTTGGTTTTCTTGCTCATGATCTTACCCAAAGTAGACTAAGCTACTTTGGCTACTTCCTCTCTAAGAAGAGTCAGATCCTCTTCTGTTATGTTCATGGTTTGGGGTAGGTTAACCTTCAGCTTCTTCCTATGTGGGATGCTTAATGCTTCTGCCTCTTCCTCCACGGGCTCTTTTCCCTTCCTTTTCCTGGCTCTTTTGGCATGCACCTCCTCATCAGTAGGGGTGTCTTCTTCATCGGCATTGGGTGGGTCTGGATTTTATTATTCTTCTTCTTTGGAATCATCCTGATGTGCCTGAGTGCCGGTACTGGCACGAAACTGAAGCAGGTCCTCTTGTGGACCCCCTTGCAGTGGTTGTTGCTCTGCAGGCACCTATTCACGCTATCTAAGCCATTCCTTAAGCTAGTCTCTGATTTGTATCTCGATATCAAAATTTTTGAGTACAAAGAATGTCAAGAGTGCTTGCTTCTTGGGGGCATTGCGTGGATGCAAGATGATATTGTGCGGCCCTGCGTGGAAGTTAATGAACATATACTTAGCCACCGTCGTAGGGAATAGTCTACATTGCTGGCGCACGACTTGTCTAAGTCTTTCTCCTTGGAAAAATAATTCAACCTTTGCATCAGACTTGCGCTTACTGTCTTTGTGGTCCTAGAGGTTCTGTAATAGTGCGCCAAGGAACTCCACTAGGATATCCATGGGTTGATAATATGGTGGCAGAGTCCAAGCTGTGAATGAGATCAAAATCAGTAACCACAAGAAGTGGAAATTCATCGTGGAATTTTCCTGCACGTCAATCACGTCGTCCATTAGTTTGTTCAGAAGGAACTGGGACCAGTTAATGTGCACTCCTTCTGCGCACTTCTCTGCTAGCTCTACTGTTGCGGTAATGCATTCAGTAGGCCTAATCTTGCGCATAAAATTACTGCACATGATTTTTTCTACAGCTCGTACAATAGTGTCCTCGATATAGCTAATTTGGTAGCCCTTTCCACCACAGACAAGTTCGTTCTTTCCCTTCATGTCATTTTTGTACAGTTTTTCCCTGTCCTTGTGCAGGTATGGGGTCGGGTCAACTCCTTACCGCGGGAGACCCATTATGGCCGAGACCAGGTTGAACTTTACCTCATATGGCTTGTCCAGCTAGAGGTAGCCTCCATGGAAGCATACTAGAAGCTGGTTGAAATACATTCCAACTGGGGCACTGCGGCCAAAATGTGGCATAAGAAGCAGGTTTAAGATGCCCGACTACTCAATCCACACACCCATTCCTTTGCAAAAACTATGTCTGCATTCAGCGGTTCATTGGACTGCACATGCATGAAGTAATTTCTAGCTAGTTTCTCATATTTCCTTGTGTCGTAATATTCAAAATTCAAGTCCTGAAGTTTGGGAGTGATTGTATCCAGGGACAGCGAGACACCTTCTGGGATAGTGGGATCTTCCAGAAGTTCCCGTGCTTCCATTGTCACTTGTCTGGCGCCTACAACCCTTGGTGATAAATATGGAGCCATCAAGTTATTTTCTTCCTTTGTCAGCCCTACATCCGCTGGTGGTGGTGGTGGCAGAACCAGGCCAGCTCGACGGGCCTTGGGTATCTTCGCTACGGGGCTAGAGGAAGTAGGGAGGTCTGCATTCGATGGATCTCTGGCCACAAAAACTTGTGCCTGAGTTGGTTATGCTAGTGGCTGGGTTGCAGGTAGCTTGATCTGTTGTCTTGCTACTGGTGGTGGGCACGACGACCTCTGAGGTGCCTTCAGCTTTGGAGGTGCCTTCTACTTAGTTTGCATTTTCTTCATTTTCTTGGTTGGACGACTAGGTTCAGGGATGTATGGTACTTCTACAATAAAGCATGGTGAGGCTAGTGAAATAGTGGAGTCCTCACTATCACTTGATAACTTAACAAGCATGGGATTTGACTCTCAAGGAGGTTTTTGGTTCACTTAGCAGGCTCAGCTCTCTATTTTCTTGGCTCTGCAAGGTAATGGAAAGGTGAAAATGAAAGAGGTAACTACTATTTATAGGTGATTGAGCATCCAAACTGTGACTGGGTGCAATGATGGGTCATCTGATGGATCACATGGGATCTTCCTTCATTGCCTTTACTTGCACACTTAGGTTTAATTATGTACTTTCCAGGGAAGTTAAGGGTAATACGGTGGATGGGACCAAAAAGCATGCCTCCATTCTCTTTGGACTTTCCAATTTAAGGCTACTGAGCCGTTGTTAGAGCCAAATATTTTTGGAATTCTCGTGCATTTAACGGTCCGTCAGTTCCTACTAGCTGTCTACCACTTCCCGCCAGTTGTCTCTTAGCTAGTTTATTAGTGGGTTTACAATGCACCCTTCTACAGTGCAACTTCCTTTTCCCGTGATAGGTTGCGATGGGGATGCATTTCTTGCTGCTCTCTGCTCTCCTCCCTTTAGATTTTTTATTTTTTTGCTACGTGCCTTGGCCTTATGGGACCGTGCCAGAGTCATCATGGTATGGTTTTAATCGGCTTCCATTGATCATGCCCGCAACCGGTGTTCCATCCAGCTTATGTATTTTTACCGTGCTTGCTTCAGTAATGTGTGCAACCAAATATGGGCCTAGCCATTATGTTTTGAGATTACCTAGGTTCTTGAAGAACTTGCTGTCATATATCATAACAATTCCACCAACCTTGAATTGCTTTGTTTTGATGCAACGGTCATGCCACGCCTTCTGCCGCTGTTTTTCCATGTTTTGATGGAAGCTCTAATTGAATTGTTCTTCCTCCATTTGAACCAACCACGCAAGTCTTTCTTCTACAGCATCAGTATCTGTCATCTTTGTTATCGCAACAATTCATAGGCTCAACACAATGTACTCCATGGGTACGACTACTTCTTAGCCATAAACTAAACGAAAAGGAGTGTATCCAGTTAGTCATTTGCATGTTGTTCTGTAAGCCCATAAGACAACTGAGACTTTTTGGTCCCAGTGATCTATTCGCACATTACAGACCTTGGTCAAGGCATTCTCCAGTATCTTATTGAAAGCCTCAACAGTTCCATTTGCTTGAGGATGGTAAGGTGTTGTATTCTTGTGCTAGATTTGGAATTCTGCAGTCAGTTCAACAATTAGATTATTTACAAAATGCGTACCTTAGTCGTTGCTAAGGATCTTCGGGAAACCAAAACTTGTGACTACATTTAAAAAAATAAACTTCGCCACAGTTGCTTCGGTACAGTCTTTAACAGGTGCTGCTTCCACCCATATTTTCAAGTAGTTTGTAGGATTTATAATATAGCGTGCACCAGTCCATTTCCCTGGCGGACTAATAGGGATGACAAAATACATTGCCCATTTATCAAAGGCCTGTAGTGTAATTTGTGGTGCAAGTGGCATTTCATCACGTTGTGATGGTTTTCCCATTATTTGACACTTATCATAGTTACGGCAGTATTTCCTTGTATCCATATGTACAGTTGGCCACCAGAGTCCAGCTTGCAAAATCTTGCACACCGTATCCTTCCTGGCATAGTTTCCTCCTGAGACACCTGCATGCACTTCAGCCATTACCCATTGCCTTTCATGATCAAAGACACATTTGCACAATATTTCATCTGGTCCCAACTTATATAGTTTCCCCATGATTAACGTGTACAGTTGCCCCATGATTTTGCGGCCTTGACAACTAGTTGTTTCTTTTTCCATGTCGTATAATCTTGAGGTGCATAGCTTGTAGTCAATAAGTGTATAATAGCATCAAATTCTTTATCAACAACGTCGATAGCAAACAGATGTGCATCAGGTAGATTATCCTCTAATCTGTTTGGTTCCTCACCACTTTCAATGCAAGATAAGTGGTCTGGTCCAACATTCAGTCGACCTGGATTTACAATGACTTCAAAGTAAAATTCCTGAAATAGGAGGAGCCATCGACATATCTTCCCCCCTAACATTGGCTTATTGACCAGGTACTTCAACGCAAAATGATTGGTGAAAATTTTGAAGTGTCCACCCAATAGATAATGTTTGAAATTTTGTAGTGCATAGACCATTGCAAGCCCTTCTCTCTCAGTTGTGGTGTAGTTCTTCTCTATTATTGACAATTTCATGCTTGCAAATGCAATTGGGTGGTCAATTGTGCCCTCTCCTGGTTGAGTTAATACTATACCAAGCGTAACTGATGATGCATCAACATGTACATGGAACTCCTTCTTTCAGTCTCAGAATATTAATATCGGTGTAGTGGCCATTTAGTTCTTAAGATTATCCAGACTTCCTTGGCAGGATTCGTTCCACTCGAATTTGGAATCCTTCTTCAGCAACTTCTCCATCACGGCAGTCATCTCTGCGTACCCTCTTATGAACTTGCGATAATATCCAGTATTTCCCAATGTGGATCTGAGTTGCATGACCGATGTGGGCGGTGGCAGGTCCATAATAATTTCCACCTTCATGGGATTGACCAGGATCCCGTTGCGACAGAATACATGGCCCAACAGTACACGAAATGGTGCACAAAATATGCATTTTCTCAAATTCAGTGCAATTTGATACTGACGACACCTTTCTAGCATCATGCGAATATTCTCAATATGGTCTCTCACTAGACCAAATACCATCCAGTCATCAAAATATACTTCAAGAAACATATAAATGAAAAATTTAAAAGCAGAAACTACTATTCTAGAGAAAATAGCAGGGGCATTTTTAAGGCCAAAGGGAATTACTGTGTATTGGTAGCATCCCCATTATGTTACAAAGGTTGTCTTGCGGTGGTCCTCTTTCACAATTCTGACTTGATGGTAGCCTGAGAATCCATCTGTGAATGAGTACATTTCTTGTCCTTCGACGCTCTCCAAGACTTCATCTGTGAATGGTGTTGGGAATGGGTCATGCAAGCAGGCATAGTTTAGCTTCCTAAGGTCGACACAGATCCTGACCTCACCTATCGCCTTCTTGTCCTGAATCACTATAGGTCTTATCCACTCTGACTCTTCAACATGTTCAATGATTCTTGCTTCCAGAATGCGATCCAGTTCTACTTTCACTTTTTCTTTGTAGCACAGATTTAGTCTGTACATGCGCTATTTCATCGGTCTTGCGTCGGGCTTAAGCGAAATTTTCATTTCTCCCAAATCGCCTACTATCACCTTCATTTCCTTGAAGTTCATTGGGAATAGCTCTTGGAACTCATGTAATAGATCAGTGATTTTGGCTACTGTCTCTTCATCCCAATAGTCTTGAATGTTAGCAAATTTCAAATTGTCCTCTTATCCAATGTTAACTTTCTTGATCTTTAGCGGTTTGATGAGTTGGTCATTGGAAATGCTGCTTCCTTCTACTTTGCATGATCCTTCTGACTCTGGAATATTGATGTTAGTCATATCATCCTCTGGGTCTCCAGAAAGGTTATATCATGTCATCCAGTGCTGAACTGTCTCATAGCACTGGTGGGAATGTGAAGTGTAGGGAAACCTCCAGCGGGATCTCCACGAATATCTTCTCCTTAATAGCCTTCAGCGCGATGTCAACTATTTTTTTCTCGTCTGCAAATTGGAAGGTGTATGTGAAATTATGTGCAAACTTTTTCCATTCTCTTGTTTCTTGGTGTAGCTCCATAGATGTGTACCAGCCTCTTGGTGCCATTTCGAGAGTATGGATGAAGTGGTGAGCCCATTCCTGGCGCGGGTAGTTTGAGAACGTTGTGGAACACTACTCCAAGTGTTAAAAAAGGTTCGATAATCTGGTATACCTTTGTGCCACCAATGCAACCTTATATTTGAACCTTACTTCTAGAACCCGTCTACACTGCATCCATTCAGTTATTGATCTTTTGTGCGTACCCCACCATCGCGCGTGTGTAGATTTTAGCGCAAATTCTAGCGCAGATAGTCGCTATGGATTTGTTACTAATTATTTGAAATCGGACAAGAACATTGCAAATTTAGGCAGTCCTTCGTATGTAGGCAGTGGTCATGACTGAGTTCCCATGCGTTGGATATACTTAGTTATCCTAGGACATCTCCTCATAGAGACTTCATGCAATCGGTTCTGCCTGTTCTCAAGTGCCTCCCCAGAGTCTGATGTACATGAAATCACACATTTCCAGCTTAGGTTACTATCTACAATAGGATTAATGTAATCCTCCTCAAGGGAAGTGACATTATAGATGTTGTCAAGGTGATCATCTTGCCCTTCATTGAACACCGGTTCAATGTATCTCTTTCCTTCCAACGGATCGAGGGGCACAACTACCCTCATCTCATCATCTTGAAACAATAGGGTCCTTCTTTTGAAGTTTATAATGGTTTGATTTCCCATCACCCAATCAATCCCTAGGTTTAGTATCATCTACTATATTGATGACCTCAAAGTCTGCAAAAGTGCGCAATCCTTCAATATCCACTTGGACTTGACTCAATCTACCAATGGGTAGGACCTTTGCCTGATTAGCAAGCCTTAATTGAATTGGGGACCATTCTAGGGGTGTCTTGCCCATTATTTCCCATGTCTGGTGCGTTAAAATATTAACATCATATCCCAGGTCGAGGATGATATAGTTCATGTCATAATCACCAATTTGCGCGGACATCCTGAGTTCGCGTCTCATTTTGAACTTTGTCTTGATACTGTTAACCTTCTTTGCTGGCGGTTCTTCCTCTGAAAGCATCTCTATCAGTGCTTCCAACTATGCAAGTGCATACTTGTCTTGGATTAGTGTAAACAACTTGACAGGAATGGTTTGAGCTTACTAACCTTATCTATACTCTTGCTTGCAGTCTGTTGTTCGAATATATCCTGGAATCTCTTAGGCATATCTTTCACTTGGCCTGAGGTGGAGGGTTGTTCTATTCCAAAAAACTCTGGGCATACATCCATGAATATGTGCTTCTGTTCTTGAACTTCAAGTGGTTCTTTCTTTTGCGTGTCAGGTCACACATGTAGTTGTGCTTGTGCCGCAGGCTCTGTCTGCGAAGCTTGATCTGCACCTGTTGCAACACCTCCCTTGTTACCACTGCTACAGTTGGTTCTCATGGTTCTACGAATATCATCTATATGTTGGAATTAAAATTCGGGTTGGGAGCATTTGACACAGGATTTGGTGCAGGATTTGGTGCTGGGTTACCTGCTCCAACCGTCTGGGATTTCCATCGAGTGATAAGTTACAAACATTGCTCCACATTGTGCTCTTGTCTGCAATATGAGCAAGTCTTCGTAGGTTCAGGAAAGTATCTAGCATAATGGCCCTGTACTCCACAATTGTAGCATACCACTGGCCCTCTTCCTCGGCTAAATCCTCCTCCTCCTCGGCCCCTATAATTTCCACCCCCCTCAACTGAAGTTGAGGTGGTTGCGATAGGTATTATGGTTGTTGATACTGCTATTGATACGGGTTATACGGGGCCGTATTCTAAAATTGTGGTGCCGTCTGAAACTGCTGCATAGGATAAAACTGAGGCGCAGCTTGAAACTGAGGCATAGGATAAAACTGAGGGGCAACCTGTTCAATCTTTATTTTCTCCTTAGTATTCATTAGATAGGAATCTACCATCTTCTCTCTCAGAAGTTGGTAGGCCCTACAATATTTTTCATCATGGCCTATAGATCTACAAAATTTACAATACAAACTAGCTGGGGTACATACCGTCTTCTGCAGGAACATGCAATCTACATCGTGGTTTCCTCTTGTCTGGCATATGTTGCACTAGGGAATTCCCTGAGTACTCAATGGATTCAGCATACCAGACGAGATGTAGTTCATGTAAGCTGGACAATCATCTTTGGTATGTCCATTGGTCTTGCATCGCGTACACCAGAGGTCTTCCTGCACCTCTTTTCGTATTTTTATGTCTTGGATTTGAATTTTCAGATTAGCTAATTGTGACTGAATCTGTATCATTCCTGTAATGCCATCTCCAATAGGTGAAGCCTCTAGCTTCATCGCCAACTCTAGTGCCTCTATCTATGTCGCAATATTTTACCGCATGAGTGGTCCTCTAATGTGTGGCAGTAGCACAGCAATAAACCACTCTTTATTCAACACATTTGACATATGGAAGCTAAATTTTTCCATAAAAATTTTGAACTGCTGATCAAAGTCCCATACTATCTCTATCGGAGCCTACTTAATCTCCTTGATCTCGATAATACATTGGGACTCATATTATGGATTTTTGAATTCCGAGATCATTGCTCGTCAAATCTCCTCAAGAGTCTTCTGCGATGTTCCGATTAGCACGGCACAAAACTTCATGAACCAATCCAGTGCATGACCCCTCAAGGTCATGATCATCTATTCCTTCTTTATATTTTCATTATGGACTAACCGTACCATCCAAATAGTTTCACAGAGGAACCAATGCTGCTCTAGGTCTTCCATTCCATTCGCATTGAATGTGGGTAATCTAACGTCTGTTTCTACCATTAGGGTGGCATTGGGGTTGTTCACTGGATTCCCTAGATTTTCTGGATTTACTGGGATCATTGATGGGCTTCCTTGGGCACTAGTCCCGACACTAGGACTACTAGTGTTCACAGGCAGTTTAGGTGAGGAACTTCTAGGTATCACTTCAGGTGATATTCCTGGAATGTCGTAGTCACATCCTATCCTTGGTGTCTCTGAAGACTCTTTCGATTCTACTCTCTTAGAAATTGGACTATACTCCTCCTCTTTGTCATAGGACCCTTTGTTTAGGTGTGACTCACATCCATATTCAACTTCCTTGGGCATGCTATAGGCCCTCCTACCTTCTGCTACTTCCTCCTCTTTCCTAACCGAAACCTCCTTCTGCTTCTTAAGAATCCAGCATCCAACTTGTCTTTTGAGCTTCCTTGGAACATTTCTTCTTAATACCTTCCATATTAGTCCTAAATTTTACACAATATATCTCCTTCAAAAACTACATGACTCAATTGATGAGTTGTAAAATACCCCTTTCATAAAGGAGCATTTTAATCCACATGTTTATAGACATAAGGTACCTTCCCCGAGGTCCTTGGAAATTTTTTCTCTCTGCCTCGCTATACAAGGTTATTGCTTCAACAACAAACTCAGTACCATATCCTTATAATATGCTATCAGTACAAAAATCAACAGATATGGAAATAGGGTTACTTACTTGTGCCACTTCTTGTGTTAGTTGGTCGGTCCACTCAGCTACTCCTCTTCCCAAGAAGTTAGTCTGTCGGGTTGCTAAATTTGAAAACCACTCTCTCAATATAATGGAAAATTCTGTGAAGAAAATCTCATGGATATTTGAGTATAGATATCACTGTACCCAATTCTCAGGACTCAGTTGCGAACCTCGCTTTCCTTCAGTGCAAATACCAATGTCTTCGACTCCAACCAATCCTCAAATTCACTCTTGGTTGGGTGCCACAACATTTCCCTTGGTTCGATCAATAGGTACCAACAATAGAACCATTTTTTGGCCACTTTTCCTAACTCACATGACCCAGGTTCTGCATAGTCCATCAACCCAACAAACACTCGAGATACCGGCCCGACAGATCAAGCCCCTTTGGGAATGCCCACGAAATAGGTGCAGTCTCACCCAAGATATCTCTTTGATGGGTAACTACTGGAACCATGTTTTCGCGATTATCTAGGGATTATAGTCCCTTGGCATGTGACCAAGGAGCTCGACCAAGTTGCAAGGAAGGGGTCATTTCTGCTAAATTGTAGCACTCACCATGCATATATATTATTAACTACTAACGACGCAACACCAATTCAGCCTTGGTACTTTAACCTTAATGGAATATAAATCAAGCTGATAGAGAGGTGCAATATAACAGATGCATGATAGGGATTGCGCCATAGACATAGGCTACTACTCAAAAGAAACACACTAACTTATTCATGCATTCAGATGTCTATTGACATTACGACATTCATTCAACCAGGACATGACTTGCATCATAAACATAACATAATGAAAACATAAACAACCATATGCATTCAATCATCCGCACAAAATAGAGTTCATGTGGAAACCCATCTGAGAAAAACCACAAGGAACTTTTCATCTGGCATGAGAAATATATGGCGCCTTCAGTCTGCTTCTGATTGCAGACTGTCCTAGATCTAGCTTTCAGCTCAGACTCTTTCTTTATTTCATGCTCTCTATCTTATTTCTCCTAATCTACCGCTACCATCTATTGATCCGCACATGGCCTGGATCAACCTCTCTAGCATCTGCACCCCTCTAGCAGAGCTTCCCTTCTACTATACTATGCTTACTGCATCCTGTAGGATTTCTACTAATCTAGCACCCAGAGCTCCCCTCTTCGCTCTGCTCTCTCCTCTGTTAACCCCTCAAAACAATTTGAAAGTAAACAACAACTAACCATTCTCAGAAAACCCGCTAAAAGCAATCACGACCAACCAGGGACCAACCCTCTAACTATTGAATCCTTAATGTTTATAGTATTTTACATGACCATGCAGGGTCAAATGCATACAGGAAGTCTGTTAATTGTCACCATTAGCTGCACCTCAGGCTACAACTGTGGCGATCGTGACTTGACATGAGGCACTAACGGCCTTACTTACAACATGCATTCACTCATGTGGCATTCGCCAACTTAAGCCAACTTCAGTACCCACGATCGCCCTATCACTTTCGACCATTATACTACACTTGTGCTACTATTTTACCCTGTGGCATCTTCCTTTCCACGTAGTTCCCTTATTCTGCACAGCATTCTTGGTCCACGAAGATTCCTTCTATACCTTCCATGCACTTTCTTTTCCTTACTTGCGCTTGCGCAGTGACTTGATTCTTGCATGTTTATTTATGTGTGCTTATTCCTTGTGTGCTTTCCCCAATCCCAACAACTATTCTTAGAATTATCATCTCTATACGAAGGTTGCTGGGTTTTCTCCCATTTGCGTTTCCCAGGATAAAAATTCTTGTGTTATTGTTTTATGGTTTTTCTTTCTTCTAGTGACCCTATTGGAAAATGAAATTAATATATACTGCTATAATCTTATGAAAATCTAACAACAATTAAGATATACTACTATAATCTTATGAAAATCTAACGTGGTATTAGAGCAGTAGTAGAATAAGCCATTGCCAGAACATTGTTGGAGCCCTGTCGGAACTAGGGTTTCATCTTTCAAAGCCTTTACTCAACCTTTTGGTAGAAAAAGAGCCTTGGTAATTTCTCTCTAACGAGGGAACATATTTTGGTAAGGGCATAACTCAATTATGAGAATTTTCAATTTTTGACCTAATTCTACAACCACAACATAAATTAGGGTTTTAGTTTTTGATATACTTCCTCTACAGTTTTTGGATCAAATATACCTCTTCTTAACTCACCTTTCTAGGGTGAATTCACCCATGTATTTAGTTTTCCAAATCTCCAACTTTCATTTTTGACCTAGCCTCTGCTAGGGTTTCAGATCCAAATTTGCAGTCAAGATGATTAGTATGAAAGCTGAAGATCGTCTAGAAGGGGATTCCAACTTCATATCTTGTAAGTCTAGGGTTATTCTTCTACTAGAATAAAATGATCTATTAGAGTTTGTAAATGAAAATGTCCCAGAACCAGAAGATGGAGAAGACAAACCTCATTCGAGGAAAAAAGATACCAAAGAAAGAATTACTTTGGTGGACTTAGTTAGAGACCACTTGGTTCCTCAAATATCAGAAAAGACAATAGCTAGGAAGATGTTCAATACCTTGAAGGAGCTATTTGAACACATTAGCATCAATGTGACTCTCACATTGAGGAATAAACTGTAAAATATGAAGATGATGAAGTCCGAAAATATTGCCTCATATTTCATGAGGATTACCGAGCTCCGAGACAAGCTAAAGTCCAGTGGATACAACCTTGAAGAAAAGGATCTTGTCATGACCACTTTAAATTTTCTCCCACCATCTTAGGATTCCTTCATCCAAACCATAAATGGTCGAACTAAGTTTCCCAAATTTGATAATCTATGGGAAGAATGCACTCAGGAAGAAACAAGAGTAGCAGCACATCAAAGACTTCATCTCACTCAACCTGAGGAGAATCAAGCATTCGTATATCATGCCAAGAAAGGAAAGGGAAGGGGAAGGAAAGGGAAGGGGAAGGAAGTTTTACAATCACAAGCACCAAGGTGGGATATCAAGTCCACCCGCAGAGTAGAAGAAAGAGAAGAAGTATTTATCTCATATACAATGCTACAAGTGCAAGGCATATGGTCATTAAGCCAACAATTATCGAAGTTCAAACAAAAGGAAGCATGAAGCTTCAATTGCTGATGTCGATGAAGACACTCCTCACAAGAAGGAATTCAATGATGATCGTTTAGAGTTATTCTTCTAAAATGAATGATACGGAGATCCAAACTGTGATGATCTTCCAGCAAACAAAAGAATATCAACTGACTCTGGATGTGGAATATTTTCAACAAAACAACCAAAAGATAAGTATTTGATCTTACATGCTATGGTAGATTAGATCTGGTTACTTTTGAATATATTTTATGTAGATTTACATTTCTAGATTTAGATGGTAATTGATCACGTGGTTCCTTTATTAAAAAGTAGGATTATGTAGTATTTTCTATACACATGATTGTTTAAATAGTCTGTCATGCTGCACAACCCATATAGGATGACAAATCCTTTATAGAATACTTGGAGTAGTACACACTCTTAATGGTATGCTATAATGGAGACCATAAGCATTCTAATAATGGCCCTATGTGTGTTGTGTCGAAGCAATGACTAAAACTTTCCTACATTAATTTTGAAATATTGCTAACCATTTGATGGGATTTGACTTCTACGGAATGCCATGATCTACAAGGACAAGTGATCTCATTGATATATAGATGGAACAGAAGTAGAAAGCTTCTAGAAGCATGAATTATGACTCTCAAACCCAGAATGATCTCATGAAGAGATTTGGTGAACAGAAGCAGAAGGCTTTTGCGAATTTCAGTGTATCTGCTGCTTCAAAAATATTTACTCAACCGAATTATGAGAGACAGAGGGAGTTATCCCTCAAAGACAAGGATGATGGTCTATTACATATGATAAAAACCTGAAGACACTGCCATCATGATTCGATCAAGATAATTGAAGGATCCTTGATGAACCTGGTCATCACCAACATGGATACTTACTTCACATATTTCTAGTCTACATTCATGTGCCCAAGTTAGAACCTTCAGGTAATAAGGGAACATTCATGGGATACCGCAAGTCTTCAAAGGCTTACAAAATATACATCCCAAGATCGAGGAAAACTGAATTCAGT
The DNA here is from genome assembly GCA_001517045.1 of Pseudotsuga menziesii. Classification (NCBI taxonomy): domain Eukaryota; kingdom Viridiplantae; phylum Streptophyta; class Pinopsida; order Pinales; family Pinaceae; genus Pseudotsuga; species Pseudotsuga menziesii. Next base: position 284,139 of record LPNX010837498.1, read on the forward strand.
CGGGATGTAACCTTTGAATAATAAATGTCTATCCGAAAAGGAAGAGGATTTGATATGGAGATCGACAATGATCAAGACATGAGATTATCCCCCCCTCCAGAAATTAAGAAGGAGTCTGGAGAAAGGAATGAACTAACCGGTCCCATTGATCCAACTGAGCCAAATGATGCTCCCATAGATACGACATTAAGCTATAAAAGACCTAGATGGGAACAATAGACTTTGCAGACTACAGAGGGGCATGAAACTCCACATGGAATAGATGGGAGTATTGAACAATACAAGGCTTGAGAGTTCTCTAAAAAATAGGGAGTCGATTATGATGAGACATTTTCTCTTGTGGCTCGATATACTTCCACCATATCGATCATTTCTATTGATTATACTATGGGATGGAAGTTGCATCATATGGATGTCAAAAAAACCTTTCTCAATGGTATTATTGAGGAACACGTATATATTGAACCACCATAAGGGTTTATTGTCCATAAGAAAGACTCTCACGCATGTAAATTGAGAAAGGAATTATATGGGCTCAAGAAATCACCTCGTGCTTGGTATGGATGGATAGACAGATACTTGGTAAAATTGGGTTTCACCAAGAGTGATGCGGATCCAAATATTTACTACAAGATTGAGGATAATGAGCACTGATTTTAGTCTTGTAAGTGGATGACTTGTTTCTCCCAGGAAATGAGAAACTAATTGAATGGTGTAAGAAGAAGCTTTCTTGTGAGTTTGAATGAAGGACCCCGTATTAATGAATTACTTTTTGGGATTATAAGTATGGAAGAGGCATGGGGAAATTTTTGTAAGTCAAGGAAAATACACCATTGATATTTTAAAGAGATCCAGGATGTTGGAATGCAAGTCCATGGCTACCTCGATGGATGCAAAATTCAAGAAACTGAAGGAGTCCACTTCACATTCTCATATGATAGATCCCACCATGTATCACCAACTTATTGGCTCTCTAATGTATTTGACAAGCACCAGACTAGATAGATTTTTTCTATGAACACCCTTAGCCAGTTTATGAGTGATCCGAGGAAGATTCACTGGGTTTCTGCAAAAAATGTTCTTAGATACTTATGTGGCACTATGGGATATGATATAAGATATGATTTAGGATGTGATACGATATTGCAAGGATTTTATGACTCAGATTGGGTCGAGTGTGTTTCATATAGGAAGAATACTTCTGAATGTTGCTTTAGTTTGGGTTCTATAGTAATCTCTTGGTATAACAGGAAGCAACTTCATTAGAAATCAACACCACAGAGGCCGAGTATATGGGTGTCAGTTTAGTAGCTCGAGAAACAACATGGATTCGAAAACTCCTTGCATGATTGTTTGGTCAGATTCCAGGACCAACTATAATTTACTATGACAATCAAAGCTGTATACAGATGTCAGTGAATCATGTATTTCACAACAAAGTCGAAGCATATAGAGATTCAATATCACTTCATATGTTATATAGTGTAGAAAGGTGCAGTTGAGTTACAATATATTTCGACAGATGACCAAACCCTAGATATTATCACCAAGCCTCTTCCCATGGCAAAGTTTGAATACTTTTGTAGAATTAGAATTTGAGTAGAGGAGAATGTATCCCTCCTTGAGAGGGAGAGATTACTGAGAGATATTTTCCATGTTTTTCCCTAGGTGCCTCTACTCATCCAGGTTCTCATCTAGGTATGGGAGAAATCCCATCGAAAAATGAGACAGACATGTAGTAGATGGTCAGGTTCACACATGTGCCTCTTCTTGTCTAGGTGCTCATCCAGGTATGGGAGAAATCCCATCGACATATGAGTCAAACATGTAGTATATGGTGGTGAGATTGCATAGGTACCTCTACTCATTCAGGTTCTCAGCTAGGTATGGGAGGATCCCATCGACATATGAGACAAACAAGAAGTAGATTGTAGTGCACATTTTCTAGTCCAAGATATCAAGCCAGGTATGGGAGGATCCCATCAACATCAGAGATGTAAAGGTGGCAGAAGATATTCTCTCAGACATCCTAATAGAACTGATTCATGAAAACCTTCAGTATGTATAGAGATGATGGAGATAATATAGATGTATAGATGAAACCCATATGATCGTGATGGCGGCGAAGACAGAAGAATACCTTCCTTATTAATAGGGAGTGTTGGATTTTGTGCAACTTCATGAGATATTATTATATTCTTTATTGTACCTCTTGAGGGATTTTAACTTGTTGTAATCAATCATGTAAAACCTAGAAAGAACAATGTAAACCTTGGGGTGAAAAACAAGAAAAAGAAAAAGATAAAAATAAATTATTAAAATATATTTTATTGCTCCCCTAAGAGAAGTCGTCCCCAGTGAAGTTTCCACTTGGAAAATCAATATAAATAGGAGGCACCCATCCTCATTATAACACACATTCACTCAAGTCAAATTCACATCATTGGGAGAAGAAAGTTCACACCTGCTAAAGGAGAATACTGTTTGGGGTTTCTATCTTTGGAAACTACTTCCATATTTTCTCTCTCTCTTCTTTGTACACTGTTCTTAGAATTATCATCTCTATATGAAGGTTGCTGGGTTTTCTCCTATTTGGGTTTCCCAGGATAAAAATTCTTGTGTTATTGTTTTGTGCTTTGTCTTTCTTCGGGTGATCCTATTAGTAAATGCAATTAATATATACTTCTATAATCTTATGAATATCTAACATTAATTAAGATATACTGCTACAATCTTATGAAAACATAACAATAATTAAGATATACTTCTATAATCTTATGAAGATATAACAAAAATGTATGAAGGGGAATGACGCAACTTATTTTGGAAGGCAATGAAGAGAGAAACTCAACAGATGGTGGCTACCTACCAGTGCCACAATGGTGAAATGACACTCCATCCTGGATTGCTCGAACGCTTTCCCATCCCTACACATATTTGGGCATATATTTCGATGGATGTCATTGTACGTATCCATAAATTTGGAGGGAATACAATGATATTGATTGTGGTTGATCACCTCTCCAAATATAGTCATTTTTGTTCCCTCATCCATCCATATACCACCTCCTCAGTCACACAAATTTTCATGGAACGGATCTTCCGTCTTCATGGAATCCCTTCTTCCATTGTCTTAGATCGTGATGCAACTTTCACAAGTCATTTTTGGATATAAATATTTCACCACACTAGCACCAATTTGAAGATGAGTTCATGGTATCACCCATAAATAGATGGTCAGATTGAAGTTATCAAAAAATGTTTGGAAACTTATCTTCATTGATTCACCTCTGAACAATAGCATCAGTGGGAATTTTTTTTTTTCGCATCCTCAGACACTCAAGAGCCTTCGTGGTTTTTTGGGACCGCCTGGTACTACCACAAGTTTTTCAAGGATTAAGGGAAGATTTTAGATCCATTAAAAACTCTTTTGAAAAGGGATTCTTTTACATGGACACATGCTGCTAAGTGTGCATTTGAAAAACTGATAGAAGCTATGTGTACGACACTTATTCTAGCTATGCCGATTTTTCCAAGCCCTTCACTATTGAGAGTGAGGCTAGCGGTAATGGACTTGGTGTTTTTATCCTTTAATATGAACATCCCATTGCGTTCACAATCAAAACCATTTCTGTTAATAATTTAGCTACCTCTACATATGAGAAGGAAATGATGAGTATTTATTGTAGGAGGTTTGTCTCAAAAACATTACATGAAATATGAATGGGGTTATGTTGAAACATTGATTTAATGTGTACATAACTATATGAATCACTGAAAATACATTGAAGCATTCATGTGATTAAAATTCATGAGATATGGTTATACTGAAACATTGGTTAAAATGTTTTGCATGTCAGTGTGTGTTGTTTGCCATTTTATTGAAATAACTAGATTATGCAAGGTTGCTAATAACTTGATTGAATTTGGATTGAAGGGGAAACATATATTTCTGACCTACAAGTAAAAATGACATGTATTGAATGAGGAGTAATTCTAATGGTTTATCATGAAAGAGAATGTGATGTTTTGAACCAAGAAGATTCTGGTAGCAGATTGGGAGGTTCCTATGTCCTAGGAAGAAGTTAGAATAGAATCCCTAATCCTATTCTGAGTGATGTAAATACTATTGAATATAATTAAATTATATTATTTAGATTCATGTGTCAAGAATATATTTAGACATAGATGAACACAAGTCTCCATGATGGAGGACCCAGATTATGATTCTCACATCCTGATGGTGAGAGGGAGTAGTTAGATTTTCTATCTCTTGAAGAACCAGTAAAGCTGGTTGATGTATCTTTTTTTAAGAGGATATATGCACAATGCACATATTTAGAAGGAAGCTGAGAAATATATTCAAGAATATTATTATGATTCTTATGATTAGTAGTGTGTAAGTCACCAGACAAAGATTTTCCTCAGTTAAGGAAAATGTGCAGTAAAAGAGCACGAAGAGTTTCACAATGATGGATTCTAAATCCATGGCCACACATATGAAGATAAATATGAAAGTTTATAATTATTATTTCATTTTTGGAGATCTCAAGTCAGTTGAGATGTATTTTGTTAGTCATAGGTCCCATGTTTGGTTATATGATTTGCAGTTTGTACATAGACATGCACAAAGCATGTGTTGTGGTACCTAATTGGTAAAAAGTGCATGCCGAATCTGATATGTCTCGATTAATGGAATAAAGATTCAAATATACATGAGATATTACTAGTATAGTGATCGAGGAAAGATCACATGTGTTTCTATGGATAGATCATGTTGAAAATAAATAAAGCTTTATGATTTTGCTAGTCAGTTATATCTGAGACATGGTACAAACATGGTACAAAAAAGAGCAATACAACTTTAGTACATATCTACAAATAAGAAATATAGGTCAAACATTCACTCATGGATCCTCAGTCATATGGATAATAGTGAATGGATTGGGAATATTTTTATTTTTTTATAGACATCAAGAGTGAGTCATATCTCTTTATTAGACAAGAGTGAGTTATATCTCTTGTGGTGTTCAGTACAAATGAGCAGCATTTCCAACATTCTTACTAAGCCTCTATCCGAGACAAGCTTCATTGTAGAACATAAATACTCCTATAGTTGAAGAGGGAGTATTGACGTGTCTTCACAAGAATCAATAGATAAAGTCCCCTCTAGTTATTCATGGTACATGACACATGCATCTAGGAGATGTGATATCTTGTGGAGAGAATCCACATGAGCAGAGACATAGTCAAAGTCTTAGTGACTATTGATACTTGAGAAGAGTTATAGTCAGGACTACCAGAGAACCATTAAACCTATTGGAGAGGTTAGATAGCCATACAATTGACTTAGTGGGATAATTGATATGATATCACTATGAAAGTGATTAGGCCTTGAAGTACATCACAGAGAATGTAAAGCTCATAGAGAACTTATCCAGATAGTAGAATATTTAAGAAATCAACAAATGCTCAAAAGTGAAAGAAAATATGAGACTCTCTTTCTGCATCATATTACATAGGTGTACGTTGTTGTATATGATGGGTATGAAATTCATAGTTTCCATTTTAGAGAAACTATATTCTAGATTGGATCTAGATGATGCTACTATGTGTAAGTAGCTAGTTAGTCTTTGAAAAGACTTGTTGTATTTTATGCTTACTAATAAGAATATGTTTGAGTACCTTTGAGTTACATTAGGATAGGTTCTTTAATATATTTGATACATGGGAGACCTATTATATGATTGTGCTATCCAACTATTGTTTTAACATGAGATAAGCTATGTATGTTGTGGCTAGTACTACAAAAGCTAAAGAGAGGCTAGTAATGCAGAAGCAAGGTGTATTTTCAACTAGTACTAAGCAAAGTGTATTGCAGATATTACTACATGCTGAGGAGTAGTATAGATTGGGAAGATATCTACTAGGGTGAAATACTTGAGCCTACAATTATTAGGTGTTAATAGTCAACATTTCTGAAAAACCCTATGTGTGTTATGATAAAACACATTGAAATGAAGTTTTACTTTATTGAAGTCATGGTCACCTAAAATGAAATTTTAGTGTATAGATACTGATGAGCAGATTGCAAATTTGTGGACAAGCCGCTTTTAGTGTGGAAGTTGAGATACTTCCAAGATAAGCTTGGTATGGAGGAAATTTCCTGGTAAAGAAAAGAATGTCTCCCTTGCTGAAAGGAAGTGTTGATTGTACAACATCATGAGTTATTCTTTGGTCTTGTAAGTAATATCAAGACAATAGACTTGTGATTAATATCAAGTCCTACCAATATCCTCATGTATTGAGGTGGGATTATAGTACTGAAGTCTTGTGAGTAATATCAATGTTGTAGACTTGTGTGTGATATCAAGTTGGACTTGTGAGTAATATCAAGTCAAGTATTCTCATAGATGGTAACCTATGAGATGTACCTTCAAGATATGGAGATAAGCTTATGAGTAATATAAACTTGATTCTTGTGAGTAATATCAAGACTGGTCTTGTGAGTAATATCAAGACAATAAACTTGTGAGTAATATCAAGTCCTACAAATATCCTCGTTGTTTTGAGGTGGTATCATTACTTTACTTGGTAAAGTGGTTATACTATGTGATGTAAAACTAACCATGGCCATTTGAGATGGATAAAGCTATTAAGTCTCCTCTAGATACTGATAACTTCTAGAGTGAATTACTTTAGCATATGATTATATGGTTTGGGGTAATATATATGATCATCAATATGTGTGAAAATTATTTTGAGTATAATATGATATTATAGATGATTAAACATAGACCATCCCATAAGATAAAGAGATAAGAAATAAAGAGATTATGAGAGAAAGAGAATTCGAAGTGAACTCAAGTTATAAAGATTTAGTTAAATATGAATGCCTCAATCAATGCTTTAGTTAAAGCATTAGTTGAACTTTTAATGATCAACATTCAATTAAGTAAAGAAGAGCTCAATGTTCATCAATCAACAAGATTCAATTAATAATGGTTAACTTCATGATTAAAGAAAGATGGAATAGTTAACTCAAGTTTTTACACTTTAGTTAGACTAAGAGAAGACACTTAAGTTAATCACAGTACGACACTTCAGTTAAGAAAGTGTGTTGCGTGCGACACTTGAGTTATTTCACTATGGCACTTATGTTATCCTGTTAACTAAGTGATCGATATTCAGTTAGAGATGGAGTTCAATCCAATGTTAGTTAACTATCATTTGATATCCATGATTGAGGGTATGGTGCATTAGTTGTGCACGATGAAGATTCATTGCATGGATTGATTATTCTAAAAAGGAAATTTGAAATTGAAAATCATGTGTGTCTAATTTTGATGCAACCATTCACTACGGTTTGCATGGCATTAATTATGTCTTGTTATTAATATGCTAGTCATATGGAAAGTTCATAACACTTGTTACAGTGGATCTCTATTCTCTATTGCTTCGTATTCTCTCTTATTAGACAATATATCTATTATACTCTGAATAATTGCCGGGGTTTTTCACCCTCTCGATTATGAGGATTTTCCTAGGGTACATCTTGTGTTGTAGATGAATTATTGTGTGCGATTGAATAGTTAACTGTTACAGGTCCTCAACATATCATTGCTAAATTTTTTAAAGTTCAAGAATATCCATTATTTCTCAAAACATTAATACCTATGCCCTACACGACCGCAATCCAACTATGCTCTTCTCAATATCTATGGGTCTAAATTGCCTCTCCCACTGCTTGCTCGCTGGGTTTCTAGTTGTCTCAGATCCTCTCCAACCGAGTTGCTCAGATCACGACTCACTGAAATCGATGGGAACATGAACTCGACATGCACTCGTTAGGATGCATACAGAGGAAGAAGTATGCTCAAGATGAAATGAAAAATGCATTAGCGCAATAATTTGAAAGGTGAGGTATTTGTTTGTTATTCTTTTTATGTATTCTTTTATTTTTATTTTTATGTATATATTTGTATTTAAAAATCTCTCTCTCTCTCTCTATATATAATTTAATTTATGTAAATTTTTATATATACATATTGAAAAATAAATTTACTTTTAAATTAAAAATTAGATTTAATTTAGATAAGTATAAAGAGATATAATTATTAGATGTTAGAGATTATATGCATATACTTTGCAGTGGTTAAAAATCATATGTATTAGAGGAAATTTCACCTCAAAATGGGCCTCCTAAAAAAATTTAATAAAATAATAGTTAAAATAATAAAATAATATTTATTAATTTTGAAGGAAGAAAAGAAAAAACTATTTTTTTGTTTGTATTTTCGACATATATCCCCGTGTTTTTACTCAAATTTCGATCGGGAGAGCTCGTTGGATGCGGAATTAAATTCTGCATCCAACAAGTACCCACTCGGCATATTTTTGACGGACCCCGCTACCCCAAAATCAAGAAATACCTAAAAAATACGTGATGATGATGTCATCATCACATTTTTTTAGGTATTTCTTGTTTTTTAGGTAGTGGGGTCTGCCAAAAATATGCCGAGTGGGTACTCGTTGGATGCAGAATTTAATTTCGTATCCAACGAGCTCTCCCGATCAAAATTTGAGTAAAAACATGGGGAGATATGTCAAAAATATAAACAAAAAAAGTAGTTTTTTTTATGATACCTATCCCCAAATTTATATTAAAAAAGTGTTTAAGACCTATACAGTATTTCAAATTTAAAGAAATTTCATTGGCTAACACATGATGACATGGAATTTGAGTTAAAGTTAAAAGGCCCATTTTGAGTTGAAATTTCCTCTAATGGGTAAAGAGTTAAATGAGATAATTGTTGGGGATGATAAGGGATATGGTTTATAGGGTTTGGGGGCTAGGTTTTATAGGAATTATGGTTTATAAGGGTTAATTATTTTAGGTTAGGGATTGGTATCATATGAACCTTTGTTCATTTTATCTAAGTACTATTCAATGTCTCAACAATAATTCCCTAACAATTTTTCATTACAAGTGCCATCATAATCTCTATCTCTTTGTTCTTATTCCTCATCGAGGTGGCCACTCCACTTCCACTATAAATGACATTCTTCAACATGTTAATAGTGTCTTATTGGTTGCAATACTTTAGTACCATCTATGTAAATATGTGGAACAAAACTTAAACCTTTCATCTATGCTTCTAGACAACGTTGTTGTGTCTAAACACAAAGTCTCCATCTCATGTCACTCAATGTACATGTTTCTCCAAGTCTAACTTGTATGAGTTAACCTCTATTCCAAATACCCATCCTTGATCATGCATTCATTCATCTAATATGACTACCTTTGGTAAAATTCAAGCAAATAACATCAAAACCAACCATGCCTTGTAAACAAGAAAACAACATTCAATACTAAACCATTTAACAAAAATTCAATACATAGACACATAACATGTGGGAAATTCTCAAGCTAGGCACCTTAGGATTTTATTTGAAAAATATATAATCAAATATTTATGGTAGAGAGTCCCTTTTGAACTTCTTTCCATTCTATTGGAGAATTACTCTTCCAAAGTCTATGATACCACCACATGCAATATCGATCTTCTCAAAGCAATCCTTTAGTTAATGCGCTTACTTCCCACTCATAAATGTACTCTACTTCTACACTATGATGATCTACCTTACAAAATTCTAATTATACCTTGGTTTTCATCTCCATTGCAAAGGTCCAACACTTAGAACACTCACTTACACAATTAGTCCAACTTCGATTCTTCCTTAGAATCAAGTTTGTCACTTTCCTCATTTTCTCAAATAGTGTCTTGATTCTTATTATTTCAATGGAAATAATTAATTATAGCTGTTATTGATTTACCCAGGTCAAAATGTCATTTTGTATAAAATAATGGTGAAAAACAAGTTGATTGTTGGGATCGACTAATGTTTAAATGATGGATTTTAATTTTAGGTTATCCTATTTTAGTTTTAATTATCTTAAATGATTATTTGATGGATTCAAATTATTAATTTAGAGTTTCCCTTGCATGCATAAAAAAAATGAGTCAATTTTTTTTCTTTCTATATAGTTTGACATATCCCTAAACCCTAATAAACCATATTTAGTATTACCTACCAATAAGAAGGCTTCCCTTACCTACCAATAATAAGAATATAAAAATAATAAGGGTGTCAAAGTCCACCCCAAAAGAGTGATACAAATAAAAAGGCTTCCCTTACCTACCAATAAGAAGGAGATGCAATCTTTCTTTGGAAAGATAAATTTCCTGAGGTGTTTCATTCTTGGTTTTGCTCAAGATTTCAAACCTCTAAATCAACTAATTAATATGGATGTTAAATACATATAAGATAAACTATTTAAAACTTTAAAAATGTGATTACTAATTGTATAAATCCTTGGAGTTGTTTCCAAGGCCACAAATTCTAGGTCTTTGTTCCTACATCTTTCTTAGTCACTACTCTGAACCAAACATAACTGCATAGAAAATGGCCCAATTGGATCATGGACATCTAATAATGTGGCATAGACATTAAACCATTGAAAAACATAAGGGAAATGTGTTTGGATGAATTGTTAGCTAAATCTTATGCATCAATCCACTTTGACACTATACTTATCTATGTTAAGATATTAAACTATCCAAAGTGAAAATTCTATTTATTAAAAATACTTGAGGAAACCTTCAAACCCAAAATATTCTATATACTTTATAATAAAAAATTATAAACATCTTATTAGTTTATCCTAATGCATAAAATAAAAAAACAATTTAAAAAGATAACCTTATGTATAATAAATAATCTTTTGAATTTCTTCAACACCTATCATAATGATTATGATTATAATTAAAAGCATAAATTTCAACAATTTCAACTAAATTTTTGTTAGTTTCATTACGCTATGACCTTTAGTTCATATTCTTATTATTCATCCCTTATATTGTTGGTTACATTTTTGGGGTTTTTGAGCCAAATTCTGACTAACTTGAGAAGGAGGAAGTTGAACCAAGTTAACATTGGATGAAGGAAATGGATTATAGTTGCAAGGTGACCCTTGATAAGATGTGGATGCATATGCAACACTTAGAGAATATTGTGCATTTTGAGACAAAGGGTGATATAGGTAGAATTTGTTTCCCTAATAAATTTAACCCACATATCGATAAATTCATTTTTTTTGAATGGAACATTGCTACATCATTTCTATATTGTTTAAACAATTTTGGACCTCCTCCACTGCCACAAGTTGTAAGCTAAAATGAAGAGAAATCAAGGTTTTGAAGGATTTTCCTACTCCCTCCGATGCCAAGAATATATATGTTTGTTGTTTGATTGTTGAATTGTTTGTGTGAGTCATGTTTGAGAATATAAACCCCTTCATAATATTGATGCAAGCATCTAGTCTAACAATGCCAAATTTTAGTCCATACAATAAAAAATTGAATAACTTTCAACACTGGCCACATTCAATACATTAATTATTCTATAGGTTTGTTGTTTGATTTTTGAATGGTTTGGGTGAGTCATGTTTATGTTTAGAAACTCTCACATACCATCAATTCATGTGTCTATTATAACCATGCCAAATTTCACTCCATACAAGCATAAATTGAAAAACTTTCAATATTGGGCCCACTCAATAAATTAATTATTCTATAGGTTTGTTGTTTGATTGTTGAATGGTTTGTGTGAGTCATGTTTGAGTTTGAAAATCCTCCCATACAACCAATGAATGAGTCTATTTTATCCATTCCAAATTTTAGTCCATACAAGCACAAATTGAAAAACTTTCAACATTAGCCCCATTCACATGACAATTATAATATGTAGGGTCAAGTACATGAGCATGCATACCTTATTTTTGAGTTATGAAATATCATATAATAATGAAGGTGAAATAATCATAATAATGCATTAACTTACCGAGCTTATCTTTGTTTCGAGAATGGTTTATTATTCTCTATTGAACATGGCCAACCACATGAAGGTGGAAGCTCATCTACTTCCCCCTCATGCCACTCTCAATTGCCCACAATTCGACAAAATGTATGTACTATAAAATAAAGGACTACTATTTTTTCATAATTAAGAAACAATGTCTCTCACAACATATGCCAACATACTAGAAAATGACAAAAAACTTAAAAACAATTAATAAATACATATCAATACAAGTCAATAATTCTATCAATATCAATTACATATATATATATATATAATAGATATATTAAGGCATACCTCATACACTTCAATGGAATTTATCATCTTATTCATCCAAGTCCACATATGTATCATCTGATCCATATTCAACATTATAAGGATTAATGGATATATCGTCATCATCATCGATGCCAGTTTTGATAATCATGTAACCATCGACATCATCTTCATGAAATTTGTCTCCTACATAATCTGCTTCAACTAAGTCTTCGACATATTCCTCTGGAACATGATCATATAACTAATGCTGATCCTATCTATCATCTTCTTCTTCAAGACACTCTTAATCTTCCTCTACATTATACTTTACCGGTCTTCCCCTTTGATCGTGTCTTACAACAAATGATCAACTCCCTCTACTTGGAACCTATGAGTAAAATACCTGTTCACATTGGATTGGAGGAACATATGGACTACATTTTTAGATCAAACAACCTTTTATTAACAATGACAAATCCATTAAAATGTTCAATAATAGTTCTATCAGGGCCACATTGATTCAATCGTAACTTGTACCATTTGGAAACGAACATAACTAATTTGAAATATTTAAAGCCACACTGAATAATATTGTTAGAGTAATAATCCATATTAGTACCATAGTATTAGACATTAGACTCATTTATTTTCTTCCATGCAGTATTCTCTATGGTTTAGACTTAGGGAAATTTGCATTTATGGCAGTTGAGTTGCTCATGGTTGATCATTCTGCACAGTTGAGGCACTCCAGGTTGATCATTCTGATAACCCAGACACCCAAATTGATGACCGTCAACCAACATGTTCTCCCCTTCCTTAATTTCATGGATTTGGTCCAACTTGAGGCGCTAGTGTTTGGTTTAGGTGGTTTTTGGACTATTTTGGGCATTTATCACTCACCTAGAGCCACTCCTACTCACCCATGTACTCACCCACACATTTCATACCTTCATTAATGTTCCAACATTCCTTTCCCATGTTCACACATGCATTCATGACCGTTTGGGATGATTAGGAGGCTCATTGGTCCACCTAGGGGGGTTTGAGGGTCAAATCTTGAGCTGACACTTGTATGCATTCAAATTGCCTGCAAGGCCTCATGATTTTTAACTATGATATTATATATAAGTTCTAGACATAATTACATGTTGGAAATTCATAATAATATCGATTATTGACTTCATGTGTGTATGCAAATTTCAGTCTTTCAACTATTTTGTGCATGTTTTGTGAACCATAGCGAATTGTGAGAGTTTATTTGGATCCTAGATCCATATGTGTTTCAATTATCACATTTTATTAGATATATTTGTATTTACAAATCCATTCCATTGTGTTCTATTTGTTGTTAGAGAGATTCTCCATATAGATTCATGAGTTTTCATTGCATGTACATTCAACAATTTGTCACCAAGAGAGAAAGCATAGATGGAGTAGATCCATGTATTGTTAACACCATTCAAATAATTTTAGTGGAAGGATGAAATGGTGATACACATGAGGTCTAAATGCCTCTACAGGGTCACCATGGGAACAACGGTTGAACCAAATTATGCTGTTGAGAAATGAAAGTTTTTCAATAGACTTGATGAAGCATTTGGAATCATTTGTATCAAAATTTAGAGAGAATTTATCTTTCATGATGAGATTATATATACCCAAAATGAAGTATGGCTAAGGATTGAAGCTCTATTTGGGAATACTGATGAGATGAGAGGTCACCAGCTTGAAAATGAGCTCATCTCCTTGAGCCCAGCAGATTATGAGACAATCCAAGATTGCTTCACCAAATTCAAGTCATTGGTGCTTCAGCTTAAGTAGTGTGGCATAGAGAAGAAGGAATATAAAGTCACACTATCCATTATTTCAAATCTAGGGCTTGAGTACTCTATGTTTGTAATCACATTTCACTCAAGCAAGATCACAGCTAGAAACTGGAAAATGCCATCACTAGCTAGCTTCATGGAGTCATTGAACCAAGAGAAAGATAAGCTATTGCATATGGGTACCATCAAATCAAGAAAATACCAATCTATTACTGCAGGGATTTCAAATCCATCCAAATGAAATAATAAAGCTAAGGATTTGAAGCAGCTAGACAAGAAGAAGAAAGCCAGACCCAAATTTCTCGATGGAGGTTTGAATCCTTGCAAGCACAAGGACAAGAAGGACAAGGAAAATACCAAATGCACCTACTTCCAAAAGGGATGGAATCCAGAGAGTGCATGCATGAAAAAAACCATAGACATGAAGGCACAAATGTTGGAGAATAACAACATCCCAGTCCTAGAGGGTGCAAGGAAGAAGGATGGAGGTTCAAGCTCAGACAACAAAGAGAGGTGCGATGCATTGGTTGCTGGTTCTTTAGATTCTTCATCCTTCATCATTGGTTTGGGAGCATCAAGGCACATGGCCTCTATCAAATATTTCTTTACATCCATGTATTCAGATAGTGTCCCAACTATTTGAATGGGTGATGATTCAAAGATACAAGCCAAGGGGATTGGCAGGATTGATCTTGAAGATGTGTATTTCAATAATGTTCTATTTGTACCAGAATTGGAAGCGAACCTACTCTAAGTGTACCAAATGAAACACACTGGTGAATCCAAGAGAGTAACATTTACTCCAGACATAATGGAGATAGCTGAAATCTATACCAACAAGGTGGTGGCATTGGGGTTTTCTGATCATCAAGCAATGATGTACAAATTCTCTCATTTCCTTCCCTACTCTAGAGGGAAAGCGCTCCTGTCTCATACCAATGAAACCAACAATATGTGGCATGAGATATTTGGTCATATGAACTACACATACATCCAGGAATTGAGCAAATAATGCATGGTGGAAGGGATTCCTCCTATCAAGACCTCCAATGGTGCATGCGTTGGTTTTGTGGTGCGAAAACATCTAGAGTGCAGCTATGAGAAAGAGAAAGCTAGGAGATATACTCAAGTTCTTGGCTTAGTGCATTCATATATTATTGGAACTCTCCATACACCTTCATATGGAGGATCAAGGTATGTTTTGACCTTCATAGATGATTTCTCAAGGTTTTGCTGGGTTTACTTTCTCAAACTCAAATCTGAAGTCTTTGAGACACTCAAGGTTTGGAAAGCCCTGGTTGAGAATCAGTGTGGGAACAAGATCAAAGTCCTTCAGAATGATAATGGTAAAGAGTATGTGAGCAATATTTTTCAGCACCTCTGTGAATAATGTGGCATCTAAATGCAGCATTCGGTCCCCTACACACCACAACAAAATGCTGTGGCATATAGGAAGAATATGGCACTCAAGGAGATGACAACTTGTATGATTGAAGCCAAGGATTCAAGTCCTAATATATGGGATGAATCCATAAATGTGTTTCATACATTCAAAATATGTCTCTTCACAAATCAGTATATGGAAAAAAACCATATGAGGCTTGGTTTGGTTACAAGCCAAATATTTCACAATTCAGGGTTTTTGGCTCAAGGGCTTGGGCTAGAATTCCTCCAGAAAAGAGAAACGATTTGCAGCCACAAAGAAAGGAGTGAATCATGGTGGAATATGGTGAATATACAAAGTTATACAAGCTATTTTATCCTTAAAATAAAAATAATTTCATATAAAGAAGTGTGCAATTCGAAGAAGAAGTCATTCTAGATCTCGAACTAGCACCAGGGGAATGCTCATCCCCTCCACCACAAGATGATGTAAAAGATGAATATTTTCTGATTTTTTCAGATATTTATGATTATGATATGGATTAATTCTATGATTATGGTAATGGATCACCCATTATTCCCAAGTGGGCAGAGAAAACCATAGAAGTTGCTAGGGATTTAGTTGGCAATCCACTAGATCCTAGGAAGACTAGATCACAATTTCTCACTGCTTCTTTTGAAAGTAAAGTTTTTATTGATGAGAAATGATTCATGATGGTTTTATATTATCCAAAATAATATAAGGAATAATAAATTTATACAATATGGAAAAAAAACATGCAAGAAGAGTTCATCTCTCTAGAGGAAAATGAGACTTGGGAATTGGTTCCCTTGCCTTCCAACAGGAAGCTAGTGCAATGCAAGTGGGTCTATAAGACCAAAGTTGATGATTATGGGTTTAATATAAAATATAATTCCATATTGGTTTCCAAAATATTATATTAAGTCCAAGGAGTGGACCATACAGATACATTTGCACTGGTTGTAAATATGGACTTTATCAGGCTAGTTTTAGCCATTGTTGCAAGCAAGCGCTGGGAGGTTCACCACATGGATGTAAAAAGTGAATTTATCCATGGTGAAATACAAGAAGAGATATATATGTATAAAATTGAAGGTTTCCAAGAGGATCCTTCTCTTGTATGCAGGTTAGAGAAGTCACTCTGTGGCCTCAAGCAAGCCCCAAGGGCTTAGTGTGACACGATGGACAATTTTCTGCTATCACTTGGATTTGAAAGATGAAAATATTATAATAATGTTTATTTGTATCATTTTGGTGATGTATTTAAGGTAAATTTACTCTATGTTGATGATATTTTTATTAGAGGTAGCTGCATCAAATAAATTGGGTCAATCAAAGCCTCTTTGCACAGTGAATTTTCAATGACCAATCTTGGATTGTTGAAGCAATTTCTTGGTTTGGAAATTGAGAAAACTGAAAGAGGAATAAAGTTCAGCCAACAAAATTATGCTTCATACTTGTTAATGAAGTTTAATATGGCTGAATTTAATGCAAACAAGTTCCTATTTCTTTCTGGTATCAAACTAGGTGAAGTTGGTGACTCTCCATTGGTGGACAACTCGTTGTATAGATAACTAGTCGGGAGTTTGTTGTATCTTACTCATTATAGACCTGATTTAGGATATGGTGTAGGTTCTATATCTATATATATATGTAGTATCCCCATGAGATACATTGGACGTAATCCAAGAGGATCCTTCACTATGTGCAAGGAACCAGACACTTTAGGGTGCACTATGTTGTTGGTTCTCCACTAGAACTAGTGGATTTTTTTGATTCCGATTGGGCTGGTGATCCCAATGAAAATAAGTCCACTTCAGGTTATGTATTCATGCTAGAACAAGGTCCCATATGTGTTTAAATAAATAAACAACAAACCATCTCCGTTTCTTTAGCAGAGGCCGAGTACAGAGGAGCAGTGAACGCAACTACACAATGTGTGTGGTTGCAAGGTATTCTTCGGGAACTTGGAGTTGCATTTGATTCACCCAAAATAATTTGGTGTGATAATTAAGGTGTATTCAATATATCCATAGATCCAGTGTAGAGACATAGGAACAAACAAATTAAGATACACATGCACTACATCTAGAGCTTGGTGCACAATCAGGTGATAGCCTTGCAGTATTTCCCATCTGCAGAGCAAACTGCTGACATTTTCACTAAGTGCTTCACAGAGAAGACCTTCACCTATATTAGATCCCTTATTAGAGTGGGTGATGCATGGTGATGCATACCATTCAATTTTATACTTTGGCTCCATGTCCATTTTTGAGGGGAGGTTTTGTTCCCATGTGGTTTTCCTCCTTACCTTGTTTCTATGGACAAATAAAATTTTCTATTGTATGAGGTGACTTGAGCCTTTGTTGCCAAGAACTCCATGATATTTTTGGATAAGCTGTACTAAGTAAATATTAAGTGGGGGGGGGGGGGGGGTGTTAGAGTAATAATCCATCTTAGTAACATAGTATTAGACCTTAGACTATTTTATTTGTTTCAATAAAGTATTTTCTAAGGTTTAGACTTAGGGAAATTGGCAATTATGACAGTCGAGGTGCTCCTGGTTGATCATTATGCATAGTTGAGGTGCTCCAGGTTTATCATTATGACAAAATAAGGATCAAAATTGATTAAAGTCAACCATCATGCACTCCCCTTCCCCAATTTCATGGATTTGGTCCAACTTGAGGCTCTAGTGCTTGGTTTAGGTGGTTTTTGGACTTTTTTGGGCATTTATTGATCACCTAGAGCCACTTCCACTCACCCATGTGCTCACCCACACCTATCACACCTTTATTGATGTTCCAAAATGCATTTACCATGTTCACACATGCAGTCATGACTGTTTTGGATGATTAGGAGGCTCATTGGTTCACCCAGGGGTGTTTGAGGGTCAAATATTGAGCTAACACTTGTATGCATTCACATGGCCTCCAAGGCCTCATGATTTTTCCCTATTGTATTATATATCAGTTCTAGACATATTTACATGTTGGAAATTCATAATAATATCAATTATTGACTTCATGTGTGTATGTAAACTTTAGTCTTCCAACTATTTTGTGCATGTTTTGTGAATCATAGCGAATTGTGAGAGTTTCTTTGGCTCTCAGATCCATCTATGTTTCAATTCTCACAAATATCTTCCAAATACCCATAGTATCATTTTTTTGAGAGTTATGGATGTCTGCCATTTATAGAAGAAACATTGGTCACTTCAAAGATTGTAGTTATCTCACAATCATATGTTTTTTTCGTTTCATCCAAATTTTTGATGCAAAATTTACGACCATTGCACCACATATCCTTATGGTGTTTTACCTGCAATATAATAATATACTAGACACAAATATCACATTACCAATTGATAATTAAGTACATATTTGTGCTCGAAAAGTATGCAAAGAAAAAAATTCAACTTGTACATCAATATAATTGAAAATAATTAAATAGTATGGATGATTAATATTCTTGTCTATTTATATTTTAAACCATAAGATAAATCAATTTCCCTTTGCGTAACATTGGTGTCTCCATTGCGATGATATTCTTTAACCAATGAAGACACACATTCCCATGATATTCCATAACCAGATTGTTTAGCTCGTTCAATCCATACCTTCATCCAATCAATATTGTTTGTGATGTATAAATGTAGTGCATCCCACTCTAGACCAACTGCATCATGAAAATAAGACTACAATTCACAAATGTATAGTTACTTAACATGGTATACATTTATAATTGATACATATTGAATATTAAAAAGTAAACAAGTATGATATAAACATAAAAAACAATAGGAAAATGTATTATCATTAATACCCACCATCAAAAAATTACCTTTCACCTTCCTCATTCTACCTTTCCCCATTAGGTACTCCCCTTTGAATTTGTTAATGGAGTTCTGATCACAAATGCGACCTAAACTGATATTTGACTATAATTTAGGAAGATATTCACTAATATACACCATGTTCTGGTATACCATATATCCCTTCACCATAGAACCCCTGGGATGTTCTCTTTGTTTAACCAAAGCCTTAAAAAATTTCAAGTCCCTCTCGACCATCCACATTGAACTTGAGGGTACATGTCCACACAATTCACTCTTCTCAACTTGGTGTATGAGGTAGTGTTCTTGTGCATTGAAAAATGTCAAATGTAGATACTTTTCATTTCACACATTAGACATGGAGTTTCTCTCCTCCAATACTTTATATCTTCTTTATGTATTTATCTAGATGACAACCATCTACAAGTGATGCAAGAAAATCACAAGATTTAACAAAAATAAAAATTATATTACATAACAATTAGTTAAATAAATGTCAAATATAAGTTATACAATGAATTAAACAAACACTTTATGCATGCAAAATATAGCTACACACGTCATGTATTTTCCAAGATCATATATAACTTGTTTGAGATTGTTGTCGAAGTTGTCTGGGAGAGATAGAGGTAGAACATGTTGAAGAAATGTAACTGTGAAAGATATTCTATTTTGTATTATTATTATTATTATTATTATTATTATTATTATTATTCCCCTTCTAGATATATTGTTCCTCCGATTAGGGATGTTATTGTTGTATTTGGTCATGTAAAGTCTTGAGGTAAAACCTCCATTGTAAGTCGGGTCATTAATACCAACAAAAGTATTATTAAAATGTAATTTTGAGTCTCCCAAGGAAAGTTATCCTTGTTGGGTTATTAGGCCTCTTAGCTGATTAATATAAATAGGAGAGGAATCTTCCTCATTTGGATATGCTCAACGCTCAAGTAAGTTCGCTAGAGAGAGGAGAAACAATCCATTTGAGGATGAGGAAGTAGTCTAGTTTTATTTATTTGGTCTTATAATGTACTTGGTTGAAGTCTATATTGAGGAATTTTTGCTGGGATTTATTCCCCACGAGGGTTTACAGGATAAATATTTGTGTTCTATTTCCTACTGTGTTGTTGTTCTTTCAATGATCCTTTTGTTTTGACATAAAGAAATATTAACATGGTATCAAAGCTAACCTGAAAGAAGACATTGTGAAACAATGTTTTTCACAGTTAAACAAGCTAGGGTTCACGATTCCAGACGCCTCCCTTCACCAATCAACTATAAAATAAGGGCCATTCAACTCACCCCAGAAGGGTGCATCTTTCTATCGGAAAAAAATTCAATTATGTGTTATCATTTTTGACCTACCACTCGTGTTGGGAGAAACTAGGGAATCATATTTTTCAAGGTTCCATCCACATATTTTGGAAAATAAAGATGCATTCTATCCCACCTTGGGGAGGTGCATATTTTTCTCCCATCATCTTTTGAAGTGACCACAGTTGGAAAATTAAGGTTTTCCTGTCAAACCCTAGGTAATCCTGAAGCAGGTTCAAAATGCTGTCCTCAAATTGGTAAGTACTATCTCCTATATTTCCATTTTGTATAAATTGAGGCTCTAATACCATGTGGAAACACATGATGAATATATAGCTACAATATTTTTCTCACAAGCATGCACATGGAAGAAAATAGAGAGGAGAATAATGAGACTGAATACAAAAGAAGAATAATAATTAACTATTGGTCAAATGAATTGATTGATCATTACAATAGTAATACATCCTTATAAAGGAAAATTGAGTCACTAGAAGACAACTCATGCTAGCTCATAAATAAAATTTACAAAAATATGATAAAACCCCATAGGTGACTAAAGCACTTCACAAATCTGTCAAGGACCTCATAAATTGGCTGAATCATGAATGATGGAAAAATATGCTAATCATGGAATTTGGAGAGAAAATCATGGAGGATGGGTTGGCAACAAAAGATAACAGTTTCCTAGTTGACTAGATTTTTACTTATCCACTAAAAATATGGAATACAACATGATAAAGACATAATATGCATGAAGGCACAGTTACTAAATATAGGTAGTCAATAAAGTAGTTCAGATCTATCTAGAATCAGGATAAAGGAACTCTTGAGGTATATATGGAAAGTGTTGATCAAGTGGTGCAAGTGGATGCCAACTATCTAGGCTAGTGGATAGGAAATTAATTAGAAATGATTAAATATTTTTATCCTAAGTATGGATTGGGTTTATAATATTCCAAAACCCCCCTTTAAGTCCTACTTTATGATGAATTTATATGAAATAATCAGAAATATAGATGCATATAGGGTCCAATAACAAGGCTATGGTCACCCTTTACAATTATTTCTGTCTAGAGAAGTGATGAAAGAGGCAAAACCACATGGGGAAAATCTTCCCTAAAGAAGGAACAAGGAAAAAAATTGAATAACATGTCTTCAACATATATTTTTCTTCACTTGAATGAGCTGGATGAACTGCTTCTAATAGAATAATTTGATGAAGAAGTTGTGAACTCCATGATCATGCTTTAAGTGTAGTATCTGTAAGAAGGAAGAGGATAGACTCCTTGTATCTCATCATTTGATGAAGGAAGAGAATTTTATGAATTCTTATTGCTGCTATCATACTATGATATTAAAACACAATATGAAAAGGAAAAGAGACATGTCCATACTCCTTCCCAAAGAGTAGAAAAATCAACACAATCAACAACACAATCAGTTCCTTGTATAGTTGCAAAATGGTGAGATGGAGCACGTATCTTATTTTCAATCTGCTGTAGCACCTTCCCAATTCTAAAATGAGGCTGAAATGAATTTCAAATATCAGAAATATTATCATATGGAGAAACACATACATTTTTTAGTGTCTCTATGAGGATATAGGGCTAGAGTAGGAAAAAGGATGCGTAATTGGGGAAAACTGATGGGTGTAAAAATAAGAATGATGGCTTGAATTTATAAATGAAACATAGATGATTATATTATATCCAAACATGTGAAACATAATTCCAAATATGACTAATTTCAAGGGTAACCAACCAGTGAAAAATAGACAATACTTGAAACCAGTTTATACAAGTAGCACTACACAGGAGATCAATAAGGAATCAACTAGTGAACTTGGGGTTTGTATAGTATTAGGAGTACTCAGAGGTATGGTAGGTGGTATGGATGATGTAATAACATGCATATCATCTTGAAAAATTGATTCTAAATCATAATTATAATCATTTTAATGGAGTGAGGAAGAGCTTCTTAAAGACAAGTTAGGATCTAGTGAAAAATCACAATCATCGGGAAGTGAATCTAGTAGACTGATAGGTGGATTATTCAAGAAAGACACTGATATTTCTGATTCTGATATATCATAAAGTGAATCTATATTAGATATGTGAGAAAATTATTTAACTTTTGAACTCAAGGCATATTTCATATTACCTTGGGACTGCGCACTATGACAATGTTCTGAGGATTCAATAGTCTTCCCTAGTTCATCAGGCACTTCGATTTTATGCTTCTCAAGAAACTGAGACATTATGTCCAAATACTTCTTGAAACATTTACTGTCAGGGTGAAATCCCTTGCTGCAATGATAACACTTATATTTTATCCCTTTCTTCTTGACTTTCTTCAATGAACCTTCATTAGTAGGCTTCAAACTTTCATATTCATTATCTGACTTTGACTTCTTCTCTTTCACTATTTTCTTCTCTTTTTACTTTTCATTCTCACTTCCTTGAACTGTAAGAGCAGGATCCTTGCCCTTGGATATTCTAAGAGCATCCATCTAGATAAATTTATCTTGCTCCTTTGTCAATGAATAAAAGAATGTACTCAAATAAGGAATTTTCCAATTTGAAATAATAATCCTAGTAGCATGAAAAGTAGACACAAAAATTGAGTATTCAAGACCCAATCTTGAAAGGATGGAAATAATAAATTGATATTCGTTATTCTCAATCCCACATTACTTGAGCAATAGAATAAGTGACTTGAATTTGGTGAAGAAACTCTCAATAGAATCGAAACTACTTGGATTCAATGAGAATAACTCATTCTTCAACTGATGCGTTCTTATCTCATCTTGTACTCCAAAGAGAGAATCAAGTTTGATCCATAATTGGTTTGGAGTGGTCAAACCATCTATATGAAAAATAATATTAGGATAAATAGAGAGGAAAAGCAATCCATAGGATTCATCCAACCTATTATGCCACTTATCTTTCTCAACAACAACATTAGGCTCATTCTCCAAATCCAAATAAACTCTATATAGTCCCTTATTACGTAATAGAATTCCAATTTTAGATTTCCATTCATGATAGTTGAAGGGAGTCAGGATCATAGTTTAATATGAATCCATGATAATAATTTGATGCACTCAAGAAGATACTCTTTGCAACCTGCACAAATAAAAACTACGAGAAAAACTTGTAATCTTAATTCAAGCTCTTCTTCAGAGAGGGATAGGAGACTGGATGCACTTTGATGTCGATAATTGATAACTAATCAATGTTAAATTTGTGAACCATTGATATACAGGAAAATGAGAGGAATTGAGAAGTAGAATTATGTAGTGGAATATCAAAGACAATGTAAAATGAACAAGAAAAATTTGAAACAAATATGATAATAATTGATCAGTTAATTACAACATTAATCTCTGTTCATTAATCAGTAATAAAATCGTGTTACAATAATTAGAATTGGAATCACATGGATAAGATTCGAATCTACCAACTAAACCTGGCTGATTAGCTAACTCAGTGTGTCTAATCATTGCATGGAACTCACTAGTCTAACTCTGGATGTATAAATCAATATACAATTAGTTAACTGATGGGGTAGGTGGGAAAAAGGTGCCACTCTCCCATGAATCATGCAAAATTGGCACTAGGATAACTGAGAGTGATCTAACTGATTGTAACTGGAGGTTTACTCAACATAACTGCTTACCAACCATGACCAACTGATGGAGGCTGCTTGTGGCACTCAGATTGGTCTCCTAAACTATAGGGATTGGCATTGGTGGCACCAATGGCACCGGTGCAACTAGTGGCACCAATATTCATGGTGGCACCAAAAATACAGTAAGGTGATAAATGAACTCCTAAGTTAGGAAATAATGACAAATAAATTATATTGGATAAAGTAGGATTATTAATCCTTACACCCCCCCTTAATCCTAGCTATGGACAACTTGGGCCTTGGAAACTAGGCCAAAAATCACCCATATCATCTAAATGAAAAAAAAACTGCTTAATAAAATAAGGATAACGGGGAAAACCTCATGGGACCCCCCCCCCCCCCCCCCNTGTATTATCTAATCAAAATGCTTTAAAATTCAAAATGGGAGCACCTCTTAAACAATTTTTTAATATAAATTTGGGGATATGTATCATAAAAAAACTACTTTTTTGTTCAGATTTCAACATATCTCCCTGTGTTTTTACTCAAATTTCGATTGGGAGAGCTCGTTGGATGCGGAATCAAATTCCACATCCAACGAGATCTCCCGATCGAAATTTGAGTAAAAATACAGGGAGATATGTCAAAAATACGAACAAAAAAGTACTTTTTTCTTTTTCTTCCTTCAAAATTAATAAATATTATTTTATTATTTTAACTATTATTTTATTAATTTTCCTTAGGAGGCCCATTTTGAGTTGAAATTTGCTCTAATGTATACTTAAGAGAAATTTTTTCTCTTTGAGAAAAAACTTGCGAAAAAATTGCTGCAATTTACAACTTTGTGGAGCAGCCATGTAGAATCATGGTTCTTCTTTGCATCAACATCCTAGGAATGCACATGTGAACCTTTCTTTCTTCTTCTAATCTGCTGAATGTTTCTTTTGTCTCTTCTTTCTGGAGGAGGAATGCAATGATACATTTTGTTCTTTAGTGGGCCAAATTGTGGATCATTCACTATAATCAAGTAGCATCTATGTGGAAGTTTGTTGCACCATTCTGTAGGTAGAAAAGCTATGTGAGAGAGTGAAACATGTTCATTTTGATACTGGGCCTCATTCTTCTTCTATCATTTGGATTCCCTGCACCATTCCCAACTACTTCAATGGGATTTTGGGCCCATTTAGGCTTTTGATTCATAATAGGAGCTAGATTTGGATCTAGATCATATTGAGGTATAATGTCAATGTTAAGATCATGCTGATGTTATTCCTCATATTCTAAAACTGGAATTTTAGAAAACATATCATTATGTGCAAATGGAGATGAAATAGAGTTTTTACCTTCCCTTTTGAAGGGATGATGAGAGTATGATGGAGCTGAGTATGGCATAAAGTGTGAGAATTCATATGCCTTGGAGGCATGATTTGTAGCACCCTTTGCTATAATCTTCCCAATTGAGATATCTGATATCTGCACTGAGTCAGGACCAAATACAACTTGGTTTAGCGAGCCGGTATGTGTCATCTGATAAATAGATAACAAATTCGCTGCAAGAGAGGTCACATAGAGTACATTCTTGAACTCTCAATGCTAGAATTTAATAGAACCTCTAATTTCTACTGGGATCTATGAGTTATCCCCCATATGAATGCTAGGTCCTCCTGAGAGATTTAGAGTGGTGAAGGATTCCCTCGAGGCAACCATGTGGTTGGATGCTCCAGAATCTATCAAATAGTCCTTCGACTGAGAGAATACTTCTTTCAAATATTGACACCTCTCACATTCTTTAGTCTTCTCTCCAGCTTCAGACATATCTACACCTTGTGGAAGGGAAATATTATTCTATTCAAGGAGTGTTGTCAACTGGTCGATGGTCTTATTCATGCACTGGCTCTCTGGATGAAAGCCTCTCATACAATATGGACACTTAGTCTTCTCGAATTTCTTCTTTTTCTTGGAACCTGGGGCTCCATTGGAAGATCTCTGATTCTCCTTTGGATTCAAATCAGTGTTTTTGGTCTCCTTCCCTTCGTGCTTCCCTTTTTCTTGTGTTTTGTTTTAGTTTGTCACTAAGAGTGATAGGTTCTTGGAGGTTCAAAGCACTCCCATTTGAACCAATTTATCTTTCTCTTGTATTAAGGACTCATCAAAAGAATCTAGAGAAGGCATATTCCAATTAGGGATGGAAGCTCTTCTAGAATGGAATGTAGAGAGATAGATTGAGTACTCTTAGCCAAGCTTGCTCAACACTAATAGGACAAGCTGCTAATCTTTCCTCTATAATTTTAATTGTTTGCATTGTAGTACTAGTGACTTGTATTTTGTAAATAATTGCTGTATAGATTCAAAAATGCTGGGATGTAAGAAAATGAGCTCATTTGCTAAAATATGCCCTCGAAGCTCATCTTATTTTCCAAACAAATATTCAAGCTTATCCCAAGATTCCTTCAGAGACCTTAGTCCCCCAAGGTGGAAGAAAAGATCCCAAGAGATATGGTGCACATGAAGCCGAAAGCCTCATCAAGTCGATTCAATTTTTTTTTCTTCTCAACATACTACCAGGGCTCAGTTTCTCTATCCATTATTATCCTAAACAGACCAAAATTGCGCAAGGATACCTGCATATCTTCCCTCCAATCAATGTAGTTTAAGGGTGTAAGGATTTAGGGTATGAGAGATGACGAATCCATATTTCTGTATGCTGACCTCAAGAATATACGTAGGTACCTGCAAATAACACTGCAAAACATAATTCAATTTGAAATCATGTTAGTTTCAAGCCTTTCCACCTCGACATGTACACATTCTTAGAGTCCGTCACACCTGGATAGAATTCTCCAGACATAATCTAGAGGGAGAAAGGCTATCATTCTAGGATTTATGTGGAAACTCAATTACTTTTGGTGTACAATGGAGATCAGACAAGACTTGTTGCTATCCTGAACAAGGCTCTGATACCATGTTAAATTTGTGAACCATTGATCTATAGGAAAAAGAGAGCAATTGAGAATTACAATTATGCAGTGGAATATCAAAGACAATGTACACTGGACAAGACAAATTTGATACAAATCTGATAAGAATTGATAAGTTAATAACAACATTAATATTTGTTCATTAATTAGTAATACAATGGTGATACAATAAGTAGAATTCGAATCATGTGGATAATATTTGAATCTACCAACTAAACCTGATTGATTAGCTAACTCATTGTGTCTAATAACTACATGGAACTCACTAGTGTAAATACATATGTCTAAATCAATCTACAATTAGTTAACTAATGGGGTAGGTGGAAAAAGATGCCACTCTCCCACGAATCATGAAAAACTAGCGCTAGGCTAACTGAGAGTGATCTAACTGATTGTAACTGGAGGTTGAATTAGCATAACTGCTTACCAACCATGACCAATTGATGGAGGCTACTAGTGGCACTCAGAGTGGTCTCCTAAACTATAGGGATTTGCACTGGTGGAACCAATGGCACTAGTGGCACCAAAACTCTAGTAAGGTGATAAATGAACTCCTAAGTTAGGAAATAATGAAAAATAGACTATATTGGAAAAAGGAGGATTATTAATCCTAACACTCAACTCTGTAGAACTTGAAAACACAAGAACTATGATGTATATCTTGATAGATTGAGGAACCTTAATTATGATAACATGTAGAAATTGAGGCTCTAATACTGTGTTGAAACACATGATGAAGATCTAGCTATAAGAGATTTCTCACAAGCACACACAAGGAATAAAATAAACAGGAGAATAATGAGACTGAATAAGAGAGCAGAATAATAATTGAATATTGATCAAATGAATTGATTGATGATTACAATAGTAATACATCCTTATAAAGGAAAATTGAGTTGCTAGAAGACAACTCATGCTAGCTCATAAAGCAGACTTACTAAAATATGATAAACCTCCATATGTGACTAAAGGTCTTTCCAAATTTGTGAAGGACCTCACAAATTGGATGAATCATGAGTGATGGAAAAACTTGATAATCATAGAATTTGGAGAGGAAATCATGGAGGATGGGTTGGAAACAAAAGATAGCAGTTTCCTAGTTGAGTAGATTTACCTTATACATTGAAAAGATGGAATAAATCGGGATAAAGAAAGAATCCACAGGAAGGTGCAATTACTAAAACTAGGCAGTCAATAAAGTAGGTAGAATCTATCCAGAATCAAGATATAGGATCTCATGGGGTATATATGGCAAGTGTTTACCAAGTGGTACAAGTGGATGTTAACTATCTAGGCTAGTGGATAGGAAATTAATTAGAAATGATTAAATATTGTTATCCTAAGCATGGAGTGGGTTTATAGTATTCCAACATATTTGAGGTTCTCATTCATTAAAAATGAAAAACAATACCAAGCTTGATGAAGAGATTGAAGGAGCATAAAATTTTATAGCATGTAAGTATAGAGTCATTCTCATCCTTGAAGAACATGACCTATAAGGCTACATCAAAGAAGTGGTCAAGGAGCCAGAGGGAGATGAAGAAAATTCCAAGCACAAGAAGGATATGATCAAATCCAAGAGGATCATAACTTATTCTATCAAGGATCATTTGATCCTCCAAGTATCTTCAAAGAATAATCCAAAATAAATGTTCGATGCACTGTCAAGCCTATTTGATGAAAAGAACATCAACAAAAGAATGACCTTGAGAAACCAACTTGAGGGTGTGAATATCCAAAAGGTAGAAACTATGTAGTCATACTTCTCAAGTGTATCTCAAATCGAAGAACAACTAGAGGCCATTGCTGACATAATGGAAGAAGCAGAGATTGTGATGACCACCTTAAATGGTCTTCCAAGAGAATGGGATTCCTTCATCACAGGAATGAGTGCTAGAAGAAATATAACCAAGTTCAACAAGCTATGGGAAGAGTGTATACAAGAATAAGGAAGGATATAAAATAGAGAATAAAATCTAAATGAAAATGAAGATAAATATATAGTTTCTCATACAAATAATGGAAGAAATAAAAGGAAGGATTGAGGATCACCTCCTAGAATATCACAAGACTTCAAAAGAGGTAATAATTTTTAAAAGGATTACTCATCTTATGAATGTTACACATGTCATAAGTTAGGACATATCTCCAGACATTGTCAACTTAATAAAGATAAGTTCAAGAAGAAGAATTGAAAGTTCCATGCCCATGCAGCTGAAGAGAATGAATCAAATGAAGAGAAGGCAAGAGAGAATGAAGACTCTATTTAATAATATGTTTTAATTTCATCCCTCATAGGATCAATCTCTCATGGAAGTGACACTTGGATCATATATAATGGTGCTCACAAACATATGATAGGTCACAAAGACTCTCTCTAATGTCTCACTCAGAAAGACTATCCTCACAAGGTACAACTTGGAGATGATTATCAATATCCCATCAAAGGAATGGGAGAATCCTCTTACAAGATAAAATCTGGTAATTCCATGAATATGAAAAAAGTCTTATATGTTCCAAGTCTAAAGAAGAATCTTATTTCTATATCATATTTATACAAGAAATGTATCATATTTTCCTTTGTAGATGGTGAAGTTCTTATGTGTCCAAAAGGAAGGACAATATATGATGCAACTGTAATAGGAGTTGAAGAAGGAGGTCTCTACAAACTAAATGGGCACATAGATTCAGATTTCACTGCTAGTACCGTTAGTCCATGTGAGATATGGCATAGAATACTTGCTCATGTGAAATACAAAGCATTACCAATTGTGATTAAGGTAGTGACATGTATACCATAAATATAGATCAACCATGAAGGGGTATACAAAGGAAATTCTCAAGGAAAGAATATGAGGAATCCATTTCCAAGCAGTAATAGTAAAGGAAAAGTGATATTGGATAATTCCCACTCAGATATGTGCGGATTGATGTCAACTAATTCCTCTTGGCACAAACCCCACTAAAAAAACCTAGTCGATAGGGGTTCCCACTCTGTCAATGCTCAACTCACCGAGATATCCCTGAACATTGGCCTAGATAGGTTTTACCTTGTTTGGAAACACACATGAAGCGGATGAAGTCTCACCCGAGATGTTCGAGGAGGGCTGACGGAACCAAGTTTTCACATAATAGAAGAGGACTATGGGAATCAACAATTCATTAACTTATCTACCAGATTTGACTAGTTACTTAATTATTAACATAAACATTCATCATTTCTCTTCGTAGATCACATCATTCATTCATAACCATAACATGCCTACAAGTGTGAAGACAAATCTAGAAAGATAACATTATTCATAAGCAATAAACATCGCATCATAGATCCATGTTGCAGATTTACTTCACATTCATCATTGGGTCCGCATAACAGGAAAACAGAAAGAGAAAAAAATATAAGAGTAAAATGATAACAACAGTTCAGATCAACCTCCTTATCACATTAGCTTCTACGCAATCAACCACAGATCCAAAATAGACAACAATTTAATTGAGCCTCAAGCTCTCAATCTTCATTCTATGATTTTGCAATTCTTCTTCTACTTATAGGCTTATGACTTTACATTCATGGTCCACTTGGACAATTTTCTAACTAATTCTTAATTGATTCTACCAACTAATGACAAATATCCACAAAATATGGTCAAAAAGTACAAAAAGTGACACAAAATATTCAAAAATAGTTTATCTTCTGCCTTGCGTGCCATCTTTGTCTTGCACGGTGTCTTTTGAGCTTGCACAACATCCATGATGCTATGCAACTGACTTATCCCAAAACCCCTACCAACAGGCCCCCAACACAATCTTGTGGCTCACCCTCGAGCAACGTCAGTTGGACATGGTGTACTCATTGATTTTTAGCTTGAAGTCTTCGTACTGCCGAGTGATCTCTTTTACCTGCGTTTTAATGTTCTCAGCAAGGTCTTGATATCTGACCAAATCCTACTTTAATGGGTGATCCACCATATTTGCATTCACTTCCTTCTTACCGTCCTGCATAGACTGCAATGTAGTGACTTCTTTTACCAACAATTGGGATCCAATTTCTTGGAACTCGTTGAGCTAGTCATTGCACTTTCGCTGTTGCTCCTAAGCCTTTCCAACTCGTTGCTGTAGCTCCTTTAACTCTATTGACCTTGAAATCTGAAAAATTGGTGGCATTGTCCTCAATTCCGTCTTTAGTGTTTCCAACTAGCCCTCGGCTTCCTGTAAATTCTTTGTCAATTTATCTAACTGTTCATCTTGAACGACACTACCCCAAAATTGTGTCATCTCTTTAGTAATATTTTTGGCCTCCTATTCCATTTCTTCAAATTGTGACGCTATCTCCTCAATGGAACCCTTCCATTCTGTAATTCACTCTGGTGGTGTGTCTGGGTATACCATAGCGTTCAAAATACTGTTGTTCAGCTGTAACTGCACGATAACTTCCTTGAGTCTCTTTTCCTTTGCTACTACATCCAACTCTGTAGTTCTTTCATGGATGTCTTGACAAGAATCCGTAATAACCTCTTCCACTTGCCTCCAACTAGCAAAAAGGTGCACTTTCTCAATAACGAGGCGGTGGATCTCTTTCTTCAGTTCTGTGATCTCTTCTGCAGTCTTCATCTTTAGCTCCTCTTGTGCCTTCTTTAGCACCTCAGTTTCCTGTGCTTTGTCGGCTGTCAATGTTTCCTTTGCATGGTGCAATTCTTTTACCTCTTTTCGCAGCACCTCCTCTTCCTCTTGTGACCGTAAGTACTGGTCGCTAATATCCTTCTGTCGATCAACCAACTCCTGGTTGGTGACTCGTTGCATGTGTACTAAGTTTTGTGTAATGAACAAAAATATATATAATAAAGAATCACTAAATAACTATTATATAATTAATAATAACTATTAAATATCAATATTAATTATTAAATATTATTACATATTGATATTAATAATTAATAAATAATAAATAATAAATAGTTATTAGTAAACAATTCTAAAATCATGCATCCTTTCATGGATAGTATCCAAAGCGACTTTACGATTAATATATATATGGCACTCACTTTGTAATCTTTTATCATCATTCATTTTAATATTTATTTAATATTTCCAATATGGGATTATTTTCCATTGGTTAATCATTGTGGGTTAAAATGCGAATCATGTGGGTTTAGAAGTCTTTATTCGCTTCAAGTGGTATCAGAGCCTCATTGGCTAGATCCCAACCTTTGGCCACATTTTTGGCTTTTAGCCATTACCCAAGGTTTTCCTTGAATTTTTGGCCTTTGGCCATCTACAGGAAGAAGAAAAAAAAACATTTACACGAAGAAGAAAAAAATATTAAAAAAAAAAACATTCCGATCCAAAATTAAAGAAG
Organism: Pseudotsuga menziesii; assembly: GCA_001517045.1. Taxonomy (NCBI): domain Eukaryota; kingdom Viridiplantae; phylum Streptophyta; class Pinopsida; order Pinales; family Pinaceae; genus Pseudotsuga; species Pseudotsuga menziesii. The sequence continues at coordinate 316,666 of LPNX010837498.1, forward strand.
TGATAGTAAAATAAAATAAATAAATATTTATTATATTAACAAAAGAAAAATAAGAACGTAAAAAAAAGAAGAAAAAAGGAAAAAAAAAATATAAGAAAAAGAAAAGATAAAAGTAAAAGGAAAAAAGAGAGAGAGGGTAAAAGTGAAACCACACCTGGTTTCATAAAGTGGGTTTGAGTTTGAATATAAAAGTACAAAATAATTATTAGTAAAGAGCAAGTGAGATTTGAACTTAGGTGGGGAATGTAACACTCATTCCTCCCAACCACCCAATCTACTCACATTTTACAAAACTTAAGGGAAAAAAAAAGATAAAAAGGGTGCATAATAATTGCTACTAAAAAGCAAGTGAGATTTGAACTTAGTTGGGGAAGGTAACAATCATTCCTCCCAACCACCCAATCTACTAACATTTTTACAAACTATTGGAAAAAAAGAAGGAGATATTGATTAAACTTCAAAGAAAACTCAAGAATATGAATTTTAATATTGAAAAGAAGCAAAATTTTCCTATCACCTTACAAAAAAATGTTGCAATATTATTTAGAATTAAAGGGACACTTGCAGGGGAGGATATCACCATTTCTATTGCACCTGCTGAAAGAAATAATTATATTAGTACTGAATTCGCTAACGATTTAGTGATTCCTGAGTCAAATATAAGGGAAGAGCTAGAATTTTTGGACAAAAAACAAACTGAAATAAGTGGCTTACATTTGAGTGTTGGAGATTATATGGTCACATCGAAATTCATTGTTAGTTCCTTATGGAGCTTTGACGGTGACATAATTTTGGGTTTAACCTGGATAAAAACATTGGGGACTTTCATCTTAAATGCTGAAAAGAAGTTTCTAACATTTTCCTATAAGCGAAAGAGAATCACATTTCAAGATATTACAATGAAGTCAGAAATAGAACCTCCGACATTTGAAGAATTCTAGGATATATTAGAGATGATTTCACAGGGTAATCAGAAGTCAGAACAAAAGAAGCAGAAAGAAGCTGAAAAAATTGTCGCTAGTAAGGATGAAGAAATTACTCGTTTGAAGAATCATAGTCAAGACTTGATCGCACAGATTAAGAAATTAAAAAGGGAAAAAAGACCGCAAGAGGAAAGCTAAGAGGAATTTCACCAAAAGGAAGTGGATCTCCAGAATGATTTTAATAAGAAACTATTAGAAAAAAATGAAGAAAATTCTCGCTTAAAATTTTTGAATCAAGGGTTGACTGAACAAATAAAAAATTTAAAAAATGAGAAGTTAAAAAAATCCTTAGAGTTATTATCAATTAATAAATCACAAGAATCACAAACAATTAAAGTTTCTACATGTGTTCCACAAACATCTCGAATACCTTATTGTCACCCAGATCATAGAAGTCGATACAATCGACATCAAATTAAAGCAGAAACGATAACTAATGCAATAGAGAAGTCATCAAAGGCTCAAATTCAAACATCAGAAAAGGGAAGCAATGCAAATCTCGTCAAAGTTCAAAAGAACAATCTTATTTTCACATCGCTACAAGAATCAACAGAAAATGGTTCTGAAAAACAATTACAAAAATCGTTAGAAGCACCAAAAGTTGAAGTTCCAATAAACACTTCATAGGAAATTCGAGTTCCTTATCGCAATCCGAATCATAGGAGTCATTATGATAGACGAAAAAATCAAAAGGAAAATTACAAGTATTATTCGTACAAAGAGCAAAGACAAAATCGACAACTCTTGACAATCGATCCGCAAATAATTCCATTAAGGGTATATCTCGGATGGATGAATTCACAACTGACGCAACATTTCCACACAATGTTTAAAAGAAAGTATCATCTTATTTCGTCAAATGTTGCAACTACCAACACACAATGTCATGAGAAAATGTTACGAGCTAAAACAAGGGATAAAGTCTCCCATAATTGTGCTTTGAGGATAAAGCAATTCTAAGGGAGAGGCAATGTAATGAACAAAAATATATATAATAAAGAATCACTAAATAACTATTATATAATTAATAATAAGTATTAAATATCAATATTAATTATTAAATATTAACACATATTGATATTAATAATTAATAGTTAATAAATAGTTATAGTATCCAAAGTGCCTGTACGATTAATATATATATGGCACTCACTTTGTAATCTATCATCATATCTATTATATCATCAATTTATATATTATTATGGCTTATTTAATATTCCAAGTCTTTTGTTAATATTATTTGTGTAAGCGAATAAATATTCTCTTCAGTCTGGGTGGACAAATGATTGATATCCACCGCAATTCTCTGTAGCTATTGTAGTAAGGAGTTCACATCCTTTCATCCAACATCAATCATAGTCAGGTGAATATGAACATTCCTAACTCGCAGTTTGGTGCTAATTAACACATAGTATTGCATAACTGCACTCTCCGGTGCTCGTCGTAAAATCATTACGTACAGAATCCATCTTGGTCCTTACCTCAACGAATCCTTCCTGGGTGGACTTCTTCATTTCTCATGCTGCGATATCCATTATGTTGTTGAAAACCTTAACAAGCCATTGTAGATGTTCCTCCATTGCTAAGATTGTGTTGCTGCTCGCATCCTACTCCATTCACCTCTTATTCCTTTTCTCCTTAAGGATGCATTGCCTCTGGGTTAGTCTCTGTTGATGATTTTCCATCAGAGTCATGATGACTCTGCTGGTCAGCTCTTTGTATCAGATCGTTAGGTGCATCTGCTGGTGGTCCTGCTAATACTTCATTGGTGTTAACTGGCTCTCTCTATGTTGCAGGCCAGTTATAAATCATCGCATCCAATTCCTCATCTGTCACCTTGTAAGACATGAGTAACCATTTTTTATTTGGGTCACATCGAGCTTGCACATGAATGGTGTGCGGTCCAATGGCGAACTGAGTGATCCTACGATATTTAACTGTGACCTAATTGGATAGTCAAGAAACTTTGACAGCTGCTTCCTGTAGCACTTCCCAGTAGACCCAAAAGTGGATCACACAATCCTCTTGTCTAGTAGGCTCCTCGACCCACCATAGGTTTTGATACCTTGCACCTTTACATACCTTAACTACTTCAACCTCCATACCTTGGTAGTCCACTGGCTCCATCCAATCCACTAATACAATGAGGATCAATAGCTAGCTATATGTGAAAGGCCGCTCTCCAGCCTGAACTGCTGCTGCATCCTCTATCAATTGGTTCAACAAGAAGAGTGACCAGTTCATTTGTACCCCTTCTGCACATTATTGTGCACACACAATCACCCCTGAAGTGCACTAGATGGGGTGGTTCTTGTGGACAATATTTCTTGCTAAGATTTTGGTGCTGATACATACCATGCAGTCATTGATGTTATCAATGTAATATGCACTGCCATCGCGCTGCAAGTCATACTTCATCTTCAACCGTGCAGCAAGCTGCTTATCATTATCTCTTCCTTTGAAGTATTGTGATGGGTTTGGCTCATCCTTTGGCAAACCCGTAATCTCTGAGATTAAATACACCGTGATTGTGACTAGTGTATCCAACCACAAAATCCCTCCATGAAGGAAAGTTGAGAGTTGCTTGACACATGCGTTTTCTTTGTTCATCCACCCAAAACACATCATGTTAATGAGCCCTAGAAACCCAACATTATCCAACCCCTGCGCCCATCCTTGTGGGATACACACTATGGGCCCGCATGCAACTGAGAGAAAAGACTCATAAGGCTCATTTTCTATGTCCTGTAACACCAATAGGTCATGGTAATCATACTTCATCTTCATCAATGCTGGGACAATATCTGTGTTGCACACCATCCCTTTTGGTAGCGATGGCATCTTCGGTTGATGATTCTTTGTTAGCCACCGAGGCTGCACATCAGGTGGGGTGGGAACGATGTAGCCCAAGATGTCCTTAATGGAGACCCTAGTTTGAACCACTGAATCTACAACACTAGAGCTAGATGGCCCCATATAAGTGGCTGAATCTTCTTTCACTCTTACAGATGTTATTGTCTGCCTCTTCGTTGGCACTGGAGAGCTAGGATTCTGCCCCCGCCACTTCTTCGTTGGGATGGGCAACAATCTGACCTACATACTGGAAACTTCCTTAACAATGGTGAATGGTTTTATTGGTGAGTCCCTCTCACTTGAAATATCTACTGTGTCTGGGTGCTTTTCATGTCGTAACAATGCCCCACAGTCATGACGCACCCTCTTCTTCACTCTACAACTCTTTGCAAATCACTCGGTAGCTCTGGAACTTAATTTTGCTTCAAAAATTCTTGCAACTTGACTTAGCACAATGGTGATTTCAACCCACATCGAGAACCTTCTTATAACATCTAGTCAATCCATTCTAATCATTACTGAATCAACTGTGGTCATCATGACCAAATCATGCATTAAATTCTTGAATCCTTTGTCGATCTTGTCAACCCAATGGTTGGATTTTCCATCAATACACGTCGCTTCAATAAGCACTTTCGGTTAATTGTTTTAACTGTTCTTCATTTATTGCTGATTTGACTACGTCGTGACCCTATCGTTGTGGTGACATATCTTCCTAACTACGCTACTAACTCCCCTACTTGCGCATCCACTTCCTCCTGGTGTGCCCTTCCTCTAGCTATCTATTCCTTTTTTTTGTGCAGTGCCTCAAGCACTATGTGATTCTGGCCCTATCATATAGGGCTTCAGTTGGCTACCATTCACCAGTTTTGGTAGCATCGCTCCATCTAATTGCTACAGTTGAACTTTCCCCCCAGAAGTAATGGAATTAACAAGACATGGACCTAGCCAATGCATCTGTAACTTACCTAGATGCTTTATGAACTTGCTGTCATATAACCGCACCAAATATCCTTGCTGAAACTGTTTGTTCTTTATATGGTGATCATGCTAAGCGTTCTGTCGATCCTTCTCGACATGCTGATGGAAAACTATGATAAAGCGGTCTTCTTCAAGCTGTATCAACTGCGCCACATGCTCCTCTAGCGCTACTTCATCATCCATGCCCATCGCGGCTACAATGCGTAGAATGGGGACAATGTACTCCATTGGCATGACTACCTCTTTCCCATATGCCAATTTGAATGGTGTTTTCCCCATCAATCTCTTGCAAGTGGTGCGATATGCCCACAACACTGTAGGAATCTTCAAGTCCTAGTCATCGTGGTAAACATTACATACCTTTGTAAGCATATGCTCCAATATATTATTGAAAGCTTCGACTGTTCCATTTTCCTACGAATGATATGGTGTACTTTTCTTATGTTGTATTTGCAATTCTTCTGTTAGCGCACTTACTGTGCGGTTGATGAAATGACTAACCTGGTCACTTATCAGTATCCTTGGGAATCCAAATCGTGTCACAATATTATCAAATAAGAACCTTGCTGTTTTCGCAGTGGTGCAATCCACAACTGGTGCAGCCTCCACCCACCTCGTTAGATAGTCTATTGCTGTGATTATATACCGCGCACCAGTTCTCTTCCTAGGTGGGTTGATTGGACCCACAAAATCCATAGCTCATTTATCAAAAGGTTGCAAGGTTACTTGCGGTACTAGCAACATCTCATCCCACTGTGATGGTTTTCTAGTGCATTGATAGACATCGCAGCTCCGTGCATAATCTATCACATCATTATGTAAAGTGGGCCACCAGAGCCCTGCGCGAAGCACCTTCCTTGTAGTAGCGCGCCCCCCATAATGTCCCCCAATGACTCCCGCATGTACTTTTTCCAATATCTTCCCTTGTTCATGTGGTAGGACACATATCTTCCCTAAGCATATTCACATTTTTCGATAGTGGAAAGCTCAAAATAAGTGCTATGTTGACAGGGTCAACCAACAATCCTTGCTTGCACACAATGTGACCCAACAACATCCCAAATGGTGCACTAAAAATACACTTCTTGGAGTTCAACATGATCTGATGATGTCGACATATTTCCAGCATCAGTCGTAGGTTTTCCAGATGATCCTTAATTACACCATACACTGTCCAATCATCCATATAAAACTGTAGGAACTTCTGAATGAAGTCTATGAATGCAGCGAAAACAAGCCAAGAAAATATCGCAGGTGCATTCTTCAATCCAAAGGGCAGTACCGTGTATTGGAAACAACCCCATTGAGTGACAAATGTTGTTTTATGTTGATATTCTTTTGTGATTCTTATCTGGTGATAGCCAGAAAATCCATCTGTAAAAGAGTACATCTCCTAACCTCCTACTCCTTTGAGTACTTCATCTGTGAATGGTGTTGGAAATGGGTCATGCATACAGGCATCGTTCAATTTTCTGAGATTGACATAGATTCAAACTTCACCAGTTTTCTTGTCTTGGACCACCATAGGACTGATCCATTTTGATTATTCCATTGGATGAATGATTCTAGCATCCAACATCCTATCTAGCTCAGCTTTAACCCTCTCCTTGTATCACATATTCAAGCGGTATGTCTCTGTCTTATTGGTTTCACATTGGGATGTAATGGCATCTTCATCTCTCCTAGATCACCCAGTATTCCTTTCATTTCAGAGAATTTGGTTGGAAACAGATCTTGGAATTCATGCAGCAGATTTGTGATCTTTTCCATAGTCTCTTCATCTCAGTGGTCCCCAACACTTGCAAATTTTGGGTTCTCCTCCGTCCCAATGTTAACTTTTTTGATATTCAGCGGCTGATTCATGGGATCAATCAATATATCTAGTGTTGCGACATACCTAATCCTTTCTATTTCTGGAATATTGATATTCCGTAGCTCATCGTCATCCTCAGGTTCGCCAGATACATTATAACATTCCATCATCGACTGCATGTCACAATACGCACGTGGGTCCACTGGATATGAAACAGACACTATTTTTAATACGACATCCTGGATGATCTGAAGGGCATTGTGGACATCGGGATTGGCATCTGCAAAACTAAATGTATGAGAAAAGTAAACCATTAGCTCCTCCCAAGTGGTTATTTCTCTGCGCAACTCCGCTGATATATACCATGACCTTGGTATTTTCTCCAAGGTGTGAATAAAGGCATGGACCCATTCATCCTTTGGTCATGATGCCCACAGAGTCTGGCATTCCATCAGGTGACCGCTGGGGTCATTCTGCCCATCATACTTCCCAGTGTGATATACTTCTGTGTCTCCAAAGAAATCTCTCATCAACTGTTGACACTATGCCCATCCATTAATTGTGTTTTTATGAGTCGCCCACCAGCGTGCTGGAGTAGCCTTTAGTGCCAATAATCGATGTGGTTCTGATACCTTCTCTTCAAAATATATTAAGAATGCGGATAAATTAGGTATCCCTTCATAAAATAGTAATTAAACAATCTCAGTTGCAACATGGCACATTGACTGCATGATCCGACCACACTTCTAGAATGATACCTCGTGCATGTGGTTTTTCCAGTTCTCTAACGCATCATCAGAATCAGAAGGCGCAGAACTAGCACTGCACCAATATATTTTTGTCCCTTGACAACTTCATCTTTCACTGGTTCAATATATTTTTGTCATTCGTTTGGATCCATAGGAGCGATGATTCTGATGTCTTGATTCTCAAATGTCATCATCAGTTTATTGAATTTAATCACCACCATACTATCGTTATCCCATCTGATCCCCAGTAACGCGAGATAGGATCCACCACCATCAATAAGTTCAATTACGTCAAAATTGACATAGGTATTCATAACTTCAACATCCACAACCAGGTTCAACACACGTATGATTGGTTGTACTTTATCTTGATTAACCAATCACAACTGTATAGGGAACCAACCCAACATCGACCTCCCCATTTTCTACCAGGTTTGCTTTGTCAGAATATTTACATATGATCCTTGTTATCTCCCAAAATAAAATAGATTTATTTTTGATAGTATGAATAATTTAAATGATGCAATGAAGGATATGAAGATCACTAACAATTTTGAAGACCTCTAGTTTTGATGCAAATTTCACAAAGTTGTGGCTTCGGTGGCTTGGGAAAGGATTAGAACATCTCATTAGCCATCGAAATATGGAAGATAAATAGTAGGTGGAAGACCCCTTCGGTAGATAGGCGTATTGATGTAACTTTTTTACACCATTGGGGTATTTTTAAACAACAATCATAAGTTTTAAAGACTACAGATCGACGAGATAAAGCTAAAGGTTTCCGTAGTGTCGGTGTTGAAACTTTAAAGGACTAGCGATCGGCAAGCTAGTTCCCTAGAGAGCCGCACCGGCAGGAAGCAAACTAACTATGGCTTCTGATCGATGACAAGAAACATTTTGATAGCGCAAAACTATATGAACACATCGGCGATCGAAGGGTCTAAAGACTAACCATTGGTGAATTAGTCCTCTAAGGAGCCGCAAGGGTGGAATATATATAGACTACGAGTTCCACGAGTAGATGGAAACTTCGGCATCGGAGATGCTAAAGACTAACCAGAGGTAAAATAGTTCACTGCAGAGCAGTAACTGTGGGAAACCAAAGGACTACGGATTGGTGAAGTTTACAACTAAGCTCCTTTGTAGTGTCGGCAACACAGGAGACTAAAGCACCGATTCAAATATCGTCAATCAACTCTTAGCAACGATGAATTTAGTTAGTTTCACCTCCGAAACTACACCAACGTTCATGAAAAGGGTTTCGATGCATTAGCTATCACAGCTCCCGATCACTGACAAGCCAATGATGGAGAGCGGTATAGTATAGATTCAGAGTGCCGATGAGCCAAAAGAAAAATCCTCCGATTGGCGATAGGGCGATAAGGCGATAAACTATGGAAACGTTGGGACTTGGAGCACCGAAACTGCGACCATTTTCAGATAAAGGTCTTCGATATATTTTATTACCACTCCCGATCATTGATGAAGAAGCCGTCGCGACGCTGGTGATATAAGGAGCCAACACTGCGGCAAGGATGAGACTTGGAGCGCCGATGGAACAGAAGAAAAAGATTTTAATCAACGAGTACGGTGGTAAGCAGTGGAAACATCAGGACTTGGGGTGCCGAAACTATAGAAATGATGAGACTTGGGGCACCAGTGAAATAGAAGACATAGCTTCCGATCGGCGACTGCGGCAACAAAGTCAAAAGGTTTCGGGCGGATTGGACAAGACTAGGCACTTCAGTTAAACGTTGATACACTGACTGTTGACGACAATTTCATAGTGAAACAGTAGTGGGAATGATCAGTGACCACTTCAATCATTAAAATATCGTTCAGTGAACTAGATACTCACAGTAAATAAACAAATAGTTAGCAAGGGTTTGAAGCCCTAATGAGGAAAAACTATCACTTTCAATTATTTTTTGTGTAAACAGATCTGATTTTCAGGATCTGTAAATTTTGTAAAAGGATATAAAGCCCATGATTATTTTATGAATAAAGGTTCGACTCCGGTGATTTATGAGCCTATTCCATTATCAAGTGTCTCATCTGGTTTACTCTAAGTATAAGCTCTTTTGTTGTGATTTTTTCAGCCATCTCTTTCTTTACTGTGTTTATTGCCTGAATGTGCATTTAGGTAATTTTCAGATTTATTAAAGGGCCGATAGCTATCATCCTATTGGTTATTTAGTGATATTTTATTTATAAACACCATCCTCAACAGGATTTAGCCATTTATATGCATGTGTTATGTGTGTAAGTCTGCCATCCTGGTGAGTTCTCCATCCCTACACCCTTTTGTCAAACTACTGAACAAGTTGTAACTAAAAGCATTGTGATTGAGTGAGCTTCATGCATGTCTTGAGAGTGAGAGGTTATATAGGTTATCCATCTTGATCCAATTTAGAAAAAACCTAAAAATAGTTAAGTTACCAGGCATCCTCGAGCTACAACCTAGAGGACTTTCTTGGAGTGATAACAATCCCATATCCAGAATGACTGAATATACTTCATAGTCCCCGATCTGAATGTTCAGGCACATCTGCTTTCCTATCTTTTTCTTGTGTAAATATTTCACTGCAAAGTCCTTCCGCTCCTTACCCGGGTGGTGCAAAAAATTTTCAATCTCGGCCAGAGCATCGGGATCTCTTTCCAGTGACAAACAACTCTCAAAGAAGTGCTGCAAGGTACCATGCTACTGTGATGGTCCTGCCTCCATTGAAGAATCAAAAGTAGAGGGAATTTAATAGACAGGTGACTTACCATGATTTCTTTCGATAGCGTCCCTAGATCCAAAAAGGTATCTCTTTTTCAGTTTCAATATCAAATGGTGCCTTCTTCTTCCCAGCTAATTGAACCTGCGGGTGGAGCCCATCCTCTCCAGTCGTCACACCTCTGTGGGTGATGATGGAAACATTAACATCCTCTGTTTTGGGATCTGCTAATATAGTCGCAACTGTCAATCCTTGAATTTGGTTCATCGATGGATTCTGATTCAGCGGTGGATTCTGATTTATTGGTGGGTTCATTGGTTGATTCATAGTCCGAGTCTAAAGTGGAACTTGATTTTGAGCCTGATATGCAACTGATTATGGCTTTGTAGCTGATTCTGATTCTGCAACTGAGGAACGTTCCTGGCATGCCATATTGCGATTAGATGTGGGAAGTTCTCGACAGTATGATTAATTATGGTGCAGTATGTACACGAACACTGTAAGTATGTGCAATCTCTCTGATAATGTCCAAATACCCCATAATTGTAACACTAGATAGGTCCACGACCTCCTCCTCCTCCTCTTCCAAAGCCTCCTCCTCTTCCTTAGAATCCTTAGTGGAATCCTCCTTGTTGCTGGTACCATGGTGGAGCCAATTGCTGTGGCAGGGGATTCAGTTGCTGCTGATGGGGATTCAGTTGCTGCTGAATATAGTGCACTGCTTGAACATACTGTGGCTGTGATGGAGCTATCGACATCTAACTATACTGTAGCTGTGGTGCAAACTATGGCTGCGACGCAAACTGTGGCTATGGCACAAACTGCGTTTGTGGATGTGATGGTATAAATTGCATCTATGGTGGTGGTGTATACTGCGATTGAGGTTGAGAGTTTACTACCTGAGGCTGCAGCTGTGGTTGCTGTCTTGTGCAGTGGTCTTCACCCTTCACAAATTATGAGTCGTATTTCCTTTCCTGAAGTAGGTCATATGCATGACAGTCCTTATCTTCATGCCCCACAGATCGACAAAATGAGCAATATAGGTTTGCTAGCTTCATCACCATATTCTACATGTATCCACATTCTTCATGTTAGTGCCCATAGAATTGGAATATGCGGTACCATGGTATGTTTCCACAACTCAGTGGGTTCAACACCCCAGATAGCAGATAATTTCAGAATTTCGAGCAAGTATATTTAGTGTGTCCATCCGCATGACAACAAGTGCACCAAAGGTCTTCGTGATTTCCTTTCCATTTCTTAATGTCTTGCAACTGAAGTGTCAAGTTCACTAGCTGCGCCTAAATTTGGTTCATACCAACTGCATTCTCCCCAATAGGTGAGGCTTCTAACTTCATTGTGATCTCCAGAGCCTCGCGCCGTGTCGTGATCTTCTGTTGCATCAATGATTGCTAGATATGAGGTACCAATGATGTAATAAACCAATATTTGTGTTGAACATCGCTCATTTCAAAACTGACTCTTTCCACCAGTGTCTTGCATATTTGATCTAAGTCCCAAATGGTCTCATTAGGAAATCACTTAATCTCTTTTAGCTTAGTAATATACTGTGCTTTAGAATTTGCTTTTCAGAATTCTTCAATCAGTCCTCTCTTGACTTCATCCATTGTTTTTGCAAAGGTCCCCGTAGGAACTTGTATAAATTTCATATACCAATCCAGAGCATGACCCTAAAGAGTAGTCTCCAATTGTCCTTTCTTAGTGTCATCATCCATGGCGTAGTCTGGGTCTGGTCGTCCTCTTCATCATTGTAGGGTCTCTTCATCCCGTGTGGTCTTCCTTCATGGTCTTGCATTTCGATACAGCAAGACCTTCCCCTATCCTTTGCCTCTTCTCTTGTCGAAACCTTAATCCTCCCCTCATAAGACCACTTTCTTCCTCGGATTCCCTCACAGTCTCGTTGAAACTTGCACCCATCTACCCCTTATCTTCCCATTTGTCTCCCCCCTTTCATTGCAATATCCACCACCTCCGCACATCGGAGTTCTACTACTCGAGGTGCATCTTCAATATACCCTTTTCACAGACAAGCATCTTAATTGACAATTGTAGAGACAACAAGAACCTACCTATGGGTTCGTTGAAAAATTTCATTTCTACTTCACTGTAGGACTTGGTAGTGTCAACTGTGAATTCAATAATATATCCCTCTAGGATACTATCCAGCCATACCTCAATAGCTTGCAATGCCTTGTTGTCAATTTCTTGCAGTTCCTGGATAAATTCATGGGTCCAGGATGTTGGCTCCCCTCCTTGGAATTTTTTCTTCTTGTAAGTGAACCACGCCAACCACTCGTACAATATGATAGGAAATTTAGAAAAAAAATATTCATGAGGACCGTCGTGTATGTATCTCACTAACCACTTATACATCGTCAGTCCAAGGTTCTGATTTTCTGCGTCAACAAATTCCGGTAGCTTCTGATCAAACCAATCTTGAATTTCTAGTCGCGTCGAATGCCACATATCCTCCTCTCATTTGCAACAAGGTCCCGAAAACAGAACCATTTGTTGGCACAAACCCCACCAACAAAACCCAGTCGACAAGGGTTCCCACTCTGTCAACGCTCAACTCGTCACGATATCCCTGAGCACTAGCCCATTCAAGTTTTACCCTATCTGGAAACACCCATTAAGTGGATGAAGTCTCACCCAAGATGTTTGAGGAGGGCTGACGAAACCAAGTTTCCATAGAATAGAAGAGGACTATGGGCATCAACAATTCATCAACTTATCTACTAGATCTGACAAGTTACTTAATTATTAACATAGCCATTCATCATTGCTCTTCATAGATCACATCATTCATTCATAACCATAACAAGACTACAAGTGTGAAGACAGATCTAGAAAGATAACATTATTCATAAGCAATAAACATCGCATCATAGATCTATGTCCACAGGTTTACTTGACATTCATCATTGGGTCAGCAGAACAAGAAAACAGAAAGAGACAAAAAGATAACAGTAAAATGATAACAGCAGTTTAGATCAACCTCCTTCTTATCGTATTAGCTTCTATGCAATCAACCATAGATCCAAAACAAACAACAATTTAACTGAGCCTCAAGCTCTCACTCTTCATTCTATGATATATTTACATTTGCAATTCTTCTTCTACTTATAGGCTTGCGCTTTTACATTCATGGTTCACTTGGACAATTTTCTAACTAATTCTTAACTGACTCTACCAACTGATGACCAATATCTGCAAAATATGGTAAAAAAGTACAAAACCTGACAAAAAATATTCAAAAATAGTCCATCTTCTGCCTTGCGAGCCATCTTTGTATTGCGTGGTGTCTTTTGAGCTTGCACAACATCCGCGATGCTGTGCAGCTGACTTATCCCAAAACCCCTGCCAACACTTCCTTAAGCGAGTATGTCTATTATGTCTCTTTTATTGATGAATACTTTCGTAATACTTGGATATATTTATTGAAAGGAAAATATGAACTATTTAAAAAGTTCAAAGAGTTCATGGCTCTTGTGGATAACCTATATGAAAACAAGATCAAGACCTTGAGACCAGATAATGGAGGAGAATACACTTCAACTAAATTCAAGGACTTCTGTAAAGAATCTAGGATTAAGAGGGAGCTTACTAAACCATATAATCCTTAATAGAATGGAGTGGAAGGAAGGAAGAATACATCTATCATGGAAGCATTCAAATCCATGATCCATGATTAAGATCTACCTATGCATTTATGGGCTAAAGCAACAAGGACCGCAATCTATGTGTAGAATAGAATATCCCACTATTCTCTTAGGAGAAAAAGTCCAAAAGATATGTTTACTGGTGAGAACCCTGAAGTCATCCACCTGAATATATTTGCTTATCTTGTCCACTTACATGTTACCAAGGAGAAAATATCAAAGTTGGGCCCTTCAGGAAAGAAGGAAATATTTGTTTGATACAGTGACCAGTCAAAATATTATATAATCTATATTAAATGTTTCCATCAGATTGATATCAACATGGATGTCACATTTGATGAAGATGCATCTTTCAGCAAATCCAGAATAGGCCATGTGGATGAAGATCATTAAGAAGAGCAAGAAGATCCCAAAATTTTAGAAACTAGCAGACTACCGGTTAGAGATGTCGAATAAGAACTTGTAGCAAAAGATGATTACATTTAATAACCTCAAGTACCTATGGATACACCCCATGAGATTATTTCAACAAAGATAATACCATCTTGGTCTCATGATATAATTTGAGAAGCAAAAAGATATGGTGCACCAGAAGGAATCAATAGACAGAGACTCTACTCCAACTATGTATCATTGATGTGCAATCTTGTTGATGAGGAACCCACATGTTTTGAAGAATCTTCAAAGAAGAAGGAATGGATGGATTCCATGATCAAAGAATACCAATATACCTTAAGGAATGATGTTTGGGAAGTGGTTCCAAGAATGAAGGATAAATCAGTGGTCTCCTAAAAATGGATTTTCAAGACAACACTTAGTATATGCAAGTATTGAAAAGAGTGAAATTATTATTCATAGAAATACCTAGAATATAAGAGATTCCTCATAATACACGATTTTGAAAAAGCATGCACAAAACAATGTGAAAGAGGCATAATGACACTAACGAATGATGCCAATAGCTGAATTTTATATTATAGTCCAACATGTAAACATGCTCATATCATAATTATAATACAATAGGGAAAAATTGTTAGCCTTTGGAGGCACTCAAAATGACATACAGGTGGCAGGATTACATTGGACCTCAACCCCCCCTAGGTTGACCAATAGTATCCCAAAACACCTAAAACAGCCATGAATATTATATGTGAACATTGGGATGGCATGGGTGGTCATAAATGATGGTGATCCATGCATGGTGGAGTGAATGGTGGCATGGCGGTGGCTCTAGGAAGTCCAAAAGGACCCAAAGATGCAAAAACAGCTAAATACAATGCATGAGCGCCTCTGGTCAAACCCAAACCCATAAATTAAGGGATGGGAGTGCCCCCAGGGAAAAAGTGGTTATAAGTGAGGTGACTTATCTCATGGTTGACCAAAATGAGGGCTCCAATGGTCATTAATGGTCCAAAACCCTCAACAACCTTAGGCAACATCATTAACCATGGTTTGGATCATTTAAAATAGGCAAAAGATGAATGAGCCTATGGTCCTAGGTGTAATAATTTTCTAAAACCCCCTCCCTCTTAATCCTGACTTAGTGTATGCAAAATCAAAATTAGGCCTTGGAAACTATGGCTCAATTCACCTCTTAAAATTTTATTAGTCCATATAACCAAGGTAAGGAACTAAACCTCATGGGAATAAAACCTCCACTCAAAAATTTACATGAAGTAAAATATGAAGTAAATATCAGTATTCACCATGTATCACCCACCCCAAGGAGTGATATAAGGTAGGTGAATGTATTCTCAGTGAATATATTGGTGAATATGTCAACAGTTTGCTTAGAAGATGGGAAATACTACAATGATATCACCTACTCATTCACCAAGATCCCAATGTAGTGCATGTGTATCTCAATGTGTTTGGTCCTCTGTCTCTATACTGGATATGTATAGATATTGATTGCACTTTTATTTCAACTCCAAATTATAGTGGGTGAATCAAATGCAAACCCAAGTTCTTCAAGAATCCCTTGCAACCACACACATCATGTAGCTGCATTCACTCCTCTGTACTTGGCCTTAGCCGATGATAAGGAAATAGTGTTTTGTTATTACTTTACCAAAAAATAGGACCATGTGGAAGCATGAATACATTACTTGAAGTGGAATTTCTATCATTTTTATCTCCATCCGAATCTGAATCAGTAAATCCAACAAGTTCTAGTGGAGATCTAACTGCATAGTGTATCTCGAAATGTTTGGGTCCTTGCACATAATGCAAGATCCTTTTGGAAAAATTCCAATGAATATAATTAGTATATTGCATATGTATAGAAAAAAACACCTACTACATAATCCAAATTGGGTCGAGAGTGTGTGACATACAACAAGCCCCCAACTAGTTGCCTATACAACGAGTTGTCCACCAATGGAGATGAAGCAAAATCGCCTAGTTTTACTCCTGAAAGGAAGGAAAACTTATAAACTTTGAATTAATCCATTATAAACTTTTTTAACAGGTATAAATCATACTTTTATTGAATTACCTTTATACCTACATCATATTTCTCAATCTCCAAGCCAAGAAATTGTTTCAACAATCCTACGTCAGTCATTGGAAACACACTATGCAATGAAGACTTAACTGAACCTATATCAGTAATGCAACTTCCAATGATCAAAATATCATCAACATACAGTACAATTATCATAATGTATTCATAAAAATTATGCAAGTACACATTAGGATCAATTTTGCATCTTTCAAAACCTTAAGAAAGAAGAAAGCTCTCGATCTTGACATACCAAGCTCTAGGAGTTTGCTTGAGGACATAGAGAGACTTATTCAACCTGCAAACAAGTGAAGGATAGTGTATGAAACCTTAAATATGCTTCATATTGTGATAAATTTTAACCACATGAGAATCTAGGAGCGTTAGTGAAGCTGACAAATCAAATTTGGTGCAAACACCAGCAAAAACCATGAAATGAGAAGTATTTTACACACACAAATGTGAATAGAACTAGGATAATTTTAATTTTCTAACATAAAAACATGTTATTTCCAGGTTTATATTACATTTGTAAAGTTTTGTGAGGATTTGGGAGCCCAATGTGAGTGTACAAGTCAAAATTGCCAAATTGGCATCAAGCCCCCCTAGGTGGGCCAATCACGCCCCAAATCAGCCCAAAAAACCACAAATTGCTGATTGGACATGGAATAAGTGATTTGGGTCAATTATTACACATTTTCATGTGTGGGTGTGGAAATATGGGTGGTTTAGAGTCTCAATGTGGCATTAATTGCACCAAATAAAGCAAAAAATGGACAAAATCCACCTCTAGCGCTCCTAGTCAACCAAGCTGTCCACATTCAATGAATGGGAGTGCACCAGAAATGATGAGGGCACACATGTGGCTGGTTTACTGAGCTGGAGTGCTCATTTGGGTGTGAATTCCCCAATTTGACTTGGCATTTGTCCAACTAAGCACCCCTAGTCCACCACATAGTCTATTAATGCAATTAAGCAATAAAATTGACCAAGTAGTGTATCAAGGGTACTAATGATTTGTATTACTGTTCTAAAAACCTCCCTTAATATAAATACTAAGTATATATCACAAAATTATGGATGCCTTGGAAACAATGGCTCAAGTTACCTCAAATACATAATTCAGAAATTACAATTTATTTGTCCATATGAACCGATCAAAAGAAGGAAAACCTCATGGGACAAAACCTTCCCTCAAGAATGGACATGGGGATGGAACTGAAATAAATAAAATAAAATTACCATCCTTCACTCACCCCAAGCAAATATCTCAGGTAGGTGAAGGTATTCTTTGTGAAAGCCTTGGTAAAAATATCAACAGTTTGTTCGATGGATGGGGAATACTACAGTGAGATCACCCTGTCATGCACTAATCCCTGAATGTAATGTGTATCTCAATATGATTTGTCCTCTAATTATGAATAGTATCATTATATATTTTTATGGCACTTTTATTATCCACCCAAATGTTGGTTGGAGAATCAATTGTGACACCAAATTCTCGGAGAATTCCCTGCAACCAAACACACTGTGTAGTAGCATTGACTGCTGCCCTGTACTTGGCCTCTGTTGATGACAGTGAAATGGTGTTATATTTCTAAATTTAATATAAAATTGTACCTTTAGAAAACATAAATACAAAAACTTAAGTTGACCTCTTGTTCGTGGGATCTCCAACCCAATCTGAATCAGAAAATCCAGCTAGTTGAAGCGAGGAACTAGCTGTGTAGTGCACCCCGAAATTCTTGGTTCCCTGGACATACTGAATAATTATTTTTTATTCCCTCCAATGGAGATCATGTGTCTGGTGCACATGTCTTGCTACAACACTTACAGCATAATACAAATCAGGTCTTGTGTGAGTGAGATAACACAAGCTTCCCACTAGTTTCTTGTAGAGTGTAATATCTACCAATGGAGAATTGCCAAATTCATGCATTTTGATGCCAGAAATAAAGGGAGACTTGGATGCCTTACAATAAGCTATGTTAAACTTATTTATCATGTCTGAATCATACTTTGGTTGAATCATCTTTATTCCCCTTCCACTTTTCTCAATTTCCAAGCCCAAAAATTGTCTTAGCAATCCTAGGTCGGTCATGGCAAATTCACTATGCAAAGATGACTTAATTGAGCCAATTAAATTGGTGCAAATACCTGTAATGAGGAGGTCATAAACATAAAGAAAAATAACCTGAAAAATACCATCATGTTTCTTCAAATACACATTAGGGTCTGATTTGCATCTAGTGAAACCAATAGAGAGAAAAAAAGCATCCATTTTTGCATACCAAACCCCGAGGGATTGCTTGAGTCTGTACAATGATTTCTTCAACCTACATAACAATGAAGGATCCTATTGGAAACCTTCAGAATGATGCATATATATCTCTTCCTGTAGCTCACCATGCAATAAAGCACTCTTAACATCCATGCGGTGAACTTCCCAACCCTTACTAGCTACCATTGCAAAACTAGTCGTATGGAGTCTCAACATACAGTGCAAAGGTCTCTGTGTAATCGATACCATGAAATTGAGAATAGAAATTAGCAAATAATATTTCCATATGCTTCATATCAGAACCATAAGCTACAATTTTGGTTCTAAAGACCCATTTGCATTGGACAAGCTTCCTCTTGGGAGGAAGGGGAACCAATTCCCATGTCTTGTTCTATTGGAGGGACTGAAATTCTTCTGCCATTGATGATATCAATATTGGGTCATTACAAGCTTGCTTATATTTCTGAGGATAAGACCCAATAAACATATAACAGTGCTCATAAATATCACTATCACTTGCAAAGGAAGCACTACTAGTTTGTGACTAGTCTTCCTAGGCTCATGGGGATTGCCTGCCAATTCCACAGTAGTTTGAATGATTTTTTCATCCCACTTGGGCCTTGATGGTGAGTAATATACAACAATATAATATTCAACCATATTTATATCAGACATATCATAAAAAACAGATCATTTATCATCACTTACATCTTCGAATGGTTGAGGAGAGGCGTATTCTCCTGGTGCAAGCTCGAAATCAAGAATTGGCTCTTCTTCAAATTTCACACTTCTCTCAACAAATGTATTGAAAGTGAAGGTGTAAAAGAGCTTGTAGAGTTTATTTTATTCACCATACCCAACCATAATGCACTCCTATATTTGTGGTTGCAATGATTTCCTCTTTTCAGGGGGGATTCTAGCCCATGCTCTAGTCCCAAAAATTCTGAAATTTGAGACATTTGGCTTTTGGCAAAATCATGCCAAGGTGTCTTTCCTTTTACTGATTTATGGAAGAATTTTTTTTGTATGTGTGCAACAAAAATAATGGAATCAGCCCATATCTTGGGACTTATATCCCTTTCTTCTATAATGCAAGTGGCCATCTTCTTGAGAGATCTATTCTTCCTCTCAGCCACACCATTTTGCTGTGGTGTGTAGGGAGTTGAGTGTTGCATTTCAGATGCCACACTCCTCAAAAAGGTGCTGTAGGTTATTGTTTACATACTCCTTCCCGTTATCAGTCCTAAGGACCTTAATATTATTCCCACTCTGATTTTCTACCAATGCCTTCCAAATATTCAAGTGTTCAAACACCTCAGACTTCAATTTAAGGAAGTACACCCAACAAAATCGAGAGTAATCATCTATAAATGTAAGTACATAACTTGATCCACCATATGATGGAGTGGGAAATGGACCAATCAAGTTTGAATGCACCAACCCAAGTTGTTTTGTTGCTCTCCTTGCCTTTCCCTTCTCATAGCTTTGTTCAAGATGCTTCCCAACTACACACCCAATGCATGCTCCATTTGATGATCTGATTTGTGGAAGCCCTTCCACCATCTCATCTCTATGTAGTGCTCGGAGGTACTTGTAGTTCATGTGACCAAACCTCTCATGCAATAGCTTCGAAACCTCATTGGAATGTGAGAGAATTTATTGGTCATTGGAAGTGGGGAGGAAGTTAGAGAACTTGTACATCCTCTCATGGTGATCTGCATACCCAATTGCATTAACTTGGTCTATCGAGATTTCTGCAATCTCTACCATGTCTAGAGTGAAGGTCACTCTCTTTGCCTCTCCTGTATGGGTCATCTGATAGACTGACATAAAATTTTCTGCAAGGTCTGGTACATACAATACTTCACTGAAGTATCCATGCTCTAAGTCAATCCTACCAATCCCCTTAGTCTGGATTTCTGAATCATCCCCCATTCGAACTGCTGGGCCAGCATTCAAAATCATGGAGGAGAAGAGCTATCTCTTGGCTACCATGTGCCTAGAATCCCCCAAATCAATTATAAGAGATGAAGAGTTAGAAGTACCTGCTACCACATCATGACATTTCTCCTTGCTTTCATTTGAACTGGAGGTGCAATCCTTCTTCCTTGCACTGTCAGGGACTAGAATGTTGTTCCTCTCCAGTAGCTGCGATGTGGTGTCAATGGTATTTTTCATGCATGATATATATGTATGCCATCCCTTGTGGAAATAGGTGTATTTGGTATTTTATTTTCCCTTCTTGTACTTCTCCTTGGAAGAATTCAAACTTGCATCACTGGATTTGGGTTTTTTTGGGTTTTTCTTCTTCTTTGGCAGCTTCGAATGTTTGGACTTGGGATTTCCCTTTGAGGAATTAGAAAATCCAGATACTAATGCTTGATCATTTCTATTGATGGTGCCTATTTGGATGAGCTTGTCTTTCTCTTGAGTGAGTGACTCCATGAAGCTTGCTAGACTGAGCATTTTCCAGTTTCAAAGTGTTAACTTGATGGAGTGGAATGTGCTCACAAAATCTGAGAACTATGGCCTCAACTTCGAAAGGATTGACAAAATAAATTGGTCCTCTTTCTTCTCAATGCCACATTGCTTCAGCTGCAACAAAATTGAATTAAATTTTGTGAAGAATTCCTAGATTGTATCATAGTGCGCTAGGCTCAAGCTGATAAACTCATTCTCAAGCTAGTGACCACATAGTTCATCAATTTTCCCAAATAATGCCTCTAGTTTTACCCAGACCTCATTGGGTGTTGTAAAACTATCAATGTGGAACAAGAGCTCTCTTGAGATGCTCATAAACAACAATACAAATGCCTCATCCAATCTATTGAAGTACTTCTCTTTTTCAACTGTAGAATTTGGCTCCACCTCATTGCCCATGGTAACTCTGTAAAGCCCTTTGGATCTCAACTAAATCACCATATTTTCCTTCCAATCAAAGAATTTGAAGGGTGCTAGCATGATGTGGGTAGCCTCCATTTATTCCTGTGCAATTGGTGATGAATTTTTGTTGGAAGTACTGCAAAACAACTCGATTTTATTTGGAATTTCACTAACAAATGCAGATCAAGACTCTGTGAATTGATATGAAACTCAATAATATACAACAGTCTCTGATACCATGTGAGAAATTCAAACCACAGGATAATATAGGAGCGCTAGTGAAGCTCACAAATCAAATTTGGTGCAAAAACCAGCAAAACCCATGAAATGAGAAGTAATTTACACACACAAATGTGAGAAAAACCAGGATAATTTTAACTATCTAACATAAAAACATGTTATTTCCAGGTTTATATTACATTTGGAAAGTTTTTTTAGGATTTGGGAGCCCAATGTGAGTGTACAAGTCAAAATTTCCAAATTGGCATCAATCCCCCCTAGGTGGGCCAATCGTGCACCAAATCATCCCAAACAGCCACACATTGCTGAATGGACATGGATGAAGTGACGTGGATCAATTATTACACCTTGGCATGCATGGGTGTGGAAATATGGGTGGTTTAGAGTCTCAATGTGGCATTAATTGTACCAAATCAAGCAAAACATGGATAAAATCCACCTCTAGCGCTCCTAGTCAACCAAGTTGTCCACATTCAATGAATGGGAGAACACTAGAAATTATGAGGGTGCACATGTGTCTGGTTGAATGAGTTGGAGTGCTCATGTGAGTGTGAATGCCCCAATTTGACTTGGCATTTGTCCAACTAAGCACCCCTAGTCCACCACATAGTCTATTAATGCAATTAAGCAATAAAATAGACTAAGTAGTGTATAAAGGGTACTAATGAGTTGTATTACTGTTCTAAAACATATAAATATCCTCATGAATATCACCATGAATAAATTCACTCTTCGCATCCATGTGGTCCACTTCCCATTGTTTGGATGCAACAATGGACACAACTATCCCGATTGCCTCCATCTTTTCTACCGATGCACACATATATGTATAGTCCACTACATGGAATTGAGAGAAGCCCTTGGAAACCAATATGGCCTTATAATTTACTTCAGAACCATCACAACCATTTTGGTCCTATACACCCACTTACATTGCACTAGTTTCCTCTTGGAAGGTAGAGGAACCAACTCTCAAGTTTCATTATCTTGCAAAGAATTAAAATCTTCTTGCATGGATGATTTCCATATTGGGTCATGTGATACTTCTTCATATGAATTTAGATCATATCTAACCATTATAAAACACCTATCTGGAATATTCAAATCACAATTGAAGAAAGCATTGTGAAATTGAGATCTAGTATTCCTAGTGTCTTGTGGATATCTTGCAAGATCACTAACTGCTTGTATGATTTCCTCAACCCATTTTGGTATTGTGGGAGAATCATGATCTGAACACATGCCATTATATTCATATTCCATATCATAATCATAAAAATCAGAATTAGAAACATCACTTACATCATCATTGTGTAATATGTGAGCATTCCCCTTGTTCTAGATCAACCACTTGAATAGGCTCTTCTTCAAACTGAGCACTCCTGTCAATGAAAGTATTTTGAGATGAGGGATCAAAGAGATTTTATCCCTTTTCATATTAAGAATATCTAACCATTATGTACTCCTTTCTTTGGGGATGCAAGGCCTTTCTCTTCTCAGGAGGTATCCTAGCCCATGCTCTTGAGCCAAACACCCTAAAGCGAGACACATCGGGATTGTGTCCTTTCCAAGCCTCAAATGGAGTCATATATTCCAAATATTTGTGTGGAACTCTGTTCTAAACATATGCACCAAAATTTATAGCTTCATCCCACAACTTGGGAGGCAAATACTTAGCCTCCAACATGCAAGTGACTATTTCCTTCAATGCTCTATTCTTGCACTCTACCACACCATTTTGTTCAGGTGTGTATGACACTGAATGTTGCATCCAAATGCCATATTTTTCAAAGAGCTGCTGCAGGTCCTTATTGACATATTCCTTCCCATTATCATTCCTTAATACCTTAATCTTCTTCCCACTAAAGTTATCAACCAAATATTTGAAAACTTTGAAGGTTTGGAACACTTAATATTTCAACTTGAGGAAGAATACCCAACAATATCTTGAAAAGTCATCAATGACTTGTTATTGCTCTACGATCCTATTTTTTTCTAACAATTGGTATCAGAGAAAAAAGGTCTATTTGGATGGTAAAATTATAGGAAAGAAGGGTTCCTGGTTTGAGTGAGAGCAATGGAAGAAGAAGGAAAGTTTAGGGTTGATAAATTTAACAACCAAAACTACTAGTTATGGAATATGCAAATAGAGGACTTTCTGTACCAGAAGGATATATACCTACCGTTGGGAGAAAAAAAAAACAACTGGCAACTATGAAGGATGAAGGGTGGGAGGTTCTTAACATAAAGGCACTAGGAACAATATGTCTATGCCTGGATTCATCGGTGGATTTCAATATCTCAAAAGAAAAGACAACAGAGGGTGTGATGAGCACATTGGCTAAGCTCTATGAAAAACCATCGACCTCCAGCAAGGTATTTTTGATGATGCATTTATTTAATCTGAATATGTCAAAAGGTGGATCTGTTGATGACCATTTAAATGAATTTAATACGTTTATTAGTCATCTAAGTTATGTAAAAGTGAGCTTTGAAGATGAGGTTAGGGATCTTCTAATCCCGTGCTCATTTCCAAAATGCTGGAATGGCTTGGTCATGGCTGCAAGTAACTATGTCCCTAGTTCAAACACTCTTAAATTTGATGATGTTGTTGGTGTTATTCTTAGCGAGGATATGCAAAGAAAAATCACGGGTGAGACATCAGGTAATGCATTGACCATGGAGAGAAGGGGAAGACAAAGGGAGAGAGGAAGGATCCCAGGTAATCACAACAAGTCTAGAAAGGTTAGATCCAAGTCCATATTTGGAAATATATAATGTTGGAACTGTGGTAAGAGAGGACATTTGAAGAAATACTGCAGAGTTCCAAAGAAGAAAGGAGACGACAAACATGAGACTACTTGGGAAAAAAATGTAGCATGTGATGTGTTACAAGATGCTTTCATTCTTGCATTAGATAATACTAACGATTACTATGTAGTAGTTTTGGGGGCTTCATGTCATGGTACACCCCATAGGAAAGTATTTCATAATTATATTCCATGTGATTTTGGACATGTTTAATTGGGGGATGATGAACCATGTAAAATTGTTGGAATGGGTAAGGTACAAATTAATTTAAATAATGGAAATGAATGGATGCTAAAATATGTAAGGCATATTCCTGCTATGAAAATAAATACGATCTCAACAGGGCAGTTGGGAGATAGTTACTTTTTTCCTACGTTTGGAAAACATGGTGGAAGATTACTAAAGGAGCATTGGTAATAGAAAAATGAGACATGATAGGTACATTGTATTTATGTACTCATAATATTGATTATTCTATCTCTGTAGCTTCCATAGAAATAGGTGCAACATTGTGGCATCGTAGGCTTGGCCACATGAGTGAGAAGGGGATATAGATTATCCACTCAAGGAAATTGCTTCCATACCTGAAGCACGTAAGTTTGGAATTCTATGAGAACTATGTTTATGGAAAATAGAAGAGAGTTAGATTTCTTAGGGTTGGGAAACAAAAGAGGAGTGAAAAGCTAGAGCTTGTGCATACAAATGTATGGGAACCTTCTTAGGTACAATATCTTGGTGGATCTCTTTATTATGTTACTTTTATTGATGATGCAACTAGAAAAACTTGGGTTTATTGCATTAGATAGAAATATCATGTGTTTGCTTCTTTTAAGATTTGGTTGAAAAGGAGACAGGTAAAACGTTGAAATGTCTTAGATATGATAATGGAGGTGAATACTACAACAAGGAATTTGATAGTTACTGTTCATACAATGGGATTCACAGAGAGAGGACAGTCCCAAGAACACCACAATAAAATAGTGTGTCAGAAAGGATGAATAGGATGATCATGGAGCATGTAATGTGTATGAGATTGCATGCAGGGTTTCCCTTACAGTTTTTGGCCGATGTTGTAGATACTGCTATTTATTTAATAAATAGAGGGCCTTCAAGTGCTTTGGATGTTAGAATTATAGAGGAGGCATGTATAGGTAAAAATGAAACTACTCATTTCTAAGAAATTTTGGTTATGAAGCATTTGTCCATATTGATAAACAAAATAGAACAAAGCTTGAGGCTAAATCCAAGAAATATACCTTTACTAGATACACGACTAATGATTTTGGTTATCGCTTATGACATTATGAAAATAACAAAATCATTAGGAGTATAGATGTAGTATTCAATGAAAATGTTATGTACAAGGATCAGTTGCAGGGAAAGAAAGAGGAAAAGAAAAACACAAAGTACACAATGCTTGATGAAATAAAAGAAAATGAAGTTTTGAAGGAACCATAAAATCAAGAGCATAAGAAGGTATCTCAAACTCTTGAAAATGTAAGAAAATATACTAGGTTAAGTAAACCCCTTGCATGACACGGCCTCATTTTATTATTGTTGAATCGCTCCAACAAGGGTTACATTGATGGGGGGATGATGCTTTATCACATCCTTGTGTTATTCCATCGCCTATAGCTATCCATACAGCGAGGGGTGAGGTACACCACTCAACCATGTCACACGATACCAAGATAGATGTCTCCCATTTTCACATAATAAAGTCACCATCAACACATACCCAAAAGAGATCCCCATCATTTGTTGATATAAAAGGAACATACACAATCGTCGAGAGGAAGGAGAACGATTCTCTTCTTCATTGTATTATTTATTTATGATTGATTTTGGTGAACCAAAATTTTATAAAGAGGCAATGTATAAGGTAGAAACTAGAAAGAATAGGGATAAAGGCATGAATGAGGAGATGGACTCATTGGTAAGAAACCAGACTTAGGATTTGGTTGAGTTTCCTACAAGAAAAAGAGCATTGCAAATGAAATGGATTTATAGGTTGAAGGAAGAATATGGAGGCAAGAAGTTGTACAAGACTAGACTTGTTGTAAAGGGATTTGCATAAAATAAAGGTATAGACTTTAATGAAATATTTTCTCCTGTTGTTAAAATGACTTCAATTAGGACTATTTTAAGTCTATTGGTGGTAGAATATTTGCATCTTGAACAGTTAGATCTAAAAACATCATTTCTCCATGGGGATCTGAAGAAGAGATTTATATGCAGTAGCCACAAGTGTATGAGGTCAAAGGGAAGGAGAATTTGGTTTTCAGGTTGAAGAAGAGATTGTATCACCTGAAGCAAGCTCCATGACAGTGGTATTTAAAATACGATAAGTTTATGACAAAACGAGGCTATAATAGATGCCATTCTGACCACCGTGCTTATTTCAAGAAGGTAGATAATGGAATATATATTATCTTATTATTGTATGTGGATGACATGCTTGTTGTAGGGTCTAACATGTAGGATCTAAATGTTCTCAAATGGAAATTATCTAAATAATTTGCAATGAAGGATTTGGGTGCTACAAAGGAAATTGGTATGCGAATAACAAGAGATATGAAAAATCCCAAATTGACATTGTCTCAAGGTGAGTTCATAGAAAAGGTGTTGGAGAGGTTTATAATGAATAATTCAAAACCAGGTAGTAAAAATTTGGCCTGCCATTTCAAATTAAGTAAGGATATGTTTACCAAGACACATGAAGTGATATAATACATGTCAAAGGTTCCCTATTCATCATCAGTTGACAGCTTGATGTATGCCATGGTGTGTACAATACCAGATATTACACATGCAATGGGAGTTGTGAGCAGGCATATGAATAATCCGGGTAAAGAGAATTCGAAAGAAGTATAGTGGATTCTTAGGTATTTGAGAGGTACCACTTCTCATGCATTATGTTTTGGAGGTCCAAACATTGTTCTACATTGATATGTTAATGAAGATATGGCAGGAGATAAAGACAATAGGAGGAGAAACACAAGGTATGAATTTACTGTGGGTGGAACAACAATAAGTTGGATTTCAAAACTGCAAAAGGTTTTTGCACTTTCAACAACGAAAGTTGTTGCACCTAAAATCTACATTGATGCCTCAAAACCCTCAAAGAACTTGGCCAAGGATTATTTTGGAAACTTTTTCCCACTCTTAGACTGCATGGCACACCTTCCCCCCTATGATAGAGCGCCAAAGAGGGATGGTACACCTTTTCCACTGAAAATAGGTGCCATTGGCACCTCTACCTTGTTTGCAGAGTGCACCGATGCACATACTCTCATTGCAAGAAGTGCTAGCAGGATTTAAAAGGAAAAAAAGAGAAGTTTCAAGAATCTTCCAAGCGAAAGCTCTCGTGGAGGATGTTCCTATCTATTAGGGAGAGCTAGAACTAAACCCCTTATCCCATAGGGATACTTACCTATCCTTTTCCTAAAAGATCTCATCTCATATGAGCCTCCCCTATCCTATAAAATAATGCTTCATGGACTATGTGAGGGGAGACCAAAGAAACCATCCTTATGCTGTTGGATTAAAGTCTGGTATTGAGGAAAAGTTGAGTGAGTGTTGTGAGAAAAGAGTTTTGTGTGAGAATTTGAGTTGTGTGAGTGTGTCAAAGACCTTGTGTATACAAAGATATTGAAACTAAGGATTTGGTTGTAGCTTTCTCTTTTCATTTGATTAATACACAAGTGTTTCCCTTTCCCATATATGATTTGTGTGAATATCAGTCATTTATTATTAGATTCCTTGATCATTGATATGGATTGTTGATCTATCTTGTTACTCTTATCCATTGTATTGTTTCTGATTCTTCTATATTGCAGGTACTATAGATTGCATGAAGAACAGTGAACGACTAGAGCTTTCAGATCTAAGGTAAAAGAGTTATTCTATTATTCGAGTAGATTAGTTATCTAGGGAGAGGATATACTACTGTGACTTTTTATTCTAGACTTGTACCATACATGCTACAGGAACAAGCAGTGTCTGCATTGGTTGAAGGATTCCTACAAACAAAATTGGCAACCATACTGGGGATAAATCCAGTCAGATCTAGGATAAATCGAGTAAGATTTGGAGCATATCCAATTAGATCTAAGATTTTTGGTAACACTCTTGCTTGTAAACTTGTGATTCTCTTTAATTAACTCATTTGAGTTGTTAAGGTGAGTAATCCACACCATATTTTTAATTTCCTCTTTTGAAGTGTGTTTTACTTCATTATTAGTCCAACTCAGTCAATCATTAGTTTCTTTGACATGTGAATGGCCCTTTTACATATCTGGATCCACCCCCACACCTGGGTATATTTGACAGAGCGCTGACCCTACTCTGGCACCTACTGCACTCTGAAAAAAAGCATCATTATCACTCTTTTTCTTACTACACTATGCGTTGCTGGAATCTACACCCAGTATACACAGTGCACCGACCCGATGCTGGCACTCTGGTGCAGCCTTACACAGTGCGTTGAGGTAGGCCAATCAATGTTTTGAAGCTTGTGCTTTGATTTTTCTTGTTTATCTTGGTTTTCTTTTCAATTCGCTAACTATCTTCTTGCTAATTCCAATGGTTTGATAGCTTGATCTCACTTCTTGAGTTCATATCAACAAGTTTTAATCAATAAGGAATTTGTAATTGAAAAAAAATGTGTGTGAGTTACAGTTTTGGATGCATGGTTTGCTTGGTCCATCCTCTAAAAGTGATTATAGGATTATGAGAAAAGAATATCTTTAACCCATTTGCATAGTTGTTTAGTGTTCTTTCTTTTTCGAATCACATTGAAAAACAAAAGTGGATAGTTAGCTTGTTTTGTTTTGATTACTCTTGGTTTGCTTGAGTAGTTAGAAAAATAGTTCTTTATGAGTTTGATTGAGGAGGCATAGATTTTTAGACATTGGAATATCTTGTTCCTTCCTCCTTTCAGATATTCTGTAGTGTTAATGGTGAAAAATATTGTGTGTTTGAATAATTGTTAATTATCATGAAGTTTAAATTGTTGAAAGTAGCATGGCATCTTTGTATTTAGAGAAGAAAAGCTTCTCCCTTTCTCTAGTTAGCGTTCATTAAAGAGAAGAGCTGCATTGAATATAGATATTAACTTTGTATATTGATCTACATTCCATAAACATTCACTAATAATCAAGATAAAATCAATGGTAGCCTAGGCTGATGTTTTTTAGTAATTTGAGTGATAGGATAGAGACGTGTCTCGATGTCTTAAAACATAGGAGTTGTCATTATTTTCCTGCATTGCATCCCAGGGATCATGTGGTTCTTCCACGTACTGCTGGTATATCGAATAAACTTTCACGTACCCTTGAGGTATATTGAAAGGTACTTCACATCCTTGGTGGTATATTGAAATGCCCCTTTCAAACGGTTGTGCATTAGACAACACTAATACAAATTTGAGCTCCCACGTACCTTAAGTATATTGGGAGACCCCTATAGGATACCCTAACCAATTGAGAAAATCCTTTTGGCCGTCTTGTTGGAGAAATACATCGAGAACAACACTTGGGGAGATACTATGCATGTTCTGTCTAGGTAATCAGGTATTCAGGAAAGGGTACGGTCCCAATCCTCCTTGTCATGTTTTACTATTAGACCCTACGGTATATCAGGATTTGTGACAACTTGACAATCCTAGCAAGGAACCAGCTATCATAATCCCATCCTGTCATTTAAGTTTACTTGTGGCCTTAGCTTGCGTAGTTTTGTTTACATGTGATATCTTCTTTGTGTAGAGCTTTAGAGTAAGAATCTTTAGCCAACACCCTAAATTATCTACTTATGAGACGATCTCGCAGGTTGTAGGGTTTACCACCTGAATCTCCTCCTACTATGGAAGGAAATGAAGGTGAAACCATGGACCAACCAACTACTGCTAACTCTCACATATATGGAGTTCTAGTCACTAAATTAGGGGAATAATTTTCTTCTTATGACAACCCCTTATTATTCCAACAATCCTCTATAGAAGAGATCACTTTTTTCGTTTTCGAACAGAAGGCCAACCTAGTGCACCAGATTAGGTGTTTAATCACCCATAAAATGATACAGTGGTAACAAAATTTGGTCTTGCTGCTCCTTTTTTTGAGACTTCTCTAGGTGAGGCCATTTCTGAATATGGAACCACTGGACCCTCCTATGTTACTCCCATTCAAGAGGCTCCAACAAATGAATAATTATTCAGGCCCCTTCACCAATATTTTGAGTGTTTGCGTAACCAAGGGGAAAACCTTAAGAGGAGAAGTATTTCTCCTCTCCCCCATCCTTCAAAAATATCCCCCTAGGGGTACCGTGTGCTTTCACCTTCTCAACTAGCTCATGGCTCAGGGCCACCGGTCCAACACGTGGTTACTTACGACCCAGGTCAACCCTCCATTCCTGCTCTTCCTACTAAAAATTCCCCATTGGTTTCCACTTCCCCAATAGCTTCCACACCTAGGGGGAAACCTACATCCCAAGTTTTTTTACCTACCAGGGGAACTGTTTCTAGCATGGGTAAAAACCTAGCGGCAGGACAACCAACAATTAATACTCCTCCTACAAATACCAATACACTTATACCCTCTTTCGACTAGGGACAACCTTCATGGGTTCAAACCGATGTTAGTAAAATTTCTTGGGGATATACTTACCTTGGAAATAAACCACCACAATTCACTAAGCCTACCGACTAGCACCATCAGGGGTAGTTTATCCTATAATTCCTTACCCCGGGAATGCTTATGTCCCATGGGGGAAACCTAATTGGTCAAATGTCCCACCACCCAAAGGACCTTTTGTAAATACTATTGGAATTTCTTGAGGTCCACCCAGAGGACCTTTTGTAAATACTACTGGAGGTTTTGGAGGTCCACCCAGAGGGCCACCTTTTGGAAGTCCCCCTAGGGGACCACCTAGAGGAACACCACCTGGAGGTCCCCCTAGAGGAACACCTGGAGGACCACCAC
Source organism: Pseudotsuga menziesii (assembly GCA_001517045.1). Taxonomy (NCBI): domain Eukaryota; kingdom Viridiplantae; phylum Streptophyta; class Pinopsida; order Pinales; family Pinaceae; genus Pseudotsuga; species Pseudotsuga menziesii. The sequence goes on from LPNX010837498.1 coordinate 348,143, forward strand.
CTAGAGGACCACCACCTAGAGGACTGCCATCTAGAGGACCACCATATGTAGGACAACCACTTAGAGGACCACCAATTAGAGGACCACCACCTAGAGGCCCACCACTTGGAGGCCCACCAACTAGAGGCCCACCCCTTGGAGGACCACCTCTCTCAGGTGGCCCACCATCTAGCAGACCCTCTAGTGGATCATTTAGAAATCAACCACCTAACCAACTAGTCATGGGGGCATCATCTATGCCCATTTATCAATCTTCTTATGGTCCTACTGGTCCATATATTCCACATCAGTATTACCAGTACCCCTAACCTAATCAACAATAACCATTTTTGGCTACCTTAGTTCTGCCAGATTTGTCCAGATTGATCAATGACACGATACACCATGATCCATCGTGGTCGACTATCCCAGTTAAGCTACCCTTGTACATACCTAAATTCGATGGAAAGCTAGCTGAGGACCCCAAAAACCATGTAACGACCTTTCATTTGTGGTGCTCATCTAATTCTTTGATGGATGGTTCAATCCGTCTACGTTTGTTTCAGAGAAATCTCATTGGAGTCGTTGAGAAATGGTATATTGAGCTACCTTAGCATTACTTTTGGGATTTTAACACCTTAGAAATGGCCTTTTTAACACATTTTCAGTTTCCAATCTGATACAAGACAATTATAGAACTATTGACCTCGCTTCGCTAGACTACTTCCATGCATATATCCGATCATATACATGAATGGAGACAAAGATGTAGGTTGATTAAGGATCCCATTCCTGATCAGTTACTAGTTGATTGGCTTACAAAATAATTAATTCCCCCCATTGCTACAGATCTCTCCATGGGAGGCGTTGTTACCGAGGAGTGTTGCAAGGGTTTTCACCCTAGCTTGTGTGAATGAGCACCTACTAAGGAATATGGATTCCTTAGTAGCAGTTCAATGATGTATGAATTAAAAGCTATAACTGAAATAAAAATTAAATCTAAACATTCATGAAGCAAAACAGTAGAAAGTAAATAACATAAAATAAAAAGCAGTAAATGGTAAATAATGAACTTTATTGATGTTACCTCCAATGAGGAGGTTGATGGAGTCCGTTGCGCTGGTCCGATGTCGGTGGCTTCGAG
>LPNX010837498.1:355472-373455 GCA_001517045.1 Pseudotsuga menziesii
AATAGGCCAAAAAGAATTCTCAATGGTGAAAGTAGCTTGATGGTAAGCTAGGGTTTCAGGAATAATTTCGGCAGAGGCAGGGTGCTTATGATTATGGATCTGGAATAATGGGTCTCCATCACTTATTTATAAAACCATGTGGTTTAGGTCAGCTTTTTAGGGTTTTAGCTGTTTAGGGTTTTCCTCTTTTTCCTCATTATTTTACATTTTTTATTCCTTTTTGGATATTTTTTGGAGGAAAAAAGGATTTTATAGCCTTTTGGAGGCATTTTAAGCTTTTTGGTGACCTTTTAGATGGTTTTATGGGTTTTTTAATGGAGATATGGTAGGAAAGTGGACAAATGAGCCATGTAATGGGGTAGATGAGGTAGTTAACCATTTTTGGGTGTTAACAAGGAGCAGGCCATAGGCTATGCCTAGTACCTAGACTTAGTATACTCCTAGTCAGGAGCTTTGTATGATCTAATTTCTCATGCTCACTGTCCTACCTCAAATCCTTCATGTTACGAAGAGAAATTCCTATGGCTTGGGGTACCACAACAGACAACTTGACTCCAGAAATCAATCCTTTCCAATATGCAAGAGAAATCGAATATCTAACACTAAAGGATCAGACCTCGTACCTTATTCCGGATGGTTGAAGTAGATTCCCGTTGAGCTTTCCAACTTCGGCTTGAATTGATGAATCACTTCCTCAACAATAAGTAAACAATACAAGCATACTATATATTGGTGTTAGATCTACTATAGCATATATAATCAACAACGTATAAGCATTTGAAATCATCCATGGATAAAATATTCATTCAAACATACATTATTGGACAGGAAAATATATTTCTATTAATATAAAATCAGAGATTACAATGAATACAACCTCTGTCGGCATGTCTGCGAATCGGAGAAACTGAATCCCCCACTTGGGCCTCCACCACCTCAATCCTCCATCTCTTGATAGCAAGCTCACAAGTAAAAGGCGATCTTGGGAAGAACACCAAAGTGCTCCAATGGACAAAGGGATGCAGACTCAAGTACAAGTTCTGGCAACAATGGACTATAGTTTCTTTGCTCTCAATTCTCTTATGCCTTCAATGTATCCAAAGAGTTCCTTATATAGCTTTTCAATGGGGCAATGAAAGGTCGAATCTGAGCAATCTCAAGGCATATGGAAGGCCATGAGACAAGTGAGTCAGATCCATGTCAAGGAAAACTCCAAAAGGATTTGGATTTTGTACACATCCCGATGTACACGGTTTTAGGGTCAAACCCACGTATATACACGATAAGGGGTTTAAAAGTCATGTATATCAATTTTCACATGTTTATAGGGATGGTCTAGGAAACATCAAAGGACAAAAAATGGTCCAAGGGGTCTAAGGAGTCTGCAGAGGGACAGGGGAATGCCATACAAGTGTGATTCACCTGGTGTGGTAAAATCAGCTATAACAGATGCCCCCTAATGTGTGAGGTCAGAGGGGTCATACAATGGCCGAAATACATTATAATTCCATCCCAGAAGTGGAGTGATGAAGAATACCAAATGGAATACCAGCCACCCAATCAGCATAGTACAATGATACAACTCTACACATAACTGCAAATACATATAGCATTCCCTGATACATAAGAGTACAATGGCCATGAATAGGCATGATGCAAAATATCACATAAGTGGTCATCGCCATGTACAATATACATAGATTAGAATCTCCATGATGAATATATACAAAGGATCATGATCTCCATAATGGCTAAAGATATACAATGGATCAAGATCTCCATAATAGCTGGAAATGTGTGACATATACTGGAATCAAGTCACGAGAGCTGAAATCTCATGAACACTGGCATGATCAAGGAGGTAGCATATAAGAGATGCCACCAATCTGGAAGGTCTTCTACACAAACTGCTACAAGTACAAGTCCTACTATGTGAATATAGGTGTCGAGGTCAAACATAGGAGTCCATCATCTGATTACTAGTCATTGATGTATATCGTTAGCAAACACGAGATCACCCACCGATAATGATAATGGGAATCAAGGTACTAGAGTGCAAACTAACAAGTGTGAATAAATGTGTTGAGGTCGAACACTTGAGAGGATCCATCAATCAGGGACATTGATGTATTCCTAAAAACTGTCGATGGCGAGAGAACCTACCACTGATGACTGCAAGTCTCAAGGCACTAAAAAATGATTCTAGATTCCAATCCCAGAATAAATGATCTGGAGTCGATGGGATGAAATCTGCTAGAGGAAGGCATTAAGGCATCCCCCATCATCCAACACGAGGTACTCAGCAAAGCTGTATAATTTGGAAGGACTCGATCATAAGGTACACAAACCAGTAACTATACTGGGAATGGCCGACATGCAAAGTTAAGATAACTGAGGAATGGCCAACTCAGGTTTCAACTTCCTTCGAACAAGAGCATAATGATGAATGGTGACTGAATAAAGGTAGCATAGACTCGATATACAAAACTGGGACATCTCTGTGACACATGAGGCATCAACAGAGGCTCCATGGGGACTGGAAGCTTAACCAGTCAGTGGAGATAAACTCAGATAAAACGAGTACAACTCCTAAAGTCAAACTATAAACCCAACCAACAGACGTGATATACAGTTCTCTATTTGAAGGTGACACGACTCGACAGCTGCCAAAAGATAACATCTTTCCTTGTCTAGCTTTTTGGTTTTTAAAATTTTTTTTGGACTTTTTCAAATATTTAAAAAGATTGAAAAAGAATAAAACTGCTTTATAGTTACAGACTAGGAGGAGATGAGTGTCATATGGGAAAACAAACTAGTCTCAAGCAGTGGAACATACCTATGCTCAATGCAAGGATACATGTGTAGGATAGTGACACTCGAAGGAAAGTCCCCTCCCGGTAAAAATAGGGGATCAAGCTGCAAAGGATATATAAAATGGCTCTGCATGGCTAGACATGAGACAAGCTTGGGCTATATGGCTGAAACTCAATGTCAGGGAAGCCAGCGTAAGGCTCGATAAGGCAGGAAAAGCCCATGATAATGCAATTACAACTTGACATAAGGGAGTCCAGAGGGAAATAGGCCAGCAAAAGATCAAGAAAAGTATGAGGCTCTTGCAAAATGTCATGGCAATACTATACAATGGATTCCCACACCCTAAGGGACAAAATGTCGGCATGGGCACCAAATGAAAATAAGGTGCTAACTAGGGTACCCATGTAAGGTCAAGCTCTACCACTCATATCATGCCACTTCTAAAATAGCAAGAAGGTTCCATGACATAATAGAGTGGGTTCGCACCTAAGGCTATAATGAAATGGTCATAAGGTCATGCAAAATGCAAACGGTGATGAAACCTAATCTATATGCCAGTTTAGACATGATACCTGAAATCGGCATGAACGGGTCAATCCAACGGCTGGAATGGTGCTCAAAAAGGTCTCCTACATCATAAATTAGTCCAAAAACGGTCCAAAAGTATTAGAAACGGTCCAAACTATAGAAAAGGGGGTAAAAATTTTCAAAAAATTGAAAATTTTCTATAAATAGTAAAAAATTCAAAACATTATAAAACATTTGAAATTTTTACCCAATTGAGCTCAGAACTTCAACAATGAATTCCAGGAGATCTAGCCGGCGGAATCCATTACCGTTTTTTCCAGGTACTTACCCATGCTCTACTCTTTCATTTTGATGCAAATTTTGTCAAATTCCATGGTGTATCTAGGATTCTAGGCCATTCTAAGATGCGCACCATAGCCCACACGGAAATCGAGGGTTTTTCCGTGTATAGGGCTGGATATGTGCAGAAAACGCCCTCAAAGTTGCGTACATACGCGGCTGTTTAGCAAACAGTCGCGTATGCTGCTGCGCTCAATGATTTTTAAGTGTTCTAATGGATCAAACTCAAATTTTATGTGTAGGATGGTCCTAGAATGGAGAGAACGTGAACATGATGATGTAGAAGAGGAAGAAAGGGCAGATCTAATGGCTCAACAAGCATTACGTGCATGCGGACTTTACAAATTTTGGTGTCTTGGTGTCTTAAGAGCCAAACCAAGACTAATGCATATGTTAGTGGACTACTGGGATCTAGACTCAGAGTCGTTCCAGATAGATGGGATGTCCCTCACCATAGAAGTGGAGGACATATATTTTATTACTGGACTTTCTCGACAGGGGGAAGTGGTGAATCTACACTCTCGCGGGCTCAGAGGTGGCCTGACTATAGATGAGTACATTGCGGTGTACTGCTATCTAGACACGGAGAAGGTGGGGGGTTAGATCCCAACTAAATCCATACAGGTGCTGGGCCTAAAGGCCATCCTACTGACACTGGGCAAGATAGCAGGCTTAGCTTCACTCCACTAGGCCTTGTGGCCTCTGATGTTCTATGCAGTGGAGTGTATGAGACCCACTGTGTACGATTGGAGCACTGTGCTACTGGGAAACATGAAACACCAGCTCAGTGAGTGGAAGATGGGAAAAGGGAAAAAATTTAGTTTCATCAGCATACTGAGCACGTTTTTCTTTGAACGTGTTTCAGGATTGAGCCCTAGAGTTGATGTTCCTCTACACGAGGTTCGAGATCCAGACCAATGGCATTGGGTGGATGCGATGCCCAGACTGGGTGGAGGTAGGGTGTCCAACCCCTATCTAGCTGATTTCTTTCCATGGTGGCGACAACAGATAGTTTCCATCGATGACTACACCTATGTGGGGATATATTTCCAGGGAGACCCAGACATGCCGCTACCACCAAGATCGGCATATGGAAACATTGGTAACGAATCTCGACTCTCTTTTTAAAATTTTTGAGTTATTAATTTTTTGTGTTTTTTGATTATGTGGAATCAAAAGAAATGTTTTTGGGTGACAATACATAGTGACATCTACCATATGCATGCAGATGTGGGACCAGGGTGGCTTGAAGGCTTCCCTCGTCATAGACAGAGGGGAAGAGGGGATAATATCACGGGTGTGGATGTGGAGCGGATGCTCCAAAGCATTCATACCAACTTCGTGAGACTGACACACAAAGTACCCATGGCGCAAGTTGAGGACTTGCATAAGGCCATGCAGCACCAGGTGGTGGGTGTACCACGAGCATGGGTGCGGTTATTTCGATGGATAGCTAGAGCCGTAGTGACATTCCACGATCACAACCCCCCTCCTCCTCCACAGGCTTAGATACCTGGGAGTGATACATTTTGTACTACCGTGTATTTATATTTTGGTGGCTCGAGAGCCCCATTTTTGTATTATGACACTATGTATTACCACATTTTGGATGTTTATAAAAACTTTTATGATGATCGATTTATTTAGTTACATGTTTAAAAATTTATGTTTGTGATGAGATTATTGTGTATGAAACAAATGCCAATCTAACACGTAGTTAGCATGTGAGTTAGCAACTTGATTATTAATGTATGTATGTTATATTGTCAAATTTCTGTTCTAATAATCTCACACGTAAGAATCTTCTTAATAATTTCGAATCTCTAACATGGTACAAACCATTAAGTTGTGACGCTACTAACTCTGAATCAAGTCGTACCTCAAGAGAGAGAACACCATGTGAAATGGCATCCCGTAGAAGTTCAATAACGATGCTATACTCAGCAACATTGTTCGAAGATGGCCGTAAACATATGCCTCCTGAAGACAATACCTGACCCATAGGAGTATAAATCACCCAAGCAGTAGAGGCTGAGTGTTGAGTGTGACAGCTTGCACCATCCGCGAATCCTATGAAGGTGGAAGATTCCATTGACATTTGCCAAAAGAAACAGAAACTAATCACAAACTTGATCACCATAAGAAAAATACCTACCTATGCAAAACTGTACAATAATATACAATAAGTAACCTTGGCTGAAAATCATGCATAGTACTTTTTGAGATAGAGCCCATTTCTAGGCTTCGCCAAGGCCGTTCCCTCATAATCCACTAACTCATAAGCACCCTTCTCCAACACACGTTTAACGACGTAAGGACCACGCCACATGGGGTTAAACTTTCCTGCCCCCAAGGGTTCTTTCGGTTGATCCCAGAAAAGGACCAAGTCTCCCTCACTAAACCTCCTTGGATGGACAGAATTATCATACTAGATATTAACGCGACGCTTATTCACTTCTAGAGCCACCAAGGCATCTCGACACTGCTCATCAAGTTGCTCTAGGTGGACCAAACACTCCTCCAATGGGGAAGTGTCTGGTAAGAGCTCTATGGCTAGCTTCAAAGAAGGAATATCACACTCAACTGGCAATACCGATTCCACTCCATGTACAAGTTGATATGGAGAAAAACCCATGGCAGTCTTAATAGTGGTTCTATAAGCCCACAAAGCAGGATATAACATAATGTGCCAAGTATTCTTCGTTTGTGCGATGGTTCATTGGAGAATGGATTTGAGTGATTTGTTCACTGCTTCTACCTATCCATTCGCTTGAGGGTAGTAAGAGGAGGAATGCTATTGTTTATACCCTAAATTTGATACCAAATCTTCCATCATACGATTCTGAAAGTGCGAGCCATGGTCAGTGACAAGCTCTTTCGAAATACCGAACCGAGTAATAATCTGGTTGAATACGAAGTGTGCAGCTGTCTCACCATCCGATTTAACTATAGGCATAGCCTCAGCCCATTCCGTGAAGTAGTTAATAGCCAATATGATATGATGATGCCACCCAACTGAAGTTGGGTTGTAATCCATAAAATCAAGCCCCCACTTAGTGAAGGGACCGATGGTGATGATGGGATGTAATGGGGCAGGTTTCGAGCACATATTACGTGCAAACACCTGGCAAGGATGGCACCTCTTGACCGCATCTAAACAATCCTTAAATATTGATGGCCAGAAATAACCCGCTCTTAAGATTTTTTGGGCTGTAGAAAGCCCAGATAAATAACCACCACATGCCCCTTTGTGGCAATCATTTAGCACAAGCTCAGCCTCCTCATGAGTTAAACAACGATGTAAAATGGAATCTACCCCATGACGGTACAAAGTGTTATCCACTATGAGTTAATTCTTGGATACGTGATGTAATTGTCATCGTTCATCCCATGAGAGGTGAATAGGGACCTTCAATGTTTGTAAATATATAATAATATCCCCATTCCATGGGTCTAAGGTTGAGATTAAGAAGATGTTCTCATTGATAAACGTATCTTCACAAACCAACTCCTCGACTTCGCTTGGGAAATCCGATATAAGCTCCGTAAAAATTAATGATTTCTTCAATTTTGCTGAAACAAACTCGAGATTGAATTCTTGCAAGATGACAATCCATTTATTATATTTCCCCCCAATCATCCTTCAAATGAGGATGAATTGAAATGGATTGACATGGGCTACAACAAAGGTATGGCGAAGGAGAATATAATGTCTCAACCGTTGAACCACATGTACGGTAGCTAAGGAAAGCTTCTCAACACGGGAATAATGGATCTCCATGTCAATAAGATTCCAGCTTAGATAGTATATGACATGCTCTTGGAGCTCCTCATCCTCTTGAACCAAAAACATACCAATCGTCTCCATGGACGTGGCCACATAAAGTAGAAAATCATGGCTATAGTCTGGGGGACTAATGACCGGGGCCGATGCTAGGTCTCACTTGAGCACATCAAAGGACTCCTGGGCTTTCTCATCCCAACAAAAGGTGGTGTCCTTCTTCAAAAGACACATAAAGCCTCTAGTCAAATTGGAAAAATTGACAACGAATCTCTGTAAGAATTTTTCCATGCCTTGCAAACATTGAAGATGTCAAATGTTTTTTAGGGGAGACAACTGAAGTATTGCCTCAACCTTCAAAGGGTCAACTCTTATACCCTCTTTAGAAAAAATGAATCCTAATAAGCGACCAAACTTCACACAAAAGATGCAGTTGTGAGGATTTAACTTGACCAAATAATGGTGGCACCTTTTGAATACTAATCTCAAATGATAGGAATGACCCATTCTCATACGAGAATGAGCAGCAAGGTCATCCAAAAACACTTCAATAATCGATTTGAGATCGTGGAAGATCAAGGTCATAGCCCACTGAAAAGTATCTTCGGCGTTCTTAAGGCCAAAAGACATTTTGCGATATGCAAAGGTTCCCCAAGGACAAATAAATGCAGTCTTATGTTGGTCCTTAGGTTTAATTTGTATCTGATTGTATCCAAAAAAGCCGTCCATAAAGGAAAAAACCTCGCTACTCGCACACTCATCCAAAATTTGATCAATAAATGGTGTGGGGAAATTGTCCTTAGGACAGACACGATTCAAATCATGGAAATCAGTACATATGCAGATCACTCCTTGCTTCTTTTCAACCGGAATGGGATTCAAAACCCACTCCGTCAAGGGAACAAGATAGATAAAATCGACTTTCAACAGTTTTTCTATCTCTGCCTTAATCATGGGTGCTTTCCTTGGATTCACTGCCTGCAAGCATTGTCAAGCAGGCTTAGCATTGGGATAAGTATTAATCTCATGTTCAACAATGCGAGGGTCAATACCTGGCATTTCATTGTAAGACCAAGCAAAGATATCATGAAATTCTTTAAACAGCTTGGTGTATTCTTGAATCTCAGCATGGGAACATTCTGCCCCAATATAGACATTCTCTATCCTGCTAGGATCACGAGAGATATTGATAGGAATGGTAGGAGATATATTCTCCATGTTCCCATCAGCCATCAAACCAGGAGAGCTTAATGGAACCATGGGACTACCAATTCTCTCATTGAGAACCTCCCTAAATTCCTCACGCTCCAAGCGGTCAAGCTTGGGAAGAAAATAAGATCTATGATGCAACTCTTCCCAAGGTGGCTCAACCCCTGACATGGCCTCAATATTTGCTTTGTCTAAAGGAAAAACACTATCAAGGCAGTCATGCGCATGAGAAGACTCAACTACCCATGCAGGAAGCACATATGGGTCCTCCTCCTCTGTCCGCGAAGAGGAAGGACTAGGCTCTGCAACACACCCAATATTAGCTTGATAAGCTACCATAGTTGCAGGCAATGGCACATCTGTCATGATGGGCTCACTCAAAGTATTCAGTGTAGGAAGAATCCAAGGATCTTCCATATGACTCGTGCGAAAATACACCAATATAACAGATGTCAAAGCCTCACTGAAACTAGACCCTATCATAAGGACAGGTGTAGGACAAGTAAAGCTTCCCATGAGGGATGGATACATGCCCACACCGACACTCCCAGTTGTCGGCTGAGAGTGCTCTACAATCGGGATCAAAGCTAATGAAGATGTGGTAACTGACGAATTCTTTAATGACGTTTGATCAATTGTAACTATCTTCCCATTAAATGGAAAGCATACAACACAAAATAGTGAAGAAGCTATGGCTTGCATACTGTACATCCAATTCCTACCCAGCAAGAGATTGTAGTCAAGGGGCGCATCAACCACCTCAACCTCTATTGCAACGGTCTTCCCTCTTAAATGGACCTTAAGGGAAGGAAGGATCCCGTGCATCCCAAACGATATCCCATCAAACGCAGTCAACATGGTACCTAATTTAGACAACTCAAGGGAACCTAAAACTTTCCAACACGATAAAGACATCACAGAAGTAGCAGTGCCTTTGTCAATCACAGTGCACTTGACAGTCATGTTGAGACATTATACATGAATCAAAAGAGACACATAGTAAGGCAAGTGAGGCTGAAGTCCTGCGGTTTCAAATTTAATCATGGAGGAAGAATTATCATCATTCACACCAAGGGAAGAAAACAAATCCTTCCTTTGTGAAGGACAACTCTGAAGTACTTCTAGTGTAGACATCGCACAAGGAGTGTGGCCCAAATCCTCGACAACAGAATAGTTCTGGGAGGCTCGGACATTAGGATTATGCCCCGAATGCTTAAGGACTCCCTTAGGAATGTAAGGTGCAACTTCAGGTTTATCCACAGATTTTTTAATATGCAAAGGAGTTCCTGGTGGATCAGGTTCCTTTCCTGGGTTGGGTTGTGATGAACCATAGTCCTTCGCATGGGTCACAACCTTTGTAGCACACACCATGTTAATGAAACCATGACCACTACCCTCCGGTGGATCTTGATCACCACCAGACTGATCATGGGTCCTCGAGTTCATGTTTTGATTATGAGGTAAAGGGTTAGTTAGCACAGCTGGGCCCTGCACTAAAAATATCGAGGCTTCATCGATACGAGGGCACAAGTAAGTGAGGTGATCATCCTTACACAAATTGCAAGGAAATTTAACCTTACGTTAATATTTCTTGTCCCCCCCAGCATTACAGGCATTCTTGTCTTTAGTATTAGCATTTTCATTCCTATTCCCACCCTTACAATTGTTCTTACCCTTATTTTTATTCCTTCTGGGTTGTTGGTTACCCTTTTGGTCCGACGATTGCACCAAAAGCACTCTCGCTGTTTGGGTGGGTTGAGACGAAGTTGTGGCTTGTCCCGAAGAAGATTGGTTGATTGACAATTGACTGACCTATTTCACAATCGAATCCATAGGTTTAGCACTCGTACAACCAACAATGCCATCGGCATGTGGTCCAGGTTTAACTTTGGGGTCGAAACTAGAATGCAGAGCATTGGGAATGATCTCATAGAACAAATCGGATTGAGCATAAATCAAATCCAGTTCCTCCGCCCTAAAAATGGCTTGTTCCTCATTTTTCACTCCAGATGTAGAAACATCCTTCGCTATATAAGGCAATAACGAATTAAGGAACCATTTGAGGAGGAATTTCGGCGGTATAAAGGCTTTAATTAACCTCTTCCGTTTATGCCACTCTTGGATATGGTCTGAGATATGTGTGGCTTTATCCTACCAAAATGTTGACAAGAGTTCCATACCAACGTTGTAACGCACTGGTAGCTGGAAGTGGTTAAGAAAATTCATCACTAGGTCATCGAACAAAGTGAATGCCCCCCTAGGTAACTCTATATACCATTTCGCAGTAGGCCTTGTAAGGGTGTGTTGAAAAATCCTTAAATGGATCGAATCTTGGTGTAAGGAATTTGAAGAGCACCATAGGTGAAAGGTAGTAACATGTTCGCTCGGATCCTCTCCCGGTTTGCCCTCGAATTTGGGTATGTCCGAGGGAGGCTTAGTAGGGACAGCCAGCCAAGTCGGGTCATGAGATACAGGATCGTTCGTCAATCTTGACAAGTCAGGAAGATTTAGCATTGCGAGGAAACGGAGCCTAGGATGAGTAGGTCGATGGACCGCTCCCTGATAGTTCTGATTCACATAGGTCTGATTACCATAACCACCATGGCCTTGGCCATAGTGCCCTCCTCCAGTTTGAACCGTATAGGGTGGCATGGAAGCACCATGCTGTGGTGTACCTTGACTATTCGGGGCTACAAAGCCGTAATTTGGAGAGTAAGCGAGTTTTTGATACCCGTACCCATAAGGTGAAGAACCCTGTCCATACTACGTCCCATAATAAGGTCCATAAGTCATCGCATGAGATTCCCCATGAGACACTCCGTAAGTAGGAATATACGCTCCAGAAGTAGGAATATACATTCCAAAAGTAGGAATATACATTACGGAAGTAGGAATATACGCTCTGAAAGTAGGAATATACACTTTGGAAGTAGTAACATGACCTCTAGAATTATGAACACGACCTCCCAAAACAATGGGTGGTACTTGAACCTGAAACACAACTGGTCGAGTAATAGCAGTATTGACATGACTCGTAGCAACATTCCAGCCCGAAGGACCATGTGAATGAGGTGGAGGGTGAACATTCAAAGAACTAGGGACAGAGGATGAAGGGACCTGTGAAATTATGTACATATTGTTACCTATAGTCACTCGTCTTGGATTTGGTATCCTAATAGGATCACTAACCCTAGGCCTAGCAGGAATATGTGATGTAGCTTCCACCGCCGTGATGGAAGGTGCAAAGTGACTTGTGCTCCCAAACCTCTCCACATGGTAAGGAATTAGAGTGCCCCCAGGCGTAGTGTTAGGCTCAAACTCAAACTTGACATGAAATGCCAAATCATGTGTGGGAAAACCAGACGTACCATAACTACCATAACTAGTGCTCGCGGGTTCAAAATGAGTCTCATCATCCTTCGACATTCCATACCGACGATGCGTCAATGGGGGATCGACACTAGAGTAAGTAGGTCTATCATGAAAAGTACCTGTCTCAGAAATTACAGGACCTAACTCAGTCAAATCAGGTGAAGGATCATAGTTAGGAGTAAACTCCCCATATTCCACTTGAATGGGAGAAGGTGGTTCAGGAATACCTTCAACATGGTCTCCCATCATGTGTGAATCAATGTGCGAAGTAGTCTGCTTGGAATGTCTATCTCTCTCTCCCAAAGGAGGATGATATGTAGAAGGTAGAAGTCCTGCTAAACGACGAGAATGGCTAGGTTCCGTACCCGAATCCACAATGACTCAAAAAATGTAAAAAGACTCTCTAACTATGAAAACCCTAGGCAAGCTAACGTGCACAGAGCATACACCAATAAAATATAAATCCAAACACAGGCAATCAAGGGTAGGATAAATGAGCTCTCGAATGAAGTAGGTATGTCTCACCTAGGAGAGGCTTGAGACTCCCATACACAACAAGCGGAGGTACGTAACCAATTATTGTGGCCCTCAGCTTCAACTCATAAAGTGACTGTGCTGTCCGACCCCAACCTAGCCGGGACACTCGCAAAATAACCCCTATAGAGTACCCCCTCGATATCCTAGGTAAGGCAACTAAGGTCACCTCAATATAATCAATGCTCAGGCGGATAGTCGCAGGCGAGATTGACTGTATGGGTAGGTTAGCAAAGCCCGAAACTCTCGAAAGAGCCCCCAGAAACGAATACAATCCTGGAAATATATCTAGTGCTACTCAGTTATGAATAGGGGTCATCCCAATCAATAACCGCTCACACTTCCTCGTGCTTAACTTCCTTTTGAGGATCCTGAGAAACACTGATTATACCAAGGAATTTCACACACTCACCTGGACAGACACATACATGTTGTTGTTTAGTGGTCTTGGAGAATTTACTCACAATGAACTATTCCAAGATCCTAAAACCTAATCTTGTTGGTGAACCCTATCAAATAAAATAGTGTAGTTCATTCTAATTAAGCGTTGATTTTAATTGGATTTATTACTCAAAGAGGTAGATGGTCGTGCAACTAATGGCGTTATGACACAACATGAAGCAAAATGCACACCTAACAATCAATACAAATGCATTATGTCCATGAAAAATAGGGTATGCTACTACGTGAAATGCACAGTTTTCTTCAAATGATAAATGCAAGCTTTCCTATATGAAATCCTGACTAATACTTCAAAGCAAATCTAGTGCAAGTACTATGCAAAATGCAAGATGCAATGCATAATGATAATAAAATATTTTTGGATTTTTTGAAATAAAAATGATATACTAAAGCAAAAGAATGGTTCTACAACCCCTAGAATATGCAAGCACACTCAAGCAACAGTCAAGAAAAGTACTAAGGTACAAGAAATCTAATGCACTAATCCCAAAACAAAAAATTGAAAAAATGCAAATGACAAGAACATTCTTCAAAAAAGAAATTTTACACTAAAAAAAATGTCTCTGGTCAGAAATAGAGGTGTATACATACTCTAGCAATATCAAAGGAGACTCAACAATCATCCAAATTCACCCAAAAATAATCATTCTTCCTATAGAAGGAAAAACTAAGGGAATACACAACTGTTCGTAGTAAACCTGCGTGTGTATGCGGATATAGAAGTGAAACCCGCGTATATACGTGACTGTGAGTTAAAAACTCGTGTACAGGAAGAAAGGTGCATAAAAATAAAGGCAAACAAACAAGCTGAGACAAACTTCACACCAATCAGACACTACCAGGAAAACATGCCCCCAGATCCGACACAGAAATAGAGAAAAAAGAGCAATTCAAAGTCATTGAATGCTTGGTTCTCATCAAGCTTGTTTTCATAGTTCTCAAGAACACGCAAAAATGAATGCATCTCATGAGTTGTATCAAAGGAGACTCAACAATCATCCAAATTCACCCAGCAACAATCAATCTTCCTCTAGAAGGCAAAACTAAGGGCATATGCGACTGTTCGCAGTAAACCTGCATGTGTACGCGGATATAGCAGTGAAACTCGTGTATATACGCGATTGTGAGTTAAAAACTTGCATGCAGGAAGAAAGGTGCATAAAAATAAAGGCAAAAAAACAAGATGAGACAAACTTCACACCAATCAGACACTACCAGGAAAACATGCCCCCAGAACCGACACAGAAACAGAGAAAAAAGAGCAATTCAAAGTCATTGAATGCCAATAGAAAACCCCCAAAGGACAACTACTAGGAACTCCCTAGCGGAGTCGTTAGTTCTGTTATGAAAAGAAATTCCTATGGCTTGGGGTACCACAACAGATAGCTTGACTCCAGAAATCAATCCTTTCCAATATGCAAGAGAAATCAAATATCTAACACTAAAGGATCAGACCTCGTACCTTATTCCGGACGGTTGAAGTAGATCCCCGTTGAGCTTTCCAAATTCAGCTTGAATTGATGAATCGCTTCCTCAACAACAAGTAAACAAGACAAGCATACTATATATTGGTGTTAGATCTACTCTAGCATATATAATCAACAACGTATAAGCATTTGAAATCATCCATGGATAAAATATTCATTCAAACATACATTATTGGATAGGAAAATATATTTCTATTAATATAAAATCAGAGATTACAATGAATACAACCTCTGTCAGCACGTCTGTGAATAGGAGAAATTGAATCCCCCACTTGGGCCTCCACCACCTCAATCCTCCATCTCTCGATAGCAACCTCACAAGCAAAAGGCAATCTTGGGAAGAACACCAAAGTGCTCCAAGGGACAAAAGGATGCAGACTCAAGCAAAAGTTCTGGCAACAATGGACTATAGTTTCTTTGCTCTCAATTCTCTTATGCCTTCAATGTATCCAAAGATTTCCTTATACAGCTTTTCAATGGGGAAATGAAAGGTTGAATTCGAGCGATCTCAAGGAATTTGGAAGGCCAGGAGACAAGTGAGTTGGATCCATGTCAAGGAAAACTCCAAAAGGATTTGGATTTTGTACACATCCTGATCTACATGGTTTTAGGGGTCAAACCCGCGTATATACGTGATAAGGGGTTTAAAAGTCGCGGATATCAATTTTCACATGTTTATAGGGATGGTCTAGGAAACATCAAAGGACAAAAAATGGTCCAAGGGGTCTAAGGAGTTTGCAAAGGGATAGGGGAAGGCCATACAAGTGTGATTCACCTGGTGTGGTAAAATAAACTATAACACTTCAAAACCTGTAATGGAGCCATTCACCGATGGCGTGCTTGGTTTAGTTCAAACACAATCAACGAAAAAATACGTAAAAAATAAAAAATCAACTGGCTCCACTTGCTAGTCAACCTATTCCACCCTCCAAAACTATTTCCCCTCCTATTGTCTCCACTGAAGTAAATGTGGTCCAATCCATAAAATATTCAGGAGGAAAGAAAAAGGGTAAAAAAAATCCAAGAAATCTTACAACCAACATGAAGGTATCAAAACACAAAACCCCGTTGTTGATTCTAAAAATAAGAGAAAGGAAAAATTTCATTGCCTAATTTGTGGAGGTGACCACTTCATTAAAGAGTGTCCTCATCGAGAGGAAGTCAGTCAAATTTTGAGAAATACCCCACTCCGACAATCCTTATAGACCCTTTCGCTACCCCGATATCAATTTGTTGACCATCAATCCTTACATGGGCCTTCTTCGTGTTCCATAGATGAAGTCAAAATGATGTCAGGTGAATCAGTTAATCTTAATATTCAATCCCAAATCTATGACCCTCCTCTAGAAAAGAAGATTGATAATGCTCCACCCGAAAAAACTTCAGCATCCACCCCTCCTCCCACTAATGGTCTTTAGATTGAAAAACCTGGGTCTTGATGCAATTATTCACCCACCTAAGAGTAAACTATGAAAATACTTAATCCTAACGCATGTGCCACCCAATACTATAATATAGTGGAATATCTAGCTCAAGCACCGTGTGCTATGTCGACTTTCGAGGTACTCCAAACATGTCCTGCGCAACAAAAGAATTTTCTATCAGTCCTTGGAGCATTGGATGCTGAAAAAATAACATTATCGCTTTCAAGCTGGATGCTTTTAAATTTAGGACTTCCCGTCATTTGGATTTCCAATTGTCCACGAAAGCTATTGGGAATATGATTCATCGTACCATATGGGACGAGGGAGCCTCAACCTCAGTCATGCCTTTATCCTGTTGGAGAGCTATCGGTTCTCCTGATATTAATTGTTCATCCACGACATTAAAGGATTTTTATGGTCGTGGTTTTCAACCTTATGGATTACTTCCCTCTCTCCAAGTAGAACTTGGGGGAAATTCAATATCCATTCACATTGAAGTTGTTGACACTCCTTTGGATTACAAACTTCTCCTAGGTTGAAACTGGTTTTATGCAATGCAATCTATTTCTTCATCTGTTTTTTGGGTGGTCCAGTTCCCACTACTACATTTCGACCCAAAATCCGACGGCCGTCATGTCGGATTTTCGACACTTTCCTGTCGCATGTACGACACTTTGATTTTTTCTTAAGCGTCGGACACGTGGCGTCGGCTATCCGACACTTAACTAACCGTCGGTTAAGCGACACTTAACTAACTGTCGGTTAAATGTCAACCATCGGATAAGCGAAAGGTATAACTGTCGCTTAAACCATTGCTTTAGAGAGTAAGCGTCGCAAAAACAACAGATATAGCTGTCGCTTAAGCGGCGGATATGGAGAAGAGTCGTCGCATTTGCGACAGATAGATCTGATTTTTAAGCACCTGGGTGTTACCAATAACCGTCGCATTTGCGACAGATAGCATCACCGACCGTCGCAAAAACGATAGCTATATGTGTCGCTTAAGCGACGGAGATGAAGACGAGGCGTCGCATTTGCGACACCTATGACTAATTTTGGAGTGCCACATATCACCAAAAACCGTCGCATTTGCGACAGATAGCATGGGAAGGCGTCGCAAAAACGACAGAGGTAGCTGTCGCTTAAGCGACGGCAGTGAAATTTAAAAAAAAAAAATATATATTAAGTATTTATAAGCCCATTTCGCTTTGAAGGGTTAGTAGATAGTGAGCCCTTCAATGCTGATATGCAAAAATAAATCATTCTTTTCGATTCCCCCTCCTACTTATCAACAGAAGTGTTATATAAAAACTTCCAACACAAGGGGTTCATAATAGAGTGACATGGGGGCCAATGGACACAAAAGAGTGTAATGGAGGTTCCCGCAGAGAGTACAATGTAGATCTAGGTTGTTTTGTGATCTAAGTCGATGAGGATGTAAGTAAAAAAACATTACTGCCCCAACATCCATGGAGGAATACTGGGGGGGGGAGAGTTAATGCCAAATACCTAAGATGATAGTCCAAAGGCCTAATAAAAGGTAATTTAAGGCCGGGAATCCACATAATATAATCTTAAAAAGGAGATCATATTCTAAATGGTGACAAACATCTGTGGGAGAAGTGAAAACTCGAAACTAGTTGACAACCTCTCGCATAGGAACCAGATCAGTGACCTGAGGGGTGGGAATAGGTCTCGAAGAATGTTGGTCAAGCTAAAGAAGTGTTCCTGGTTAAGAGGGAGTAGAAACAACGCACAAAGTCACTACGGGGATCTAAGTAAAGTCCCTCGCTAGGACTATTGAAAGAACTAAGGGCATTAAATAATTCTTCATCATGGGGAATAATGAAGTTGAAGCCACAGAGTTACCGTAATGTAGGGGGGATTAAAAATTTAAACCCTAACCAGCCCAAACTGACAGTATGAAATAGTCAAGTAACACGATACAACGGCACCCAAAGATTTGAGCTGCCGGTATCAAATATGACAGTAAATTTCTGAGCTGGGGTTCTAATTCCAATCTCTCCAAAATA
>LPNX010837523.1:0-10757 GCA_001517045.1 Pseudotsuga menziesii
TGCCCGTAAATATCACATAAGGCACATGGGTGGTTGGTGCGTAGGGACTTGTCGCGAGGCGTAGGGGTTGACTCTAGATGGACCACCGGGATGGTGGGATCATCGTCGAGCATTTTCATGTATTCCTTTAATGCTGGTAAATAAGGACATAGGTGAGTCGCATGGCCCAACTCATCGCAGAGCGCACATTTGGGAGGGGCACGGAATACAGGGNTGGCCCAAATCATCGTAGAGCGCACATTTGGGAGGGGCACCGAATACAGGGGGGTTTTGGACTGTCTTAGGAGGTGGGACAGCAGTGTAAGGTTGAGGTCCTCTGCCCCCAGTGGGTTTGGTATGAATAGGGGATGGTTTCGCGGGGGTTGACGGGGTAGCGATACCAGAAGGTGGTTTCGCGGAGGTTGACGGGGTAGCGACACCGGGAGGTGGTCGACTAGCGGTGGAAATGGGTTGTACTGGTTGCAGGACGACATCTGGTGTCGGCGGGCGAACTGGAGGCGAAAGATACCAAACGGGTAATCCTAAAGTTAAACCCGGGAGGCTAAGGGTAGCCATGACTGGGGTGCTAACCACTCCTGAGGGAGGGAAGAGGAAAGGTATGGTATGTATGGGTGTGGCACCAATGTGGCTAGGGACCAAAGGGGGTTGAGGCAACAACGGTGGTTGATTGCTAGGAGTTCGCGTATTATGGGACAAGGTACATATGGCTTCGGAGGTGGAGCCATATGGGTTCCGTCGGGTCTGGAGGTTAACCTCATCAGAGGACATCATCAACAGATGGTGGGTACCTGAGTCAGACGGGGGTTGATCAGGAGCGGCATAAGTGATTTGTTGGATAGGCGCAGTAGCTTGAGGGGGAGCCAATGGTTCAGTGTTCACTAAGCCTTGGTTTGGTAAGGGGTTTTGTAGGACCAAAGGTGGCGGCTGAGGTTGTGGGGGATTGGGTGGTGCTTGAGGAGCCGCCTGTCCTTGGCGTAGCTTATCAGCAGCCAAAAGTTGTTGAACTCGCTCCATATGTGGACAAAAGTGTGTGTAGTGGCCATAGACCCCGCAAACAGAACAAGGGAAGTTGGTTTGCAGGTTGGGGTTTTTAGCCTGCTTGGGCGGGCGATTGGGGTTTTGGTTGGTGGGGGCTGCGTTCTCAGTAGCAGGGGGATTAGGGTGTTGGCCAGCTTGCTCGGGCTGCTGGTTGTTCCCACGATGTTGGCCCTTGCCACGGTTTTGTTGGCCCTGGTTGCGTTTGTTATTCTGGTTTTGCGGCGGGTTTTCTTGGGCGTAAACCTGCCCTTGGGTAGTAGGTGGATTTTGAGTTTGTGCAGGTGCGGGAGCAGGCTGCGGTGGATAGTATGGGGGTGGAGGCTGCACTGGCGCGGCTACTTGAGGGGGTTGTTGATAGTGCTGTGGAGCGGGTTGTGGGTTTGCCACAGGGGCTGGCTGTGGCTGATAATGATGAGGTTGGGATTGTGGCGGTGCAAGAGCTGGTGCAGCCTGCTGGTGATAGTATGGCTGAGGTGCGACCGGGGAAGGCATATTGCCGAAACACTGAGGTGGACATGAAGGTCCATGGGTATGGTGTTGATGGGGCATGTGAGCATACGTGGTGGTTGCTCCAGGCTGTGATGTAGCCCTTGAAAGTTCAGGTCCAGGAGTAGGACGGGCGAGGGAAAAGGGCTGAGGCTGTGAAGAGAGACGGCCAATGATGCCATCGGTAGCGTGGGATGCCCCCGGCGCATCGTGATGTGAGGAATCGCCTCGAGGGGCGTCCGGGATGATGGTGTAAAGATAACCCGACTGGGCATAAATGAGATCAAACTGCTGGGCTTTAAGGATAGCCTCTTCCTCCGACTGGGGTCTTTCGGCTGCCACATCCTTAGCAATGAGCGGAAGGAGGGACTTAAGGAACCAATCTAGGAAGATCCGGTCATCTAACTTGATTTTGCATAGGCTACGGCGTCGCCGCCATTCATGGATGTGGTCGGTGATGTGAGTAGCCGTGTTCTGTCTGCATGATAGAAGGATTTCGACGCCCGCGTCATAGCGAACAGGTAACTGGAAGAACTGGAGGAAGGTCGAGGCCAGGGACGTAAAGGTGGTGTGGGTTCCGTGGGGTTGCTCGATATACCATTTGGCAGCTGAGCCAGTGAAAGTGGGCTGTAATAAGCGGAGGCGAATGGAGTCATCTACTATGGAATTGGAGGAACACCATAGATGGAAGGACATGATATGGTTCTGTGGGTCCTCTCCTGCCTTACCCTCAAACTTAGGGATGTCGGAGGGGAGCTTGGTAGGCATGTGGGGCCACGCAGGGTCGTGGCGGATGGGGTCGTTGGTTAACCTGGCTAGGTCAGGGAGGTTGAGGCTAGCCATATAGGGCAAACTGGATGGAGGGTGTGACACAGTAGTGGGTTGGACCACGTTGGGACCCATGCCCCCAGGTGGAGGGTTGATGTGAGGGATGTTACCCCCAAGTGGGGGAACTATGGTGGTAGGAGTTACTAATGGAGTAGGTATGGGTATTCCTGCCGTGGGAATAGGTACGGTGAGGGGAATGGTAGATGGGCCTCCTGTGGAGGGTACACCCATGATAGGTGTAGTAACTGGTATAGTGGCGGATGTACCACTGGTGGTCTCTATAATGGAGGGGTTGGGATTCACGCCAGCCATGGGGCTAGTGGGGGTAGTGTAAAGAGTGTTCTCGAAATCTGGTGATGGGGTCCTATGCCGCTGACGAGTGGAGTCGAGTGACAAGGCTCGAGATCTATGGTGATGATGTGTGGTGTCAAGTGAACCGTGCTGTGGGGGCTCGCCTCTGAGGCGACGAGAATGTCTCAGAGAGTCAATGGTGACAGGTAGTTTTCAAATATGTGGGTTGTGGTGTCGAAAAACAACTCAAAAATCCTAATGCAACCGTGTGTGCAGAAGGAGAGCTCGAAAAAAAAGGCACTCAGGCCAAAAAGCAACTCAAAACACCTACTGTAACTGCGTGCTACAATAGGCGGAGTGTCAAAAAAGTGGTCAGAATACCAAGAAGCAGTCGGTTTCCTAAAAAAGAAAAATCAGTGGACTCACTAGACCAAGGGGAGGTAAGGGAGCATGCAAACACCTAGCTAATGGTATTATGACTCAACTAAGTATATCCTCTGCAAGGTGATGAAATCCAAGTCAGACAATATAAATAGGAAAGTCAAATGGCTAAAGTATCCCCCTACCGGGAGGGACACCGGGTACGCAAACCTAGAATTATGGCAACTAAGATACCCCGTTCATGACACGTCCAGAAAGGTGAATCTGTCGCTTGGTCCTTTAACCACAATATTCCCTATACAGGGATATTCTGAGAACTGCGAAAGGTAGCCCTTCAGTTACTGAATAGATTTCGGTATTGCACTCAGACTTCCGGAACCAATCTCACGACTTCAACCCTCCTAAGGGAGAGGCCCTCTGACAAACTGGTGGTGACCGTGTCAAAAAATACTAAGGGATTTTGGTTCCCTAAAGGACAACAACTATGTCTCACGTGTAAATAACCGAGGGGTGTTATTGGAAGCCTATCCCCCCAATCCTCCCTAACTACAAGATTCTTTTTGTGTTCCTCAAATGAGGTTATAGTGTTGGTTGAGTTAAGTAGATTTTAGGTCTCACTTTGAATTAGGGGATAGATTGTGTGCATGTGAGGTTATGAATCCAAAATAGTTACTCAATGACAATAACAATGTATGAAAAACTGTAAAAACTTTTACCATGCAATTTTTTTTTTTTTTTTTTTTTGACAATGCTAAAAAGTTAAACAATGCTGGAAACAAGGAACAGAAATGGCTGCAGGTCTGCAAGTGGTACAAGTGGATGTGCAAGTGCAGGAAAAATGGAGGCAAAGAGGCTGGGTTTCGGCGCAGAAACAAGGTCAAAAAACAGTTCGCGGACCGCAGGTATGGGGCGGACGCGCGCGGTCGGACCGCGGGTTGGAAGGCAACAGTCGCACGCAGATCGCGGGTTTAGTGGAAACAGGCGCGGTCTGGGTCGCGGGATTCGGGCTGACAGCGGCGGTCGGAGCGCGCCTGTGTAATGAACAGGTGCGGTCGGATCGCGACTCTGGGATGAAAAAACGCGGTCGGGGCACAGGAAAAAAATGGCTGACAGCGGCGGGCTGGTCGCGGGTTAGGGCCTGAAATGCGCGGTCGGGCCGCGGCTGCAGAAGGAAAAAACGCGATTTTCGGCGGCCGAAAACGACGGCTGAAAGTACAGTACGAAAAGAAAAATAACAATAAAAAGAGACAGCGGAGTCGCCAAAACTGTAGCTAGGGTTTTCACCCTAGCTTGTGCTGATGAGCACCTACTAAGGAATCTGGAATCCTTAGTAGCAGTTCAATGATGTAAACAAAAATAAACTGAAACAAAAACTAAGCTAAAGAAGTAGAAAGTAAATAACATGAAGCAAAAACAGTAAAGAAATGTATAATGGTGATTTTATTGATATTACCTCCGATGAGGAGGTTGGTGGAGTCCGTTGCGCTGGTCCGATGTCGGTGGCTTCGAGCTCCAAGCTGCTTCTTTTCCTTTTCCGGTGGTGGAAATGGGCCAAAAGAGTTCTCAATGGTGAAAGTAGCTTGATGGTAAGCTAGGGTTTCGAGAATAATTTCGGCAGAGGCAGGATGCTTATGACTGTGGATGTGAAATGAGGGGTCTCTACCACTTATTTATAGTTTTTTGGTGGTGGAGTGCTGGCCCATGGTTTTGGAAACCATATGGTTTAGGGCAGCTTGTTTAGGGTTTTTCCTCCTTTTCCTCATTATTTTTATATTTTTTCTTCCCTTTTGGGGATTTTGCTATTTTTAGAGGAAATTTGGACATTTTTGGAGGAAAAAGGGGTTTTTTGGCCTTTTGGAGGCATTTTAGGCCTTTTGGAGGCTTTTTAGATGGTTTTTCAGGGAAATATGGTAGGCAGATAGACAAATGAGCCATGTAGTGGGGTAGATGAGGTAGTTAACCATTTTTTGGTGTTAACAAAGGCTATGTCGGGATTTGAGCCACCATGGGAGGACCTTCATCATAGATCATATTTCCTTCCAGAGCTTGACCTTTTGGAGCATGAGGATTATAGGGATATTCTTAGAAAGAAAGTTGGTAGACCCATGATTCCATTAAGCTCTCCTGGTTAGATGGCTGATGGAAACATGGCAAACATATCGTCAACTATGCCTATCAACATTTCTCACAACCCTCGTACAATTGAGAATGTGTACATTGGGGCGGATTGTTCCCAATATGAGATTCGTGAGTATACCGAGCTATTCAAGGAATTCCACGATGTTTTTTCTTGGTCTTACGATGAGATGCCAGGGATTGACCCTCGGTTTGTCGAACATGAAATTAAGAATCACCCCAACGCGAAGCCTGTTCGACAGCGTTTACGCACGGTAAATCCTAGGAAAGCACCCACCATAAAGGCATAGATAGAGAAGCTATTGAAAGCTGGTTTCATCTATCCCATTCCCTTGACGGAGTGGGTTTCAAATCCTGTTCCGGTGGATAAGAAGCAAGGAGCGATCCGTATATGCACTGATTTCTGTGATTTAAATCGTGCCTGTCTTAAGGATAAATTCCCCACACCGTTTATAGATCAGATTTTGGATGAGTGTGCGGGTAGCGAGGTGTTCTCCTTTATGGATGGCTTTTCCGGATATAATCAGATTCAAATTAAACCTAAGGACCAACATAAGACCGCATTTATTTGTCCTTGGGGAACATTTGCGTATCGGAAAATGCCTTTCGGCCTTAAAAATTCCGGAGCTACCTTTCAGCGGGAAATGACCTTGATTTTCCACGATTTCAAGTCCATTATTGAAGTATTTTTGGATGACCTCGCTGCTCATTCTCGCATGAGGANGCCTTTTGGCCTTAAAAATGTCGGAGCTACCTTTCAGCGGGAAATGACCTTGATTTTCCACGATTTCAAGTCCATTATTGAAGTATTTTTGGATGACCTCGCTGCTCATTCTCGCATGAGGATGCGTCATTCTTATCACTTGAGATTGGTGTTCAAAATATGCTGGCACTATGCTGTTAGATTAAACCCTCATAAGTGCATCTTTTGTGTGAAATCAGGTCGTCTGTTAGGATTTATCATTTCGAAAGAGGGTATAAGAGTTGACCCTTTGAAGGTTGAGGCAATAATTCAGTTGTCTCCCCCGTGAAATATTCGTCATCTTAAGTGTTTGCAAGGCATGGCAAACTTCCTACGAAGATTTGTTGTCAATTTTGCCAATTTGACTAGAGGTTTCATGTGTCTCCTGAAGAAGGATACTCCCTTTGAATGGGATGAGCGAGCCCAGGAGTCCTTTGATGCACTTAAGCGAGCCCTAGCATCGGCCCCGGTGATTAGTCCTCCGGATTATAGCTGAGATTTCTTATTATATGTGGCCGCATCTTTAGAGATGATTGGGATGGTTTTGGTTTAGGAGGATGAGGAGCTCCAGGAGCATGTCATATATTATTTGAGCCAAAACCTTATTGACGTAGAGATTTGGTATTCTCATGTCGAGAAGCTTGCCTTAGCCACCGTACATGCGGTGCAGCGTTTGAGACATTATATTCTCCTTCGCCAAAACTTGGTTGTTTCCCATGTCAATCCATTTCAGTTCGTCCTCACACGTAGGATGATTGGGGGAAAATATAATAAATGGATTTTCATTCTGCAAGAGTTTGATCTCGAGTTTGTTTCGGCAAAATTGAAGAAATCTTTAATCTTTCCAGAGCTCATATCATATTTTTCGAGCGAGGCTGAGGAGTCGGTATGTGAAGATACGTTCGTTGATGAATACATTTTCTTGATCTCAATGGCTGACCCATGGTACGGTGATATCATAGTATATTTGCAAACTCAGAGGACCCCTACTCACCTCTCGCGAGATGAGCGACGTCGATTATGTCATGTTTCCAAGAACTACCTCATAGTGGACAATACTTTGTACCGCCAAGAAGTAGATTCCCTTTTACGACGTTGTTTAACTCATGATGAGGATGAGCTAGTGCTTAATGATTGCCATGGAGGGGTGTGTGGTGGTCATTAATCTGGGCTTTCTACAGCTCAAAATATTTTGAGAGCAGGATATTTCTAGCCGTCGATCTTCAAGGATTGTATTGAAGCGGTCAAGAGGTGCCACCCTTTCTAGGTGTTTGCACGTAACATGCGCTCGAAGCCTGCCATGTTACACCCTATTATCAGCGCCGGTCCCTTCACCAAGTGAGGGCTATATTTTATGGATTGCAACCCAGCTTTGGCTGGGGGGCACCATCATATCATAGTGGCTATCGATTACTTCACGAAACGGGCTAAGGCAATGCCTACAGTAAAATCCGACGGTGAGATAGCCGCTCACTTCGTATTCAACCAAATCATCTCTAGGTTCGGGATTTCGAGAGAGCTTGTCACTGACCATGGCTCGCACTTTCAGAATCGTATGATGGAAGATTTGGAATCCAAGTTAGGATATAAGCAAGAGCACTCCTCTTCTTACTATCCTCAATCAAATGGACAGGTTGAAGCTGTGAATAAATCACTTAAGTCCATTCTCCAACGAACCATCGCACAAAGCAAGACGAATTGGCATATTATGTTGTACCCTGCTTTGTGGGCATGTTGTACCCTGCTTTGTGGGCATACCGAACCGCGGTAAAGACTGCCACTGGTTTTTCTCCATATCAGCTTGTTCATGGAGTGGAGTCAATATTTCCGGTTGAATGCGAGATTCCTTCATTGAAGTTAGCCGTGGAACTCTTACCAGACACTTCACCTTTGGAGGAGCGTTTGGTTCACCTTGAGCAACTCGATGAGCAGCGTAGAGATGCCTTGGTGACTCTAGAGGTTAATAAGTGTCGCGTGAAGGCCCAATACAATAAGTTTGTCCGTCCAAGAGTGTTTAGTGAGGGAGACTTGGTCCTTTTGTGGGATCAATCGAAAGAACCCTTGGGGGCAGGAAAGTTCAATCCTATGTGGCGTGGTCCTTACGTGGTCCGTCTATTAGAGAAGGGTTCCTACGAGTTAGTGGATTACGAAGGGACAGTCTTGGCGGAGCCTAGAAATGGGCTCTATCTTAAGAAATACTATGCATGATCTTTAGCCAAGGTTGTTTGTTGTATATTATTGTATAGATTTTTTGCATAGTTAGGTCTTGTTTATCGTGATCGGGTTTGTGATTAGTTTCCATTTCTTGTGGCAGATGTCAATGAAATCTTCCACCTACATAGGATTCGCGGATGGTGCAAGCCGTCACACTCAACACTCAGCCTCAGCTGCTTGGGTGATTTATACTCCTATGGGTCATGTACTGTCTTCAGGAGGTGTATGTCTACGACCATCTTCCAACAATGTTGTCGAATATAGTATCGTTATCGAGCTTCTACAGGATGCCATTTCACATGGTGTTCTCTCTCTTGAGGTACGTCTTGATTCAGAGTTAGTAGTGTCACAGCTAAATGGTTTGTACCATGTTAGAGATCTGACGTTATTAAGGAGATTCTTACATGTGAGATTGCTAGAATGGCAATTTGAGAACATAACATATATACACATTCCAAGAAATTTTAATCAAATTGATGACTCATATGCTAACTATGTTTTAGATTGGCATTTGTTTCATTCATTATAAATTAATCATAAACACAATTTTTACACATGTAAATAAATAAACCGATCACCATAAAAAAAATTTATATACATAAAAAATGTGGTAATACAGAGTGTCATAATACAAAATTGGGGCTTTGAAAGCCACCATCATATACACGGTAGTACAAAATAGATACACTCCCAGGTGTCTAGTCCTGTGGAGGTGGATGAGGGTTGTGATCATGATATGTCACCACGGCTCTAGCTAGCCACCGGAATAAACGCACCCATGCGCGTGGTACACTCACCACCTGTCTCTGCATAGCCTCAGGCAAGTCCTCGACTTGCACCATGGGAATCCTGTGAGTCAGTCACACAAAGTTGGTATGGATGATTTGGAGCATTCGCTCTGCATCCACACCAGTGATATCGTCTCCTCTTCCCCTCTGTCTATGACGTGGGAAGCCCTCTGGTCACCGTGGTCCCACATCTGCACATGAATGGTAGATGTCACTATGTATTGTCACCCAAAAACATGTCTTTTTGATTCCATTAATCAAGAAAACACAAAAAAATTAAATACTTCAAAATTTTTAAAAAAGAGTAAGGGTCGAGATTCATTACCTATGTCTCCATATGCTGACCCTGGTGGTAATGGCATGTCTGGGTCTCCCCGAAAGTCTATCCCTGCATAAGGGTAGTCCTCTATGGCAAAAATTTGTCGTCGCCACCATGGAAAAAAGTCTGCTGGATAAGGGTTGGCCACCCTACCACCCCCCAGTCTGCGCATCGCATCTGCCCAACGTCGTTGGGCCGGATCTCGAACCCCGTGGAGAGGAACATCCACTCTAGGGCTCAATCCTGGAACACGCTCGAAGAAAAATGTGCTCAAGATACTGCTGAACCCGAAGTTCCGTATCCTACCTGCCTTGCACTCACTGAGCTGATGTTTCATGTTGCTCAGTAGGGAAGTGCTCCAGTCATAGATGGTCAGTGTCATGCACTCCACCACATAGAACATTAGTGGCCGAGAGGCCTGATGGAGTGATGCTAAGCCTGCTATCTTGCCCAGAGTCAGTAGTATGGCCTTTAGGCCCAGTACTTGTATAGCATTGGTGGGAACTTGGCTCCCCACCTTCTCCGTCTCTGGGTAGCAATACACAGCTATGTACTCGTCGATAGTCAGCCCATGACTTGGCCCTCCGCGGGCACGAAGGTTCACCATCTCACCTCGCCGTGATAGACCTGTGATAAAGTAGATATCCTCCACCTCAATGGTGAGGGACATGCCGTCTAGTCGGAAGGACTCTGAGTCCGGATCCCAATAGTCTACAAGCATCTGTAGTAGTCCTGGTTTGGCCCTCAAGCCTCCTAGGCACGAAAACTTGTAGAGTCCGCACCTTCTTAGAGCTTCTTGAGCCATTCTATCAGCCCTTACTGCTTCCTCTACGTCACCATGCTCGCGTTCTCTCCACTCTAGCACCATCTTGCATGAGAGTTTGACCAAAATGTTCATTAGATTCTTGTAAATCCTTATGCACGGCGTCATACGCGGCTGTTTTGAAAATAGCCACGTATGTACGCGGTTTCTGGTCCCTTTTCCGCATATAGCCAGCCCTATACACGGAAAAAACCTCGATACCCGCATGGGCCGTAGCGCTCATGTAATTTTGGCCTTTAAAAATTCATTTGACCATGAAAAATTATAAAATTTGTATTGAAATGCAAGCAAAGAACATGAGTAAATACCTGGAAGAATCGGTTGTGAATTCCGCCAGCTGGATCTCCTGGAATTCGCAGTTGAATATCAGAGCTCAAATGGGTAAAAGTTTCAAATGATTTCTATTTTTTACTATTTATAGAAAACATTTCAAATATTTGAAAATTTTTACCCCCTTTTCTATAGTTTTGACCGTTTCTAACCTTTTTGGACCGTTTCTGACCTAATCTGTGATGTAGAAGACCATTTTCAGCGATGTTTCAGCCTTTGGATTGACCCGTTCGTACTGATCTCAGGTATAACATCTATACTGGCATATAGGTTAGATTCACCACCGTTTGCATTTTGCATGACCTTATGACCATGTCACTATATCCGTAGGTACGAACCCACTCTATTATGTCATGGAACCTTCTTGCTGCTATAGAAGTG
>LPNX010837536.1:0-36638 GCA_001517045.1 Pseudotsuga menziesii
GAAAACCCCCTCTTACGGCTGCACCGTGCCTCTGCAAATATCTATGCCCTGTACTATATAACTGATGAGTGAAATGAAGAACAAGTGGTGAACCAGTATAGCTTACCCGGATAAGACTAGGACAGATGTTTCACTGCCGAAATCCTGTTAGCTGAAGACTTCGTCTCCAACCCCAACTGTTGTGCTGCACGCTGTGCTGCTATCAAGTGCTCCCAAAATAATCAATAATCATAAGTGTCCTCTCCTCTTGCTTTTCCCTCTATTTATAAAGTTCAACTGCGCAAAACCCTATCTTTGACCTAATTAGGTCACTTTATCTTCTAATTTGCCGTTGACTTGCATGTAAAGAGCATGGTCATGCATGGAGCATGGAAAAGAGCATGGTCATGCAAAGAGCATGGAAAAGAGCATGGTCATGCATGAAAGTGGCCTTTGGCCCAAGTGGTCCTTCTTGACCCAATGATGATGCCCTAGATCTTCTACGAATGGCATCAGTCCTGATCTGATCCCCTAGCTCTCAGTAACCGCTCGAACCCACAGGAATCACATGGGTTAGCGGTATGGGCCTCAAGGCCTAAAAGGAAGGGGACATTACAATGATGACATGAGTATGGTAACTCAAGTATACTTTAATTGTATAAGCAAGCTTGTCTTGCTTCTGAGGTTAGGATACCTCAAACCCTTCGTAGCAGGGTCTAAGAAAACTAGGCAGGGTCCTGGATGCAGAGTAGGTGCTCTTCATATCAGTGGGTGTTGATTTTACCTAACAGTTGTAGCCGGACCAAAACTAATACAAAAAGATTACAAAATTATATGGTGTTGTGTTCTTTTGTGTTATGGTTCTTGATGATTCAAATGCTTTTGATATGTGAATGATGAAGTGAAAGATGTTTATGGAATGATTATGAGATTAGTAGAATAATGGTATGATGAATTGGTAGTTAATTGTGACAAGTCAAGAAAAGTTGTAAAATTGGCTTTACAATGATTCACCCCCCCTTTTAGTGTCTAACAACACCTAAGTTGGTTCGATGGTTTCCCAGTTGTTTCCTTGGTTCCCTAGTACCACAACCATGCCCTATTACCATAAAATGTGTTCTTGGTGGGTTGAAGAAGCTGCAAGAGTCCAAATGACCCTTTCAGTGGTAATTTGTGTTTTTTTAAGGTCATGTTACCCTAGGAGAAGTCTAGGAACCCCTACACCTTGGTGGTTATGTTTATGAAGCATGTGGTAACTTAGTTGACCTAACTAAAGTCCCTAAAACTCTTACCTTGGTCCCTAAACCTACAAACTACCCTATGTTGTAAGCCTTGTCCCTACAAACCACATCTGGAAAGGAAGAATGCAGGTTTATCTTAAGGTAGAAGGAATTGATGTATGGCAATCGGTTCTTACTAGATATACTCCTCCAAAGAAAGTGAAAACAACAGCTCAGAAGAAAGCAAAGAAAAATAATTCTAAGGCTATGGAAGCCATCCTTGAAGGCCTAATAGATATCCAAAAGAAGAAGATAGGGAAGTCCAACTCAGCTAAGGAACTATGGCTTAGATTAGAACAACTCTACTCCAATAAAGAACAAGAAGCAAATGTTATGGAAGTAATTCTTGAAGATCTAACAGATCTCGAAAAGGAGAAAATAGGAAAGTACAACTCAGCTGAAGAATTGTTGTTCAAAATACATCAGCTAAACTCAGATGAAGAACAAGAAGCAGAAGACATTCCCATTAAAAGGTCAGTACAAGATACGGGTAAGTATGAAGGTAAGTCCCCTGAACACTCTGTTTGTAATGGTTCTAAAGAAATATGTTTATCAGGTATAGAAGATAAGAGCCATTTTGAATTCATAGAATGCAATACTCCAGATTGTGATGAAAATCCTTGCTCTCTGATAAGTGATAGAAATCTAACATATACTATGATAGACAATGAAATTACTAATGCTTCACGAGAAGTGAAAAATCTTTATGAACAGAACCATGTATTGCATCAGCAATTGGACAAATCTGAGAAGAGGAATCTAGAAGAATCTGAGAAGGCCACACAAATCAATGCAGTTGTGGTTCAGTAATTCATTGTTTATCTCCTTATCAGGGTGGAAGGACGGGGCAAGGACAGAAGCTTGTAGCCTCCTTTCGGTTGAAGCCGAAGAACTAGGGAGTTGTAGCTTCCTTCAGGTTGGAGCCTGTAAATCAGGGGGTTGAAGCCTCCTTCCAGTTGCAGCTAGAAAATTTTAAGTTTTTATAATAAGGGGGTTGTTGCCTCCTTCCAGTTATTTCTGGAAAACTATTTTAAAAAGGCTTATGTGGTTTACCCCCCAGGACTTGGGTTTCCACGTAAAAAATCTTGTGTATTGTGTTTCTATGCTTTCTATGTGACGATGATGATATAATGATGATATAATGATAATGTGACAATGCACAATATTGAATAAGTTGTTGATTATTAAAGTTGAAAAAGTAATAAAAACTGCACACATAGATTCACCCCCCCCTCTCTGTGTGCCTGGTGTGTCCAACACAAGCATTCTACTATAGATTACAATAATAAGTAATCACAAGAGTATTACTTCCTATCTTATCAGAACATAGTTCCCTTCAAAATCCCGGAATCCCAAACACATACAAGCTTGCGAAAATATACATATTACCTCAATATTACATCAATGAACACAGATCCAAACACCATAGACCACACTTGCATTAGCCTCCAAAGCCTTTTATTTATCAATAATCAACATTACACATTATAGGAGCAAAGGTTCAATGCCCAAATCATTTGTCCTGAATGAAGAGAGAGTGCTTGCTTATATAGGAAAACCGACGAGCTAGAGGGGGTGCACCTTCCTCAAGGATGCGCTAGCTTGGATGAGTTTCCTGTGAAGTGGAAAAGAGTTTGCATGAGTTGGACGAGGGAAAAAAAGATGGTAAGTTCCAAAACATGGGTGCCACTTCACCCAAAACTCAACCCACTCACTCAAGTTTCCATCCTTTCTAGGGATTTGCACCCCACTTGGAGAAAAGCGCCCCTCTCATCATGAGGAAACAACAATTGCTTTGTTTAGTGGGAAATGGCAACATCTAACTTTCCCACTTGCTTGGGTACTTGCCAAATTAAATTCCCAAGTCATAAAATTCACTTTTGGCAATTTTATTTTATTTTTTTAATTGCCGAATTTTTTAAATATTTCATTTGTTTTGTGTCTTTTTTGGGTTTTTCGAGTAATTATTAATTTTGTGGTTAAATAATTACTCGGAAACTTAGGAAAGTGTGTCTAGGGGTTAAGTGGGTCCTCTGAGTTAGAAAATGAGCACCCCCATGGAAAAAACAACCTCCTAGTCACACTTTTATGACCTTTTACACTCTTACAATTAACTTATTAAAAATAAGCCTGTAAAAACGGAAAAAAATAATTTTTCCGGAAATTAGAAAAAACCTATGGGGGACTTAGGACATGTTCATAATGACTCAAAATAATGATTAGCATGGTAATATACATCGACACATAGGTTTTAATAACCTCCTAAGGATTAATTACTAAGGCAATTATTCCAGCTTTGGAGGTTTGGGTGGAAAACTCGAAAATTATTTATCGCTTAAAAACAATAAATAATTAACAAGGAAAAAAAACTCTGGAATAATGCATTAATGACTAAGTCCTAGGAAGCCAAACCTTGTACATAAAGTCGTCATGCTAACTCATTTTATTACAATTCCCCATGGGGTATGAACATGTTTAAAAAAAAATTAAGAAGGGCCTAGGAAGGCTTGCAAGGACTTCTGAACTTGAAATTTGAACAAGTGATTGTTCATCTTTGGCGGCTCATTTAGAAATCCAACTTAGTGCAAATTAGTTGGTAACATGGTGGACACACTTGCATGGCACACATGCCTTGATCTTGAGGTCAAGTACATACCCTTGGCTAAGGGTCCTTGGTCCTTGATGAAGCCCTTGAGGCTTGTGGTAAATTTGATAAAGTATGGTCAACGAAACCCTAATGATGACTATTTTGTGGTGACCTTGATGATTGAAGAAGTGTGGGGTAACAAGAAATAAAAATACATGTAACAAACCCTAAGGCTGACTTGGAAGGGTTTGTAAAAATACAAAATGACAAAAGCATTTTTTGGACAACCTTTTTGAATCTTTACACCTTCCTTGACCTTGAAGTCGACCCGAACTTGAGGATGTGGACACGTTGAGAGTGTAGAAATACAAGCATTCTCTCACTCCAAGGATCATCTAACGAAGGAGGAAGATGTAGAAGCTCGCTGACTGAGGCAAGTGAATGCGTGATTGTGGAGAAGGAGCAAACTGATATTTTTTGGTGACCAGCAGCAGCAGAGGAGTATACTCGAATTTTTCAAGGATAATATTTTTTAGGTTTGTCCACACCCTCAACAATCTGAGTTCAATAAGCTTGAACAGTCCTGAATTGTAAATGAAGCAGCAGCAGTATCTTGAATTCGAAAGTTGGGAGCAGTAGTCTGTTTTTCAACATCTTTTTATCATTTGATTTTTACAAGAGTATACACAGTCCCATCTTGGAATAGTTTAGTGCACAACAACAGAAAGGGATCCGAATTTTTCACAGAGATTTTTTTTCTTTTGGGATTAAATCAGTCTAAGGTTAAACAGTCCAAGGGTACTCAATGTTGCTTGTTGTTCACTGCTACATACACAAACAGTTCCGACTTCCTCAGCAAGAACAGTCTGAGTTTTTCCAAGGTTTGGATGGTGTTCACTGTTACATTTTTATCACAGACCTTAACTCCACTATGATGCCAAGTTTGACTGGGTTTTGGATTCCGGTTTTGGCATTCTAGGGTTCTCCCATAACACAGTCTCGAATTTGTTTGCAGCAGCAGAAGGTAATTTGATGCCCTAACAAGTCTAAACTAGTAACAGTGTTGGAGGTCCAAATTTGTTTACAACAATCATCTTTTTGATGCCTAAACAATGTCCTAGTTTACGAGCCTGTTTGTTTGGGACATACACAACATTGACACAGTCAAGGTATCAAGGTATGTATACCATTAGAAGAAATTTCAACTCAAACTAGGACTTTTAACTCTAATTCAAATTCCATGTCATCATGTGTTAGCCAATGAAATTGCTTTAAATTTGAAACACTGTAGAGGTCTTAAACACCTTTTTAATATAAATTTGGAGATAGGTATCATAAAAAAACTACTTTTTTGTTTGTATTTTCGACATATCTCCCCGTGTTTTTACTCAAATTTTGATCGGGAGAGTTCGTTGGATGCGGAATTAAATTCCGCATTTAACGAGTACCCACTTGGCATACTTTTGGGTCTCCCAATCGAAATTTCAGTAAAAACACGGGGAGATATGTCGAAAATACAAACAAAAAAGTAGTTTTTTCTTTTCTTCCTCCAAAATTAATAAATATTATTTTATTAATTTTATTTAGGAGGCCCTGTTACCACCTAAGTTGTACTTAGTGGTTTTTTATCAAGTGAGCCTAGTGAACCAGACAAAGACTTTTTTGTTCGAACTTTATAAGACCTTCAGAAGTGCTTTTGGGAAGTGCTTGTTGTACTATATCACATGGTCATACCCCATGGGGGAATTGTAATAAATGTTCTAGCATGATAGTGTCTGTAAAAGACTCGGTCTCTTAGACTTTATTTGTCAATCCGATCAGCCCGGGGTGTTTTTTTCCTTGGTTATTATTGGTTGTTGAATAAACGACTGATAATTTCTGAGTTTTTCACTCCATATCTCCAAAGTTGGGGTGGTCAGCTTGGCATGCAAGCTACAAATTCTCTTTAGAAGATCTAGATTATACATGTTTAATAAGTTTATTTGCATGTAAATCTTGTCTCTTTTTCATATATATATATCCAGATCTCATGAGGTTTCGTGTAGGATTGTGTGCTTAGCTTTCAAGTAGCAAGGATTGGACGAGCTGTGGATCTAGTTTGACTCCACTGTACATCCAAAAGCTTTGTGAAGACATTGCCCCTCTGCATTCCACTAACAAGTTTCCATTGCAGATCTGCTTCAGCAACAAGCACTTCTCTTCTCCTTTTCCTCCTTCAAAATCAATTTTTTTACCTGGTTACTTTCTTCACAGCTTTGATATTGTTTAGATCTATTATCTTAAAGTAAATTTAACATAGATCTATCTCCTCAAAGCCCATAATCTAGATCTTGTTCTTAAAAGGTTTCATAAGCATTCTAGATCTAGCTATAGGGAAATCCTCCTTTTTGCATGGAATTTTAAAAAGAATTTGTAGCTTGCATGCATTAGATTTTTGTTTTCTGTTATAAAAGATAAATCTAGCAATCAGTGCACATCATATTGGCTGCCTAAAAGGCAAGCCAAGATCCCAAGGAAAGCTTGGTTCCCTTTTTACCTTTTTTAACTAGTTTTAACTTAGCTTTTTTTTATTAAAAGTAAGCTGACCCAAAGGTATTGTTATCCTAAAGTTGAACCTAGACTACAGGGGTTCAAGCTTAAAGAAATCTTTTTCAAAAATATAATTCAATGAAATCAAGATAAAAAACTGAGCTGGTATGTAATCAAAGCTATATGAAAATCACATAATCATTAAAGAACTGTATAACATAAAACAAGATACAAAATCCAATATCAAAGGAACTACGATCATGAATTTATGAAATGAGATTGACTTTGTTTTTAAAGGTTTAAAGGATAATTGTATTTCACCATAAGAATCATGTAATGGGATTCAATTGACCATATACAGGATAAATCATAAGAAACACAATTCATAAGATACACAGTCAAATCATAATCATACTCATATCAAAGCAGAACCTGTATTGAAGATGTAGAGTATTTCATGTCATACAGAATGTTATCAAAACTGGATCTCCATCACTCCAATTGCCACCCCTTTTCTCATCTAGTGACTATCCTTATATACAAAATATCTGCTTTTCTAAGATAGCTATAAGATCCTACTTCTATGGATCGAGCTCTTTCAAAAATAGAAAAGTCAATCCCCTTTAAACAGTTTTTTAGTACGAGTGTAAAATAAAAGAGACATCTGTCAACAAACAAAATTGCTTTCAAAAGCAAACTATAACTCTAAATCTAAAGAGTTTTAGAAGCCTCTGCCAAGATAGTTAAATCACTTAAAACCTGGGACCGCTTTTGCAACCTGGCAAACTCAGCATCTTTGTTCTCCTCCTTACTCTGAGCCTTCATGTGTTCGAGCTACTTCTAGATGGTTCTTTTTCCCTTTAGAATATCTTTAGATATTTACAACAATTTTTGATAATCTGCCTCCTTATCCTCCAGGTCCTCTCGAAGTCTTTTATTGGTTGTCATCAACTTTTCATTAATGTTTTGTAAAAACCTAGTTTGCTCCTTGTATGTTTGCAAAGATTTCTTGACTTGGTTTAATTCTGGAGATATTTCAAGGTCTTCTTCTTTCATATGGACCTCATCTTCCTATAGCATCCTTGATGCTGAGCAATCCTCTGAATCAACTTGTTTGTTCGTGCAAAAGATTTATGGTATAGACCCTGCAACTCCTTGAACATCAATGAACTTCTCATTATTTGAACAATACTAACCTTTAGATGTATGTACAGTCTCTTCACTAAGAGCATCATCTATCATCACGATTTCCTCACAGTCTTCATGTGCTGATTTCATCTCTGTCTGCAACTTCCTTCTTAACCTAGTCCTAGGCTTTACATCCCTGCTTCCTGACTTCAATAGCTGATTATGAGTTTCAATTTTTAAAGTTATATTCTTTAACATAACACTTAACTTTTCAGGGTTTTCATCTGTGAATGAAGTTTCAGGACACAAACTTTTCTGAATTGGTTTCTCTGTAAAACCCTTACCTTCCTCTACAGCAGCTTCAATTTGTTTTTTGTGATTTGTTGTTTGCTGGTCCAAGTCTTCCATAATCCTTTTTCCTTTTAGTATTTTCTTCGAACCCTAGCTCTATCAGTAGAGTTTCCCAGGTTTGTCCTTCCCTGTGCAATTGTGAGACAATCAATAGTTTTATTAAACCCTGATGGTATACTGAACGAGCAGTATGCTCTAGATGGCCCTGAACCCCTGAACCCATGAAATCATCTTTTGCAGGCTTTTCAATAGGTAGAATGGGAGATTGAGCTGTAAGCTTCCACTGAGGTGCATCAGCAACCTTAAATGGCATTTGAGAACCCTGTCATACCGACCATCGCATGTAATATAGTTTTGCACCATTTCTAAAGGAATTTTCCAGCTAGGTTTTATTTTGCTCACATGGATACCATTTTTCCAATCTAATTTTTCAAAACCTGGCATTAAAAACTCACTATAATCTCCTTGAAAGTTCTGTTGCTTAAACCATCTTTCTCCTTGTGCCGGAACATCTATTGCTTCAGCAATAGATTCTTCATTTACCCTGACTGTTAAGCTTTTGAGCTGAACCATTTCATCTTTATAGTTTTTGATAAAAGCCATAGTTACCTGTGAATGATAACCCTGTAATTTCTCACAGAAAGTAAACCATCCAACATTCTTCATCAATTGGGCTGATCTTGGAAACTTCAGTATCCATTCTGTGTTATTGGGCTCCAATCTGCAAATCAGGGCTCCTGGTTATCTTCTCACCACGATTTTTGAATCCTCTTCCTCTGTTATCTTTGACATTTTTGCAACCCCTTCACACTATACACTTCCAAAGAGAATTTATGCTGCAGCAGTTTACATTCAAATGCAAAAAAAAAACTATACAATGTAAACCTTGCCCTCTTCAAGCACGAGAATACAGGATTAAAACAGACGCCTGCTACTTCAGAACTACTGTACATAATTTTTCATTGTTTTAGACATCCAAATTTCGGGATCCTAAACAATAAATGTCCACAGTATAGAAACGGTTCTCTAAAATGATCTTCACGAAGTTCGAAAGAGCATTCGGGCACAATAACATGACAAATTTTAGGGAAAATAGAATATCATATTCAATCTGTCAACCCTGCCATTTAGTACCAGTACTCATTACATGAAGTGCCTCGATTTCATATGCAAAACAACAGTACAAGCCAATGAATGACACGATGAAACACATTATTTCCTAAACAGGACTGCTTTTAAGGAGTATTTATACCAAGTACCAAGTCTGTCAAATATGAATATGTTATATATACCATAATTTCATTGTCACATTTTTTAAACCTAGCGGTACTTATGAATAACAACTTTAATGAAATACTCCTTGAAGACATGCTGCCAGTTTGTAAAATGCTACCAGTTTGAGAAATGCTGCCAGTTTTAACAATCCAATTCATAATATAAAACCTCTTGCACTTAACATAGGTTCATGGCTTTAAATGAGTGATGATTTTGAGGCTTCAAAAGATTAATAAGAAAAATATATAAAAAATAATAGCATTCAATCAAAGAAAATAAAGTGTAAAACAAGGCAAAAGTAAAAAATAAAAACTCATCATAATAAAAAACCCTAAGATGAAAAATCAAACAACCTTAGAGATAACAGGTACTTTCAGAGTGCTTTTGGGCATATTTCAGTCTAATAAGCTTGCTGGTTTTTAGCAGATATAACAGAAAAGAGGAGCTGCTGTTCGAAAGTGACTTTTGGGTCTTCTGAATCCCCCCAGGGGCCTCCCTTTTTGACTGAAATCTTTAATTTTTGCACTTTGTAAGCTCTTCGTTTCATTCTGTATAAGAATCAAGAGGCATCATATCAGTTTGCTGATATTGTAACTGCTGGTAATAAAAATAATTCTGAATAGGCTCTTTCGAGCCCATTCCCCATCCCCCCTGGGGGGATTTGCGTCTGTGTCATTTTTTCGTTCATCTTTTTTCAATCTAGCGTAGTACTAATCTGCAGGGTAGTATACTTTGATTTAAAATCATTTCCATATTCCATTTCTATTGGTATCAAAGTAACTTTAATACTTACCCCATGAGCCTCCTTTTGAGCCGAAAGGTGAAGAAACGTTCGTGGTAGTCTAATTAGAAAATTGTGGTCTTCTTATCTTTTTAGGTTTCATTTGTTATCATCATTTGTTTCAGTAACCATAATAAAATCAACCCCTCCTTGATTCCCCGATTGAGGTCCACTTGGACCGAAAGAGGTTCCTGGAGGGTTTTCTTTTTAACAAGAACATCCATTCTCAAAATTTACTAAGATTGACAAGACTCCGGTGTATATGCTCTGCACTTGGCTGCGGTTCGTTCGATCAGTCAAGCTGTATCAAAAGCACTTGAGTGACTAGTATAATTAGGATTCATTCTCCCAAATTGACAAACCATTAGGTGAAAATCCAACACCTAGATCAAACCATTACGATGGAAAAATACCCAAAGGAAGCGAGAACTTCTGAAAAGTGACTTTGGGGCGTCGATCTCTGTCACACCCTAACGGGTGCGTTATGAACAATAGCCCCAGAGACTCCATTCAGCCCACATATTCCTTGCGGGTAGCCGTGAAGGTTTAGTTTTGGACATACTCCAAGTACTCTCGGGTATATCTGGAGTCCACCCCTTCGCCTAATTTTAATCAACGCATATTTCACATTAACTTAAAACGTACCAAGAGGCAATTGCAAAACATTCACTCCAAGCACATGCAAGTACATTGATTTTATTTTGACTCCATTTTAAGGCACTGGTTATTTTCTTGCTATATATATATATTGTGTCTCAACATTGTGCTTTCGTGCACTCATTTTGTATCTTGTCATCTATGGTTGTTTATGGTTAAATTTCAAACTCCTAAGTAATCCATTCAGTTTAACATCACCATACTAAGTAATTAGCCTTAGTAACTTAATAGGGTCTACCCCCCTTGGTTTCGTTAGGAGTTGAGCCTAAACGGAGGAGTCAAGAACAAGGTGACAGCCTTGACTCGAGACTTGTCCCCAAGGACACACCAAGTGGCTTTAAGATTTCTACCACGTGACCCAGGTGTGTGAAAGGCGGCAACATGCCCATTTTGAGTTGAAATTTTCTCTAATATATGATGATGCTCTCCGTTGAAGAAGGTAAGATCTACATACCCTAGTTTGATACACAGTCACATCTTATACAGTGTATGTATGTACAGTGATACAATAGTATATGTACAGTGAAGGTTGAAGTAAATTCATTGTGATCCATATTCGATGATGCATTCCTACACACACTATACATTCTGTGATGAAGATGCATGCTGTTGTATGATGATGCTCTCCTATGTACAGTGATAGATATAACAGTGATAAACAGTGGTTATGAAACAATGATGTGTACTTGGGGTTGAAGATGCACATTCTTGTGCCTTATGCAATACTAACTGTTATGTATACAACATAGGTACAGTGATATATATAATGCATGAATACAGTGGTGTATTGATGTGTGAATGAATGAGGATGATGATATGATGTTGATGGTGGCTTGTTCTATGATGATGCCTTATGCTTGATGTATACTTGAAATAATGATGATGCAAACCCTATGATGCATACTTAATACATTCACCTTGATGATGTACCTTGATGCATGCATGCTCTTGATGATGATGATGAGCAGAGATTGACCAGCTTGACCAGCAGTATTGATGAGCAGACTTGATATGAATTATGAGCAAAGGTTGACCATCAGAGATCGATGTGCAAAGGTACATGAGCATAGATTGATGCAAGCTAAGTCTTGCACTTGGGGATTGGACTCCTCAATCTTAGTTGGAGCTAAGAAAACCAAGTTGGGTTCTGTTATAGGAGTTGGTGCTCTTTTTATCAGTTGGTGTTGATTGTAATCGAGAAGATTGTAGTCTTCCATTACCATAAATAAAGTTCAAATTACAAATATTCTTGTGTTTCTTTGATGTGATGATTGTGCTTATGACTCATGTTTGATTTAACTGATGAATATGATTATGTGATTAATGCTTGATATACTCTGATTGATTAAAAGAAGGTAAAAATGTTTAAATTTCTTACACACTGATTCACCTCCCCTCTCAGTGTGGCCATTGTGTCCAACAATAAGGCCTCTTCAAAAGGATGGCATCATCATCAATTTGGCATGCTTGAGCCAAGAGGAGGCTTTATACATGACAAAATAGGTCCAAGTGGGTATGAATGAGGTGTGCTAAGACGAGTACAACCCTTACACGTGCAATCACCTCGACAAAGCATAAATACAAGTTGGATTGGAGCCCCTAAGCCATGTGTCCTAACAGAATCATCCCATGAAGCATTGGACACCACCGTAGGGCATAAATGCCCAACATGATGGGGGACTTCCACCACATCAAGGTGCAGTCAGTAGAGCCACTAAGCCAATACTCCTTGAAATGAAAACAAGAGGACCCCCCATGACCAGACCACGGGTCTTGAGCCCAACCAAGCCAACACTTTTACATAAACAAGACCCAACTTGGCATTTACATGGAATAAGGCTCCTCCTCTCTGGAAAAATGAATCAATAGATAACTCCGGTTTATTAGTAAAGTATATACTTCTATTGTTGAGGGTGTCCCCACAGGTCTTTACCTTCTTTGGCACAGCATTGTTTTGTGGCTTATCCTTAACCATAAAAAAGTTACGTTCCCACTGTTGGTGATATTCTTAGGGCCATTCAATGACTATTCATATCTTTCAAAGAAATATTAATGGGGTCACAATTTTTAGCGTCGTTGGGAGATTCAGTACATTCTGGAAAATAGTTACTTATCTCAATAAGAAACACACAGCTTGTGATATTGCAATACCTTGTTTCTTGGTTGTCGTTTGAGCCAGT
The DNA here is from genome assembly GCA_001517045.1 of Pseudotsuga menziesii. Lineage (NCBI taxonomy): Eukaryota > Viridiplantae > Streptophyta > Pinopsida > Pinales > Pinaceae > Pseudotsuga > Pseudotsuga menziesii. The sequence goes on from LPNX010837536.1 coordinate 12,748, forward strand.
AAATTTCATCAATCATCAGTTTTGTTACTGAAGTATGCTGCGAAACATAAGGTTCTTACATGGCATATTTATTTACTTTGTTCCGTTAGTTGTTCTTGGGCCTTGCACGATATCTTACTGTTCATTATCTTTGTAGACATGGGTACTGTGAATTGATCTGAGCTGTTTGTTATCGAGTTTCAATGACTTTATGATTGTTATGTTTCTAATGCCGATGCCTTGTTTACAGGCATTTGAGCATTTGTTAGAGCGGCAACTAATCACTTTCGCAGATACCAGAGGGCAAAACATTGCTATGGGATTTCGCCCTGTGAAACTACTCATTTCTTCTCATGAACTTCATGATGGGCTGAGAACAAGTCCTGTCTGTCCGGTAAAGATCTATTTGATTGCCACCTCTTTTAATCTTAGAGCAATTTCTTATCATCTAGGTGGGTGACTCTCTAACTGCATTGTATTTACTTTTATTCATTAGGTTGTCTTGCGTCAATGGTTTGATCATGAGAAATTTAAGTGAGATCTGTACTTCTTGACCTATGCGAAGGTGAGTACCATGAGATCATTTGATGTTCTTTATTAACTTATATGAGCTAGCAGTAAATATGTTGAATTTGTGTAAACATGAGTTTTGTTTATCCTTACCAGCAGCTAACCTTTATAGTCACCATGAAGGATTACACTCAAAGTGATTTTGATTGATACGTCAAGTTGATTCTTTGTGTCGTGGACAAGGGAGACTGCAGGCAGAAAGTTATCCTGACTTTAATCAGACAATGTCTATGCATGAGGCATCACACAGTAGTTGGTTGATGGAGAAGGCCATTCGCGTGCTTTGAAAGGCTAAAATCAAACACAAGCTCAACCTACCATTTTCAGCTTGTGGGGGTGGACTTGTTGAGTTTTGTAGAGGAGTGAAATTCACCAAACCAAAAATGTTGTTAGTTGTTCTTGGGCCTATGCATGCACTTATTAATGTATTCTACCATTGACTTCTTAAAGTCCTTCATTCACACCATTTCAGTCTTCAATTTGCAAATATATTACCTGGAGACATAAAGGATGGGTAACGAAAGCAGTAATGCAATTGGAATTAAACTTTGATGGCCATATAAATGTTTTTGGAAAATATTCCATAGTTTTACTTTTATGTGCATACCTAGATATCGTGGTTGCTAGATATTTATCTACATATGCTATACAGGTCATATTAGTACACGGATCTGTTATAAAAAAGCACTGTACAGTTTGAAAGGGTTCTCTTTATTATCTGTTGATAATCTTTATAGTTTTCTTTTGACATGTGATAATTTCTATCTTGAATTCAATATTTGTGGAGAATTTAATGCATAAGCATAAAGGAGTTAGGTGCTTCAAACTTCTTTCTTGACGTGAGGGGTACTGCGAGCCATTACTTAACAGCATTTGTTTATGGCATAAACCTGCTATTGTAGTAAGGTTGCAATGCAGAGCCCAATGTTCATAACAAGAAATAAACCACTTCCATATTCATTCAAACAAAGATGGGATTTATACTATAATTCACCATGTGTATAAAATAACAAAAAATGTTCTTTTACTCTGGATTGTTTTCCCTTCTTAATAACAAAGGCATGAACATATTGTATATAAAGGAAACTGCCATGTGACCAAACTATGCTTGACAAGTTAGGGTGCATCTTGACTATTCAACTAATTTCCAGGGGGCAAGTCCCTAGTGCTCATTGAGCTAAGAAGGATGCCCTGATGCCTGAAGGTCTCTGCAATGTTTGGGACACCCTGCCCCTTACTGCCCACGCCCCCCAACCTCAAAGACATGCCACCTTTTAAAAGGTAGCATATTCAGGGACTTGAAAAAACAAAATATGAAAATAGGCACACATGTATCTCTTTCCCACCACCCTGGAGCTTAAAAAAACACAGTAGCAAGTATTTTTTTTTATCTTAGCATTGAGAAAATACAAGTCAGCTGAAAACCACATATGGGCATCAATTTGGAGATGGGAATCTTTATTTGCAGCTGTGGGCATGCTTTTCCATGGGTTGGATTGATATTTGGCTGTGGATGCCATCTTCTTGCCATGAACAATGATTGTATGCAGTGAGCACCTTCAATGTTCATGACTGATTTTGATGATTTATCGAGTCTTTATAAAATTCATAGTTATGTATCTCAAATTTAGATTACATTTTGGCTAACAGTATTGGCCAAATCATTATGAGCAAAATCAATTGTGCTTATTATCATATTTCATTGACATCGCTTTTCATTGTTCATAACACTTTTTATTTTTTGAATCCCTGTGGTGGTCTCTCAATGAACTATGCAGAAGCTTTGAGAATCAAGCAATTGATGCATTTCTGAAATTTTTACCTCATTTACTTGAGGTTTACTGAATCAAATCTCTCTTAATTGTTAGCCTTAGGCTTGATCGAAAATATTAAATTATAGTAGCAATATTTTACTTCCTTTCAAACCAATTTCATTGACAACCCAAGAGAGTAGATACCATATAAGTGTACTTCAATACCACAATGCTACAAGCCTTAGGGCACCCTTTTTAAGGCATATAATAGATCTGACATGTCTTGTGCTTCAATACCACAATGCTACAACCCTTAGGGCACCTCTTTTAAGGCATGTAATAGATCTGACATGTCTTGTACTTCAATACCACAATGCTACAACCCTTAGGGCGCCCTTTTTAAGGCATATAATAGATCTGAAATGTCTTATTACAATAGATTATAACAACAACAAATTTGCCTCTCACTGAACTATGCAGAAGCTTCGAGAATCAAACAATTGATGCATTTCTGAAATTTTTACCTCATTTACTTGAGGTTTACTGAATCAAATCTCTCTTAATTGGTAGCCTTAGGGTTGATTGAAAATATTAAATTATAGTAGCAATATTTTACTTCCTTTCAAACCAATTTCATTGACAACCCAAGAGAATAGATACCATATAAGTGTACTTCAATACCACAATGCTACAAGCCTTAGGGCACCCTTTTTAAGGCATATAATAGATCTGAAATGTCTTATTACAATAGATTATAACAACAACAAATTTGCTCCCTTACCTTCTCGATGTGTTAAAAATCACTCAATTACTTCAACTATATTTGATGTAAAAATCAATATGAGCAACAAGGGTTGAATTCTACTAAGTGTAGAAAATAACCATAAGTTGAAAATCAAATCTACAAGTACATAATATTTGAATAGTTGGAAACTTAACAGAAAAGTAGAATCATTGAAAACCAAAGTAGGTCACTTCACCAAAGATCCTTAACAAGTTAGCATCAACATCAACAAGTCCTCCTTGGCACATACAACAAGTTTGTATCACACGAGCTCTACACATTCTCATTGTTTTCTTCATTACGGTTTACAAGCCCTAGCCATGCTACATTGGTCATGTAAATGGCAAGGTAACTCTAGTGTTATCTTGTCAATTTACATGTCCATCCTAGGGCTTGAGTATTCGAATCCTAGGGTTTCGACTCTTGTATAGAAGGACCAAAATCTCCATGGAACATCATTAGACATTAGCCAACACTCATCAAGCTAGTCTCTTCATGATAATGCCCTGGCCTCACATCCCACAAGAATAAGGCTCCAAAATCATGCAAGGTATTAGCTCCACTCTCCATGTCTTCTACTGTGGTGGAAACCTTGGTGCTACTACAAGAGCCACGATAACCATAAGCCTCTTTAATAAAACACCTAACATCACTAGATCAAACCGTAGCATCACACTAGAGCTATCTTTCCATGAGCATCCAATAAATCTCTCTTTCCCCTTCTTCTCCTAAGGTAAACCCTCATAAACCTTAGCGTTCTGCTCCCTACAATATTTCTCTCTCCTATGGTTTTCTCGTGAACCATTACATCTTGTGCCCTACAAGATGTCTCTCTCCTAGGGTATTTTCTTGAAACCTAATGTCTCCAAGACAAGTACAAAGATAGAATACAATGATGATAATGGATACAAGATCTCTCCTCTAAATAAGTGAGAGGTTAACCTAAAATAAAGATAGAAGTCCTTACAAGTAACCGACAAGGCAATCCCACATGGAGTGTTCTTCAGCAAGGATTTTGTACATGTGTCAAACTAGAGCTTATCTAATTCTCGAAGTAAAATGTCGTCCAAGCTTGATCTTGGGCTCAACGACCCACCTACAAGATGGTGTGGTTTGTAACAATTTGTTAGTTCAATTCCCCCTCTTCTATGGTGGTCAATTGTCCAAGTATCCTCATGTAAGACGCTCATTTAATTGTGTTCGACATGTCCTTTCTTGTGCCCAATGTTACTCTCATATGTGTAAATGATGGTGACAAAACTCTAATGCTCCACCTCAATATGTGTTTTAATCCATCACCAACCCCATGAAGTACGTTCAACATGTGTCCTCAAGTCAAGAGTCCAACCTCTAAGGCATATATCACATGGTCCCAAGCTCCAAGTGGTTGCCCCCAATTGAGCAATTGACTCCTCTAATGTGTGCATGCAATGAGTTAGTCATCGTGTTAATCATGGTGACAACCTCTTATGTAAGGGAACTATGCCAATGTTCCAACCAAGGTCAAGCTTCCACCCACACTAATCCATCCATATCTCCATGAAGTATGGTCAAGGGGCTAGGGGATGAGTTCTTCTAGGTAGGTGTTGAGGCCTCAACATGTCCAAAGTTAATTGAATTTGGGGCTTCCTTTTTATTAATTTTTCAAAAATCAAATCTTTTAGTTAAAGTGTCGTTTTTCAAGGCTTCATTTATTTTGTTTCAATTGACAATTGCATACACTCGACTTGGATTAAAATTACTTGATGTATGTGATTTTAATGTGTGATCACAAAAACTTGCTTCATTTGCATTATCAATTATCTTAATTTTATTAAAATTTCTCACATGGTGATGATTTAAGTCAATGTAAGTTAGTGTCTTGGAAGACAATTCAACATGGATGTCAGATGAGTTGATGGAATTCAATTTGGGCAAAGTAGCATTTTAGATAGGGCTCAAACTTTCATTAAAAATGAATTTGTGCATTTTTCGCTCTTAATATAAAGTAACAATTTAACTGTCTGAACAATCTACCTATAACTTTTTGGTGATTACGAATTCAATACAACTTTCAGAATTAATTTCATCATCTACAAATGAAAAATATAAAAAACTTGTTTGATTCCTCACCAGTGAAGGAAGTTGTACTTTATTGATTTTTAATGCCCACCCAACCCAATTTTCCTAGTTTTAGTGTCAAAATTTAAAGCCCACCCAGTCAACAATTCTGCTGCCTATGTGTTTCTCATAAACTTAACAAGATTGGAAAACATGAAGGACATTTTACAAATTTCAAGGACATAATTTAAATTACAGTCACACATAAAATTCATACTCAAATATTTTTGCCAATTTGGCTAGGAAAAACCCACGAGAGAAAAACCTGTTTAAGAGAGATTATTTTTATTTATTCTACAATGAAAATGTACACTAGTAAATTCAGAGTTAGAAACTACTTATCTCAACCATGTGTCATTTTTCTGTCTCTAAAACAATGTAGAAAGCTGCCTCGTTTTATTTGTTTTACAATGGTGATTTATTTGTTTCACGTAATAAATATTTTCTCCACGAACTTACCTAGGGATTTTCTTTCACGTAATAAATATTTCTAGTGCTCAATTAAAAAATTTCGAAAACTCAAATTCACATGCATTCATTTTCTTTTCTTTTAGCATTTTTAGTTGTCTTTAATATATAATTTTGCAAAATAATAATCACATGGTGCAAAGTTCAAACCTTGCTCCACAAATTTGCACAGTGAAAAAAGTTGAAAGTATTAAATATTTCCTCAAAATTTTGAGCTTGTTTAAACACTTCACATATCCAATTTTCAAAAGAATTTTACTTGACACTTCAATATAGTCACCACACACAAAGAATCTTCATACAATGTTTCAAATTATGGCAAAGAAAGTGAAGTTTGACCTAAAATATTAAGTAAAAAAAACAATGTTTTAATAACATGCATTGTATTTTCCCCTGATTTTTAAGGATTTGCACTTTTCTACATTTGTCATAAAAATAAATATTTACGGCGAATAAAGTTTTTACTATGAGATAATGATGGAGTTGTTGTTCAAGTTGATTTTACTTCGATGTATTTAAATTCAAATGTTGGACATGACACATATGTTCCCCTCGTAATGATAAACAAACGGAATCTCACATTGGTCATGAGTGTTTTTTTGTTTATTGCTAAATGATTACATACTTCATTAAGGAATGACATGAATGAACTTGAAATATATTCTTTTTGGTTGCTAAAATTCAAATGATTTGGATTTTCAATCATGTTAGAAATTTTCTATAACGGGTAAGTTTAATGCTTCAAGTAAATAATTAATTAATTGCATGTATGAAACTTAACTAGAATGGGTGGCTAACTTTTCTTATATTACTAAAGTGCATATGTTCAATAAGGTAATGATAATATCATCACAACGTTATAATGGCGAGTTCCTCTTGATTATTCTTTTTTGTTTTTCTTATTATTATGTTATCGACATATAATGATTGCCCAAGGAGATTAACCAAGGGCTATTATGTGCAATTTTTGGGGGGATATGGTTTTCACTTTGGCGTTTAGGTTTTCCATTTTTTGGATTTAATAAAAAGTCTATTTATATGTCATCTGGTTGGAGAGAGCCATGATGACATTGTTCTTGGTTTCTTCCCCCTAGGATGTGGCGGTGCTCTTGCAATAGCTTCCAGGGTGCGGTTGTAAATGATCCTCTTTAATGTTGAGGCTTTGCTTGTGTGGTAATGTGGTTTATACAATGGAAATCCACTTTATTTGTAAATTAAAACAAATAAATCCCTAGGTAAGTTCGTGGAGAAAATCAAATCTTGGTGCAGTTTAGTGCAGGTAAATCCCTAGTTTTGACCTCGATAATTGTACATAAGTTTGTAAAATGCATACTCGAGTTCATCGGCATGTTGGCTAATTTTCCTTCTCTCTACTTTGTTTGGAATACTAGCTCTGATTAACATAGCAGAGTGTTTTTTTTTACTAGTAAAGGTATTCCATATACAAATTGCATGCAAGTTCGATTTTACATCTATTTTACCTTAAGACCCTGCTCGAGGGATTTTCTTTTCTAATTCTAATTTTTGTTTGGTTTTCTATAGGATACAGGCACACGAATGGTAACCAATCCAAGTAAAGGTAACCTTGATGATCAATTATAAATTTTAATAGAATTCTATATCCCTCTCAAGATTTATACTTAACTCATAATAGTTTCTTCGTAAATTTATTAAAGAGCATAATTCACTTGGAGTCATAGTCCAAATTGGCACTTCTATGTCCATGACGACACTTTCATGACAACATTTCAAGAAGCCTACTGTTTCTCACCCAAAGCGCACTATGGATGAAATATCTTTATTTTGGTTCCTAGCAGTATAGTCTTAACATATTCAATTTACTCAAAAAGTAGGGAAGTTTTGACCATAGTTGGTGCCCAAGAAACCCCAGAAAAGCCCAAAAATGATATCCCCCCCCCCCCTAGAAATGACCTTTGCACTTGGCCCACCAACATTTTTCTCTTGCACATGCATGTTTCTAGTGTTCCAAGGGCATGTGACATGCAGGTTTCCCCTTTCCCACCATTGTGTGCCTCAAAAAATACCAATTTTTTTTTAAAATATTGAAATTTGGAGTACTTTGGGTGGCTTTGGAAACTTCCTCCTCGGTTACAATTGTTTTGTCCTGATGACAATTGTCTCCTTCAAGTATAAAAGTAAGGGAGATGGTCCATGAGAAGGATCCTTTTGGATAGGTAAAGTTATGCTGGAGAAATTATACCTCCATCCCCTCTTGCTTTGTGCATATGATATCTTATCCCAAGCAAATTTGGAGATTGATTGAGTGTGTTGGAGAAGAGAAGCAAGGAGATTTGGAATCAAGGTTTCGTGAGGTGCTTGGATAGAAAGAAGGTATATATGTACTTGTTTCCATTCATTTATAAGAAATTGGCATCTTTCCCTTCCCTAATATTTGCGTTCATTCATGTCTGAAATTTGGTTATATGTTAATGTTCATTAGAGTAGAGGGTTTATGCCTATGTTTTATTTGAAATTCAACTTTTATTTGTATCCAAATGTTTTGAGGAAGGTATTGGAGTGTTTTTGTAGGTTCTTGGATTGAAGATATGGAGAAGAGCTCAAGGTTCAAGGAAAACTAGGACCAACCTTCAAAAAAGGTACATTATTGCTCTTCCTAAACCCTATATATGCTTTTTCTTTGATCCTAATTGTGAATCAAAAGTATATTCTATGTTAAATCAACCATTAGATGTCTCCTTTTTCAACCCTAATATGTTGGTGACCTCAACCCCAGTCATAGGATAAATTTCCTCACTACAGCATTGGCGACCCCGCTGGGGAGAAGCCTGTTAGCTATGGGTTTTCTCTAGTTCGTTTATCCTTTTGGTGTTTGTTTTCTTGTCCTCGTGGTCTTAGAGTGCTGTAAACACTGATATTTGACAACTTTTCGAGTTGATTTTTCCTTTTTTGAGACTTTCAGTACCCACACGCACTTAATAGTGTACACAGTAGTGTGTATGCTACTAACACACCTTTGCTAGTCTACCCACTAGTGTGCCACACACTAATGGACTTTGACTCACTAGCGTGTTGGTCATGTAGGTGGGGTTTTTCACTTTCAGACCTATTTGTGAATTTTTGGTGGATGTTTGAGAGAACAACTTGTCTTAGGTATGTGTAAGACCCTTCAGATGTTTTGTGTGTGTTCTATGATCATTTGAACTTGTGTTTTTAAGCCTCCAACTAAGAATATGGTTTTATGAAAAAACCATTTGCTCTAATCCCTCTTTCATTGCTTGTTGGAAGTTTGCAAGTTACTAACTTTTAGAGGCCTGTAGTGACCTCTCAGAGGTGTCTAATTACCTTCATGTTTGTCTTTGATTAGTCTTTTAGGGTCCTTTGGCTAAGAGGTGTTTGAAAATAATCTTTGATTAGAACTTCATTGCTTTCTTTTTCATTTATGTTGATTGATCTTCCTTGGGAATGTGTTGCCTACCTTGTGACTTCTCTTAACTTGATCTTATATTTTTTTGAGCCAATTTTGATTTGTTTGGCCAATTTGGATCTTTTGACCCCATTTTCATTTGATTGGACCAATTTGGAACTTTTCAACATAATTCGGGACTATTTGGATTAATTTGGGCTTTCTTGGATTGGTTTGGGCTTGTTTGGATTGTTTAGGGCATGTTTGGTTCAATTAGGAGTTGTTTGGGTTGATTTGGAATCATTAGTGTCTCTTTGTGTCAAGTTGAATCTAGTTGAGTGCAAGTCCTTTCTCTAGTGGATGTATTTTTCTCTTTGAACTCTTATACTTTCTAATTACTCCTTTGAAGTGGAAGCTCAAGGTTTATTTCAGTTGTTCAGAACCTTGATTGGATTTGTTATATGCAGATCGAGATTTACCAAACCTTGTCTCTTAGTAGGTCTTGTGCTTATGTTGAGTCTAAAAGTTTCTATGTATACTTTTCTCAATTTGGTATGTTGATATCACTAAAAAAAATTGTTTGTGCTTGCTTCCATTGTTTGATAAGGGTGTTAGAAGTATTTGCATTGGTTTTCTAGTGTGCTTGTTTGAGTTAGTTTTTGTGTTTCCTTTTCAAAACAAAAAATGAATATTGGATCATTTTGTGAAGGATTTCAATTTGTGTGCCTTGCAAGTGTTGTTATTAGGTGTTCGATTTTCATTTGCAAAACAAAAGAGAATTTGCATTTTGATTGTCTTTTGCATGTGAAGTTGTATTTCAAGTACATACTTGCATTTTTGTACTAAAAAACACTTCTCAGCATAAAGTTTTGCATTTTGCCTAAAAATATAAAAAATTACAACGTACATGTTAAGAACTTGCATTTATATTTTAGGTTGCATTTTGAATTTAGAGCTTGCGTGTGCATTATATGACATTGAGAAAAGTGAAAGTGCATTGTAGAGGGTAGAAATTGCTCCATTTTTCATTTTAAAAGAGGTGAAACTGTGCATGAGGTTGTGTTATACTTCTTTTTAGGTGCACAAGTTTTTCTTCTTTTTGAAAGTTCTTAGCATCTTATTTTGAACAAGAAAGAAGTAATCGGAATATGCTAATAGGTTTTTCTTTGTAGTGAGAAACACACCTAATAGTCTAGGCTAGGATCTTGGAGTTAGGAGTCATGAGTCCATTCCTCTAAGGTCACATAAAACTGTGAAACCTCGTTTCCTTTCATAAGGGAGGAAATCTAGTCTTACAAAAAGTGTGGCCGAGAGGATCCTGTCAAAAGGGAATCAAATACGAGGTCGTGTGAGGTTAGGTTGCAGAGAGATCCCTCCCTTACCTAATTGAGCATATCCCTAAGATTTTATGTGTACAGGGGCTCATTTAGTACCACCTTTTGGCCTTGTGTAGTGCCTGTTCTATTGAGTTTCAGGATTTGCTACCTTTCCCATATGTACGATCTCAAACTACGACTGTTCCCCTAGACGCAGATTGCAGATTGGTATCGTTAGAATCCTTCCTCTAGGGTTCTTGCATAGGTGCTAGCAGGGGATTTTGTGCGAACACTTTAGGTGGAATTGATGGTTGGAGCATTAGTACCCTTCGAGGGTGTTTACTTTAGGATTCCGATTTGTGTGCCTTGCAAGTGTTGTTATTAGGTGTTCGATTTTCATTTGCAAAACAAAAGAGAATTTGCATTTTGATTGTCTTTTGCATGTGAAGTTGTATTTCAAGTACATACTTGCATTTTTGTACTAAAAAACACTTCTCAGCATAAAGTTTTGCATTTTGCATAAAAATATAAAAAATTACAACATACATGTTAAGAACTTACATTTATATTTTAGGTTGCATTTTGAATTTAGAGCTTGTGTGTGCATTATATGACATTGAGAAAAGTGAAAGTGCATTGTAGAGGGTAGAAATTGCTCCATTTTTCATTTTAAAAGAGGTGAAACTGTGCATGAGGTTGTGTTATACTTCTTTTTAGGTGCACAAGTTTTTCTTCTTCTTGAAAGTTCTTAGCATCTTATTTTGAACAAGAAAGAAGTAATCAGAATATGCTAATAGGTTTTTCTTTGTAGTGAGAAACACACCTAATAGTCTAGGCTAGGATCTTGGAGTTAGGAGTCATGAGTCAATTCCTCTAAGGTCACATAAAACTGTGAAACCTCATTTCCTTTCATAAGGGAGGAAATATATTCTTGCAAAAAGTGTGGCCGAGAGGATCCTCTCAAAAGGGAATCAAATACGAGGTTGTGTGAGGTTAGGTTGCAGAGAGATCCCTCCCTTACCTAATTGAGCATATCCCTAGGATTTTATGTGTATAGGGGCTCATTTAGTACCACCTTTTGGCCTTGTACGGTGCATGTTCTATTGAGTTTTAGGATTTGCTACCTTTTCCATATGTACGATCTCAAACTACGACTGTTCCCCTAGACGCAGATTGCAGATTGGTATCATTAGAATCCTTCCTCTAGGGTTCTTACACAGGTGCTAGTAGGGGATTTTGTGCAAACACTTTAGGTGGAATTGATGGTTGGAGCATTAGTACCCTTCGAGGGTGTTTACTTTATAGAAGAGACAAAACACTTACACTAAGAAGGGAAACATGCCCAACCTTAGTAACTGCTCTTAGATATTCGTTGATTGGACTTGGGCCCTGATCATCCTAGTCTAATCTTCGGGAGACCATATACCCAACTCTTCATTGAATGGTACTTGTATCCATGTACTTTTCATTTTAAGGGTTGTTTTCTTGTTACAATCCTCCAAGGAATTTTTAATGCATGTTGTTTGTTGTTTTCTCTATTTAGATTTCATCCTTGGTGTCTTCTGCGAGCCACCATGGCCCATCAACCTTTGCGCAGGTATAGAAGAACTTGAGGACTCTCTCCTGAATAGAGTGAAGTCCCAATGCCTAGGTGAATATTGGATTATAACGACCCGACACCCTAGGGGAAGAGGAAGAAAACCAGGTGCATCTTGTTGAATAAGAAATAATAGAAAACACAACTAGACTTGTTGAGTCTGAGTCCTCATCTAAAGGAGGACACTTTAGTGACACTGAGGGTTAGTTTGGTAACTCTTCCCCGGTTGGTTATTCTCACCTAGAGGAGAACATATATTTCCCTTCCATTAAGGATCTTGCTGATCCTTCGTGACTTTTTAACCCTTTACAACATTTGAGTTCTAGACAAGGTATTGAGTTTGACAATACTAGGCCAAACAATCCAATATCTTTGTGGGCTCATATGGAGAACACTAGTGAGGTTTATGGTACTGGAGAGGTTACCCCCACAGTTCATACCACTCATGTAGGAGTAGTTAGTACATTGGATCATCTGTCATAGGTTTTGGATGGACTCCACCATATTCAATTATTCTCACTAGAAGACCTATATCTAGTCCACAAAGTACACCTTCCTTTTCTTTTGGGATGACATTCCTATTTTTTCATCCATTTCTACCTCACTTCCTCTTGCCTCTATTTTTACTATTGTTTCAGAAAGTGTCCCATCAGTTTCTCCTCATAGTTACCCTCCCATTAGTGGACTTTGATCTGTTCCTAACCCAAACTCAACCTATGGAACTATCATTGGTTCTATTTTACCTCACTTGAGCTTCCTTTCAAGTCCTTCAGAGGCATGGGCACGCGTATCCCCTTGACATATAACACTCCGCTTGGTGTTACTTTTTATTAGGGGGAACAAGTGTTGGATTCCATTGGGGAAGAATCCTTCATATGGGAGTATCCCCTCCTTTGGATTCAAAAGTTTTGGTTGGGTTAACCCACTTATAGGTAATGCTTTATTTGGTAAGCATCCTATGGGGGTTATGGGGGGCATGTCAAGGGGATTTTCTTACCCCTTTTTACAAACTCTATTTGGTCAGACCTTCGGTCAGCTTAATCCACTTATCACTACCCCAGGAATTCCTTATATTACAGGGCCACCTCATGTTAACACAAATCAATGGGTTGTTCTTTCTCCAAAATCTTGGAATCCTATGGCTCAAACGAAACTTCTTTCTTGGCTACTTTGAATCTGCTTAATTTAACTAAGTTAACTAATGATCAGGTTCTACATGACCCACGTTGGCCACTATTATGTACTAAGCTACCTTTAGATATTCCTAAGTTTGAAGGGAACCCCAAGGAAGACCCGACAAACCATGTGATCACCTTTCAATTATGGTGTTTGTTGAACTCTTTGATGGATGATTCCATTATACTAAGACTCTTCCAAAGGAATTTAATAGGAATGACAACAAAATGGTATATTGAGTTTCCTCACGCTTCTTTCCAAACTTTCAACTCTATTGCAATTGATTTACTTAACCATTTTCAACTTCCAGGTCATTATGAAACTGGTATTGATTTGTTAACTTCCTTTCGTCAAGACAAGTCTACACATATCTTCGACCACATCCATGAATGACAGAGGAGACGAAGTTCAATTAAGGCTCAGATTCCTTATGAGTTTTTAACCGTTTGGTTTATTAAATATTTGAAACCTTGTATTTCCAAAGATGTGGCCCTCTCAGGGGTACAAAATGAAGAGGAGGAAATTATAAAAGTCCAACAACTGGATTTAGTTTACTCTCAATCTACGATGTTTTATGAAATCTTTCTTGATGCTCCTCTAATAGAAGTTGATCCAACCAAACCAGTTCCTGGACCACATATCGACGGTGTGATTGGTTTAACAATGAGTACTGCAACTAACCAGGGTATGCACCTTGTTGGTCAAAATTCACCAGAAGTTGCATCAAACAACACACAAAACTTAAGTCCCATCCCTCATGCGTATGTTTTGACTGATCAAACAACTGATTCTAAGGAAAACCAACAATCTAGAGGGAAAAACAAGAGTAATAAACATGAGAAAAAGGGTAATAAAAATGAAAACAATATTAATAATAATAATGTCAGTGGGGACAACCGTGGTAAGACGAAATTCCCTTGATTGTTATGCAAGGAATATCATCGAACCTATAAGTTCCCTAAGATGGAAATGGGTCAATTTTTTTTTAGCTCAACAGGAAGGTTCTATCCAACCTGTTATCTTGGCTAATCCACTCCCTCATCCACAACAATAGATGATTTCTATGGCTCAACCCAACCCTAGATCTTCACAAGGGCAAAACTAGGGTGCCTCCTCCCTAGGGGGCACTGTTGTCCAAAGTCAATTTTTTACATTGGAGAAGGATGTTAACCTCCAAAATAAGGCTAAGTCATATGATACATCTACATCCAAATCCAAAGGGAAATAAACCTTTAATGGTGACACTGACAATTCTTTACACATAGAGAAACAAACTAATGACACTATGCCCATAATTTCGAAAGGTGTTCTCAAGAAAGTCGTGTTTAATCCCAATGCATGTGATGCTCATATTTATAGCATAGTAGAAGATATGGCTCAAGTTTCTTGTGTAATGTCTACATTATCGGTTCTGCAGAGTTGTCCTACCTAACGAAGGAACCTGCTTTTATCATTTTGAGCCATTAATATTGTAGATAGTTAGGTGATGGATTTTGATTGTGATAATTGGAAGCCTCATTTATCCCATCATGCAACTTTCCATATTCAGGTGGTATATGGTAAGTGCACTATACATCATACTATTGTTGATGAGGGTTCCTCTACTTGCATGACATCTTTATCATGCTGGAAGGCTATTGGGTCACCTAAGCTAATTTCTCTTTCCACGATGTTGAAATAATTCAATGGTCATTTGTTCAATCCTCACAGAATAATCACACCTCTTCCAATAAAACTAGTGGGAAAAACAATCTCAGCAGAAGTGGAGGTGGTTGATTCTCCACTTGATTACAATTTTTTATTAAGGAGAAGTTTCCAAACCCAAGTGATGATAGTTTTAGTCTCTTGAATCTTATGTATCATTAAGATTTCATATAATGGGAGGATTGTCACCATTGATCAATTTTCATTCTATAATAATGGTTATATCCATCATAATGGTTCCAACATCCCTCTAGTAAACCATTTTGTGAAGGATTGTGATAATATCGGTGTGGGAATGTATCCTACTTTCGTGGGAACCTTTAACCTACCCCCACCCAACCTGCATATTGATGCATCAAAGATACATGCAATATCTCCAGTTGCCATGAATTATGTTCCTAGGGTGTCTCACTGTAAGACTTCTTTTTTAATGACCCTTGTAAGTTTTCATCCTCTGAAGTTGAGTGTAGTCAGACTAATCAACCCTTATGTCCCTTGTCAATTCCTACCGAGAAGAAGCCTCTGCATCCATGCTTTCCCTCTTGGGACTCATTCCCAACAATTGACCAGGTGATCCATCCAATGGGGTCATTGGAGCATGCTATCCACCCTATTGATCCAAATGAATGTTTCGACATGTGTTCTATTTGGGATGAAATACTTCCTTTACATGAATTGTTTCTAGAGTTTATGATATAGTCTGACACTCTCTCTGATGTTGGCCCAATTGTAATCAGATCTAGGCTTGATTTGTTTGTGACTCTAGCATTAGTACTTTTGAGTCTTTGGATTCTCCCATAGAACTGCAAGTCGATGTTCCTCGTGAGTTTGATTCTGTTTGTAGAATTTTCAACTTCCACGATCATGATTATGTTCCTGTAGACCCCATCACTTCGTTCAAATTTGATCTTCCCCTCGAGTTTGATCTTGTTGATTGTAGATCCTCATACCTTGGCACTATATAGTCTTCATGGGTTAACCCTGCCTTGATTATGCATGTTGTTAAGGATAGTGACATTGAAAGTATTTTTACCAAAGTGACCTATATCAGATCTTTCTTTTCGCTTGTTTTGGATACGACCTTGGTATTGTTGTTTCTTGGAGATAGGAATCTTAGCTCGATTTATGGTTATCTACTGGTTATTTTTGACACATTACTTGATCACATCAAGTATATTCAAAAACTTGCATATAGGTTTAGGCGTCTCGTTTATTATGATAGTTTTGAACCCTTTTCTCCCCAAATTTTCCTTAGAGTTGAACCTATTGGATATTGGTGTTTTAGTCATCTCTATATGCATTTTTCACCAATTCGACAACAAATCCTACCTAACACGGGCCACCTTAGTCAATGTCCCTATGCCATTTTGGTTCCCATGTTGATTCTTCTCATAGATGCAAGATCCTTTTTAGAGTTTCCATTACTTTGAGAAGAAGCCATATGCCTCTCTTTCTCATATATTTCTGGCCATTCCCTATAAGGCTCCCATCTTTGAGTTTAAGTTGTAACCGCATTTGCATTTTTCCCGCTTGCGCTCATGATCTTAATGTCATATTTCACGTTTTTACCTCATTATATAATCCCTCACCTTTGATATCATCATCGCTCAACATTACATGATTTTTCCTTTGCAACTTGACACCTTTTACCTAGAGGAGACATACCTTGTGTGCATTTATCTTGATCAAGTTCCTTGCATTATGCATAGGTATGTTCCTTGCATTATGCATAGGTATGTTCCTTGCTCCTGACACTCGTTTCCTCCCATTATGACCATTCTTCCATCCCTCCTTCAAGCTCATAAAAAATAGAAGGATAGGGTCTACAATTACTTTTTGGGGCTCATTAAACCTTTACTAGAAATATATATGGATTCCTCTTTAAATTCTTTTTAGACTCCTTGAAATTGAAAAGATTTCCAAGCAATATTGCTCCTATAATAATCATTAAATGACTTGGATACCATCCATATGGTATAATTTTCACCCTTTTCCAGACCTTGTGGATTATTTATGAAAAATGAATACTTTATTTCAGTATGGCTAGAAGAGTTCTCCCTAGTTTTATTTTCTCCCTAGTTCTCTCTAGTTTCTGGCCTTCAGATAAAACTTGATCTCAAAGTTATTACTCCTTCTATTGGTTACTATTCCAATCATATCGAGAATCTGCCAATGTATCCTACATTGCAAATTTATATCATTGGTCCCTTTGTGTCCAAATATTCCTAATTCACTACTGTGTTGTACTCACTATTCAACAATATAACCCGTGTCAGCCATTCCTTGGTTCCATTCCATCATATCATGTCTTCAGTGGTCCATTTTGCACAACTTTTTCCTAGCTCCAATAGCGCCTTAGTTCATGGGATATTAAAGAATGCCCCTAATTTCACTAAATATTGATAAATACCTACTAAAATCCTTTTGTTGACCCCCCCTCCCAATACATATTCCCAATTAAAAAACCCCTCTTTTTACAAAATATTATCTATTTTTGCTAGATACCCCCTAATACCTATAAACAACCCATACCATACTCCCTACCCCCCTAATACCTACAATATATTGACCTTATTTTTCACAATTTAAAACCCCCCTTTATGAATGAACATGATAAGATATTGGTCAACAAGGTGAATCCACAATGGGAAGGATAGGGTCTACAGGATCCTTTGCAACAATGATCGGCTTGAAGCTTAATGCATTAAGTGGACAAGACCCTTAACCAAGCACTGCATGAATTCCAACTCCCATCATAACTAAACTAACCTCATCATTACCATCTTTTCCACCCACCAAACCGTAACAATATCTATTTGAGGTCTAAAAACACAAGCTAACTTCAATACTCCTATAAAATCCAAACAATGTAGGGTTTATCTGTGGAGCAGTATCCGATCCCTGATGGATTCCGTAGTACAATCGATTAAAGCACATATACTGTGGGGTGAGATAAAAACTTTATATTCGAATAGTGTGTACTCTGAATAGTCCAATAGTCCATCAGAGGCTCATGGGATTCCATGTGTCCAAGTACTAACCTCATCACTCGATCTCCTCTAAAACTACTACAAACCCTTGATCCATTTTCCTTGATATTCCCTTCCCTCATTTGGAGGATGTTCCCCACACACACACATACTCTAAACCATATGTTCCGCATTCAGTTGTTACATACATTCTAATACTAGTTAGCACTAAACAAAACTCCAAATGTTCTAATAGATGTATAAACTCCAAATGTTGTAATCGATGTATAAACAAATGTAATGCTATAATAAAAATTTCTAGAAGATGCCCATATTCATGCCCAAAATTTTATAAAAAAAATAGTCATGATTATTTCTAATATTATATTATTTTGGGGAAAAGTTTATTGAATGAAAGTTATGAATAAAATGGCCCCCAACGAATAACATGAATCCCCAAGTGCATATTTACCAAAGATTATTTTAATAGAACCTCAATTGAGTGGAAAAGATATTATTATGTTAGAGGAAATGTCATGGAAATATAACGAGATGAAGAAAAACTTTAGTGTGACTTTGGGCACTATGCTTTGCAAGATTTTTCTCAAAAATCCATAGAACAGTGGGGTCCTCAAGGAAACCCTTTAGATTCTTCCTCACTTTCTATGAATGGTACAGGAGTAAACGTTATTGACAGACAACATGTAGGCCCAACCCAAGGGACCAAGGTGGATTTGAAACAATTGACTTGTGTAGGGTGGTGAACTTTGAAGGTCAAACCACTAACATAGCTAGTTTTATTCAACTAAGCTACCAAAACGGGTATAATTACAATAAACATTACACACTACATCATTGCATTTAGTGTTATTGTTACTAGGATATACTCAATTAAATATTGAATAACTTCAATTCTAATAACTTATATCATAACAACAACCTTAACTACATTAATTATCATATTATTACAATTTGTTTGTAATCTTAACTATCTATTCATAGCTTAGAAAATTTACATTTCATAAAATCAAACCTCCATCTTTACGAGCAAACTACAGCCCCATCAACTCTATTAATGGAAAACTTTTATCTTATGAAAAAATTAGTTTGATTAAAAGTGATATAATAATAGCTTAAAACATACCATACTACTTTTAGTAAGATTAAAACAAAACTTACATACCTAGGCACAAGCATAAATTCCAAACGATGTTACTAGTTTGATCATTACCTACACAAAATAAATCAAACAAAACATAAACATGTGGAGCAATTGATAAGGCAAGGACAAGGGAGGTAATAATTCATACCACCTTATGAATCATGTAGTTGATAATGCATGGTGCAGGCCCACTACTCTCAAACAACCCTCGAGTTAAGATAAATGGTGTATAGTAAGCACCACTTGAAATATATCAATAAAAAAATTAAATTTCTTATTAATAAAGATCATGACTTCCCCTTGTTCATATAAAAGGAAAAACATATATTAAATTCATATGTTCATTGAAAATATTAAATATTTTATCTTTAATTCTCATGTCCTTTTCGGTTAATTGAGAGAGTCCATGTGCTTCCAAGAAAAAAGCTGGAAACCTTTATGTATTCGAATAGATAGTAAAGGCGAAAAATATATTACATGCACTAGAGCATTAAATGCGACGGAGGTCGCACTGTCCGCCGTTGGATCTTACTTTGGAAAGGATCCGACGGCGGACAATGCGACCGCCGTCGCATTTAATGCTCTAGTGCATGTAATGAATTTTTCTCCATAGTAAAGTGGGACCGTGCATGGAATATTGTACCATAATGCTTCTTCTCAAAACACATGATTGTTATTTTTTACTTTTATGAAAGTAGCCACAATGGACCTAATTCTGAACGTGTGTACATCCTTTGGGTTTTATCATCATCATTATTAAAGTGAATGTTTATACATATATATAAGTTTACTATTCAATTGTATTGATTACCAAATAACATTATTTTTAAAATTTTCATTTTTTTTTAAATAACTATATAAAATATATTTAAAAAAATTCAATTTATCTTCACATGAAAGATAATGAATTTATAATTATAGCGGGAAAAGAATGAGTTTTTTTTTTTAATTAATGAATTTGATATAGAGCATTTGTTTGGAGTATATAAAGTTGAAGTTTTTATTAATTTAGAATTTTTATTAATTTTTTGTCGATTTCGATTGATTTAGATACGTGCAAATATGCACCCAGATAATTTACAGGTAAGGCAGCGGGTGTGACTGAGCTACTGCAGAGATGATAACTGCGGTGTGCCTAGGCGTTAATAGAACTGTAGTCATAGGTCGTAAGTAAAGGAGTATATAAAGTTGAAGTTTTTATTAATTTGACATTTTTATTAAATTTTTGACGATTTGGATTGATTTTGAATTAGGTAAAATCTTCAAGAGTATTGTTAAATCATGTATGCATCTTAGATTATAATAAAACTTTATTTATGCATGAAATTTATGTTATTCTTATCATGTTGTGACAAAAACAGTTGGTATACTTGTTACAAGATTAGCTTACTCCTTTAAGAAATAAACCTATAAAATTATTTATAAAAATTTTGAGATTTTTAAATTCGGTTATTATGCTTCATTTTCTCAAAGCATATTTCACATAAATCATTCTATTAAAATGCTAGATTTATAATAGGTTCCTTTAAACCGGAGTGTTACAATCACCAAAGTTGGCATGTCTTCAATTTTAAGACATGAACAAGTTACATGTGATGAAATCTCATTTGCAACCCAGTAAATGGTTATTAATCCATCATAAAAGTTGTCCAAACACACTCATGATTCAGATTAGAAACAAAAAATAGAATGTTCATGAGGAGAATCCTAAAATAGCAAATTAATGGGGTCATAAATAGAGATTTCTATTTGGGTGAGAATCTATAGTCTCCCCTTTGAAGATTGCAATACTCTTACAATTATTTGTGCCACTACAAGAAAGTCTATTACTTTGAGTCTAAAACATCATCCAAGTCTACCTCCAATATCATTTGAATGTGACTCCAATATCATTTGAATGTGAGTTTATCAAATCTAAGCAAAGGTCTCTCAAATAAAATTGCATTGAAGCACTCAAATATCATTTGGACACAAAATTGGACATTTAACATCTAACAATCACCTACATGTTATCATTTGAGCATGAGCATGTGGTAAAGTCATTACTATGCTTCTCAAAGGTGAAGGTGCCATACATTAATTTTTTAAAAGCTTGATGAGAAGCCCACTTATTGAAAGCACTGCGGATTTAATCAACATTGTGTGACTCCACCTATGCAGTAAGAGCGACAAATGCGTGGAGTTTCAATAAATGATCTTGTCCCAACTGCTAAAGAGGAGATGACTGCAAGATTGATAAAGTTCTTATTTAACCATTCCATTGAAAATGTGAATTGGAGGCATGAGCCAAGTAATTTATATTAGGGAAAGAAATAAGATCTCTTTGATTGAACTATATAATGCATTACAATGGATAATATCATAAAAACTAACTTTCTTTAATCAACACACTGATTAGATCAAAATTCAGAAAACAATGGTAAAAAGGACAATCCATCACCTTGTCTAATCCTTTATCTAGGGATTGACAAATAATAAGGAGAAGCCAAAGTGTTTTGTATACCATAAATTTGAGATCATCCTTGTTTAATGGTAATTATTGTGGATATAATTTCAATTAGTAAACATAAAATTAGAAAAAATGCAACAACATGAGATATTACATTGAAAGGAATATGTTCCACACTCTATAAGTTTATCTTGTAGTTAAGGAGTTGTGATTGGGATTATTCACTCAAACAAAATCATTTGATGCTTGCATCGTATTGAACTGTGTTTTTGCATGAGCACATTAACCCACAAAGAAAAAGCTAAGGAATTATGATACTCTATAAATTTATCTTTCAACTAAGGAGTTGTGATTAAGAGTATTTTTTCCACCAAAATCATCGAGGACTTACACCATGTTGAATGGCATGCTTGCTTCAAGATGACATTGACCCATAAAGGGAAAGTTAAGGAGTTGTGATTGGGAGTATTTATTCTACCATAAACATGTAGGATCTTCACCTAATTGAATGGCATGCTTGTGAGAGCATATTGGATGATAAAGGAAAAACATGTTTATATGGGTATTTGAACCTTGGTGGTAGGAAAAACAACACCTCTACTTGACAAACAATCTAATTCCATGTTGTAGTGATGTTTTATTAGTTTGGTCATAATGTATTTATTTGTTGGCGTAATGCCTAAGATTGACTCACACGGATTTGGAAAACATGTATGGGTTTACTCCAATTTACATTAGTCATTAACCAAGGACAATACTATTTGTATTTTGTGTTTAGATTCACTCCACATTTTGTCAATGGATGATTGTTAATTTCTAAGCTTATTGTCTCTTCAATTTTTTACTCAAGTACACACTTAATTGGTGTTTCAATGTTTTACGTGGACTCACTTCACTTTTCTGACAATGGATAAAATGTATATTGCAATTTGGATGCCGTGCATGGGGACAATAGATAACTACTAGGGTAAGTTCCATTTGTATTTCATACCTAGGTTCACTTCACTTTTGTTGTAGTAAAAAACCAAGATGACCACTAGCTTGACTTTTTACTTGGGTATCCTCTACTTTTTGTGCTAGTGAGATGGTAGTCAATTTCCTCAATAGCTTTTAGTTAGGCTTTGTGCTTTGGATCATATAACTTTTTTAGAGCCTAGTAATCATGTCCACTATGGTGTGGATATTAAATTCACTCTAAGATTGCTTAAGTGGTTTAGTAATCAATTTCGACACTAGTTATCATTTGGATTTTGCACTCGACTTTAGTCTACTTTTTTAATAATTGATAGTAAGGTCCATAATAATTTGGAACTTATGTTTTTTTTTACACTGAGAGTAGCGAGGTGCTTATAACCCAGTATGGGGGAGATGTGTAACGTTACATAACAACTCATGTTATGTACTAAAAATAAAAAGTAATTCCCAGTATGGAGAGATGTGTAATGTTGTCACGTTATGTACCAAAAATAAAAAGTAATTAAAAAAAATTAGGTTGTTTCGTAAAACAAAAAATTGGATGCCTCTCGGTGCTCGATAGATCCGTGTTTATAATGGTTTTACAAAACAACCCATTTTTTTTAATGAAGCGGTATTGAAACATATAGGAAGTGTTACATTAGAGAAGCTTAGGTAAAATCATTATGAGGTATGTTGAAATTCAAACCTAGACCAATTGTGCTAAACTACAACCTACCTACAACTGGATCACAATAGGCTAACCAGCATCATTTGGATCTTCTTATGTAGTAATCAATTTTAAGTTAATTACATTTTATATTATTTCACTTTTCCACACAATCACACCTTCCCCCAAATATACCCACACATGCCTTACACACACTCACACAAATCCTCTCCCCTATGGGAAGATGTGATAAGGATATAGATGTGGTTGTGTATGAGGGCCTAGAAAGATAAAAATGTCTATGTTATTCTATCTTTTATTATTATTAATTAATTCAGACTTCGTAGGAGTCATGTACAGATAATCTAGGAGTTAAGCCTTGAATACAAAATATCACAACCAACCACCCCAAAAAATCACAACCAACCACTCTAGCCAACCACCCTATATAAACCCCTATATTATTCTATATCCTAACAATAAAAAATTATATATTATTCTATGTCATTGCGCCGAGAGGCGCATTCTACAGCCCGGTATGAGGTAGAAGTGCAATTCCGTGCTCAACGTGGAAGTGACACGTGGCACAATGTCGGCACAATGTCGGCTCATGATAAATATATATTTAAATCTCCCACAATGTCGGCTCATAATAAATATATATTTGAAGCTACCACAATGTCGGCTTAAAGATTAAACTAGGCTTAATATCTATACACAACAAAGCGCCGCCATTGCTTCCTTGGCAGAAGATATACGGTCTTTAGCGGACTAGCGTTCCTAAGGCTTTTCGGACTGAGAAGCGAAGCTCTAAAAATAAGCAATCCATGTGCGATTTCTGGATTTTGTTTTTG
>LPNX010837536.1:36885-146940 GCA_001517045.1 Pseudotsuga menziesii
GGGAACAACCAGCTTAGATCCAGCTTTACCCGGCTCTATCATGCGCCGAGAGGGATCAAATATTTCGAGGTGCAAACCCTTTTTTGGAGTGTAATTGTTGAAGCAGAGTTTGCACCTCGAAATATTTGATCCCTCTCGGCGCATGAGAGAGCCAGGTAAAACTGGATCTAAGCTGGTAACAATAAAATTAATCCAAACACAAACACATCTTACTTTATGAAATTTAACTAGAAAATTAATTACTTCTTCCTACTACGAAATCCAAAATATAATTATGGCATCACAAAAATGGAGATTTAAAAAAGAAAAAACCAAAATCATATTCTAAATCGTGAATTACAATTACTTCTAGACTCCCACACCCACAAATCATTCACACAACTTTCATGGGAAAGAACCCTTCTATCAACGTAAATGATGCGTGTTAGAGGCCCACTACTCACAAACTAAGCGGGAGTCAACATGAATGATTCATGGTGGAGGCCCACTTCACTTTTTCAATATTTACATCTTTATCGTTTCCATTTCGAATATTTTCCGTATTTAAGAGTATCATAATTCAAGGACGTTGACCTTCTATGGAAATAAAAGGTTCATTCCAACATTAAAAATTAAATATATTATTACTTCCTTTTCTTTACTTCATAGAAGGCATTAAGAGTATTATAATTCAGGGACACTGACCTTGTATGGGAATAGAAAGTTCATTCCAACATTGAAAATTAAATATATTATTCCTTCCTTTTCTCACTTCAAAGAAGGCATCGCTGTAATGTAATGATTTATTTTACAATATATTATTGTAAGAGAATAACTTTTTTTAATGCTGGTTTGTCAAAAAACTTTATTCACTAGGAAATATGTCAATACTTGTTATTATGAAGAATCAAGGTATACCCAAAATTACATAATCACCTAATCATTATATAGTCTCTACATAGGAGCTCAACAAGAGCATTATCTCGCTGACAATAATTGAACCAAGGTGGGGAGGGTAACAAGCATTCCTCCCAACCACCCAAGCTAAAACCAATGGACTTTTTTTAATGGTGGTTCACCAAAGGGCTACATCCACTAGGAAATATGCCAACACCTGCTATTCCGGAGAATTAAGGTATGGCCAAAATTACATAATCCATTCAATCATTACATAAGGGCTCAACACGAGCATCATGTCACTTACAAGAATTGAGTCTACGTGAGGAGGGTAGCACTCATTCCTCCCAACCACCCATGTTACATCCAATGGATTTTTTCTATCAAAAATAAATCCAATAAAAAGATCACATGCTTACCTATAGCTCATATACTCATTGAAAATATTAACTTTTTCCCTTAATTTCCTTTAAATACTTGTCTCAATCGGCATGGTGCATGCACTTCCAAGAATCCTGGACAACCTTATATTATTTAAGTAGATAATAAAAGGTTTAATCCTTGGAATGTGCATGGAATATTTTCCATTCAACTTGTGTAATGATAATAATAATGATAATGTTGTTTTTGTCTGCTAATGGGAAGTTAGAATGATCCTGATAATAGATACATACCATATCACAACAAAATAGGAAGACAATCACCACTCATTTTTTGTGGAGTTGTGGGTTTTTTATTCCTTTCTGTAAAAGTTGAGGATGGACCATTTTTCCCCTGGTTTGGACAAGGGAAGGAATCATTTGGTTTTTGCTTCTCCTCAAAATCTTGTATCAAGATGAAGAAAATACTGTTATTTGGCTTTGGACGATGATGTTCCCATGAGAGAGGTTTTCTCCCTGTTTGAATTGGTTGTAGTTGGTCGTTTCATTGGCAGGCAGATTGGTTACCAAACCCTAAAGCCTTGGATTTGAAACCTACAGGACAATTCTCTTGGTTATTCCCTAGACTTTTTTGTTCTTGCTAAGGGTTGTGTAGGAGATATTTTCTGGTCTTCAATGGATGCTTCTGATATCCTATCTAGGGTCTAGTCCTAGGGTTCAACTATTATCAAGCTTAAGACGGGCACCATTCTTCGATTCTAGGTGGGAGAAAATATACATCAAACCCATCTAGGTTCTTCTCCCTAGCCTCCTGCCTCAACTTTGGGCTGAACATATTTTTGCTCTGCTTGGACAAGAGATGGGGTCATTTGTTGAAGGTGATATTTGAATTATGGGTTCATCACAATGGCATGCATCATGTTCAATATTGACACTCAAAAAGGGCTCACAACTGGGGCTATTATCAGGAAAGGTGGCATGTCTTATCTCTAAAAGCTTGATTATGTAGGGGTTCCTTTTCAGTGTATTTGTTGTCATAAGCATGGCCATCTTGTGAAATAGTGTCATCTTCCTTTCATCCATCTTTCTTCTAGCCCTTAGCTAGTGCGTACCTTTTCTCCTCTACCTGGTGCAGATGGGATTATGGATTATATTCAATAGGAGTTGGAATTTACGAAGGTTTCCTCTAGTCCTAGAGGATAGTTATCATTTTCACATGATACATTCCTGTTTATAAAGTCAACACATATTCTAATTTCACCATTTTTTTTCTTACCACCACCAAAGTTGGATAGCCAAAAACGAATGCCTAGTTGGAGCAATCATCCTTACTGCCGCCATTTTCTACCATTCCTTTTGAATGAGGTAGGATAACTTAAGATTTATTTTCCTTACTTTATGTTTGAATGGATTAACATCTTCCTTTAAAGGGATGGTTGTTGAATTATGTCTCCTTTATAAGCCTTAAGTTTATCATATGTAAAAGAAAACACATCTCTATTTTATCTTATGAGATTATCTATGTCTCTTCTTTCTTGAGGAGATGCACCTTTTCCACTCTTAATCATCCTAGGAATTTCTTTGGAACCAATGTTAATCTCAATGTAATCCCTTTGACTAATAACTTCTTCTTTTTTTGCTTATACATATCATGTGTATCAAATTTCTTTCTAAGGGGATGAGTCCCTTGGGCAGAGGATTCTCATTTGGATCTAACCCTTTAGGATATTCATCTTCTTCAACTCTCCAATCCACTTCAAAATCAACAAACTCTTTCAAAATAGTTTTAAACCTAATGGTTTTGATATCATCATCAAACACTTGCCAATGTTCAAAGTTATTTGATATAGAGGGTCTAAAGATTATTTCCATTCTTTCTCCCCTTTTCTTTAACTCATCACAAGGAAATAGGGTTGAAGCTAACATAGCTAGAGCATCTTTTTGAGCATTCATTTCCCTTGGGACTTCTTCTAAATACGAAGCACCAAAAATTTCCAACTTATCTCATATTGTGTTTGTATTCTTCTTCAACCTAGTATTCTTGCATGCATACTTATCTTTGACTTGCAAAATTTCCAAATCAAAGTCACGAACTATATTCAATTATTTTATCCCTATATCCTTAGAAATTTCCAATCCCAAAAGAAATGCTTCATACATAACCAAATTATATATTGCATCAAATTCTAGTCTAAAGACAAAGTTTAACACATCACTCTTTGTAAAAGTCAACACAATCCTAGCACCAGCCCCTAACTTAGAGTGGCACCATATAATTTTGTTTTCCAAACTTCACTAACACTTTATTCTTTAGGAGATTCCTCTGATGAGTTGCACTTTCTTTGTCTCCCAAGATAATGCAAATTCAAACATGTAATGTCCCGATTTTGCATGGTTCCATGGTCAAACATAACCCACTCAACTCCACAGGTCCTAGTGGAGAAAAAATATATAAATTAATAAATAGTTACATTATGGGCCAAAGTTAGCTTATGTAATTAAACTACTACATTAAATTAGAAGTGATTAAAAATCATAGTCTGATTAATTAATTATTAATAATTTTATGAGTTGTAAATTCATAGGAGGGCGTGTAGGAGATAAGGTGGGATTCAATACTTGACTTACCAGAGTTGGAAATTGGAAGAAATCATCCCAAAGCAAGGTGTAAGTAAAAAACAGGAATCTAGCAGAAAGAAGAAAAATGAAAATCAAGAAAACACTGCCAACTATAAAAAAAGACAAAAAAACTCAAGGAAAAACAAAAAAGAAAGAAAGTTTCTTGATTTTTGCAACCTAAGAAGAATTAGAAACATCCAAAAAATCTATAGAGGCTAATATTAGCAAGTGAGGGCATATTCAAGAAGGAAAGTGGGTCATTATGCCAAAAGTGATGTCAAAAAATCATCCAACTCATCTAGAATTTGAATTTCCATGAAGGAAACTCTAGAAGCAATCAAAGTTTATAAAAATGAGGTTGATCACATCATTCGCAACTTTTGATCACTTGAATTTTGTCTTGAGATATCTGTTACTCAATGGTTGAGTGATGTGCCTCAACTGAGCTTTGGGAGATGTGACCCTTACCATTCATGTTCTATGTTTGTTCATGAAGTTGGTGCATACTTTAATAGAGTTTGTTTGCAGGTCCTCAATTCATCATCAAGTCCATTCAAATTTCCTTATAGATTTGGAGAGTCTCCCATTCGAATCTTGAAGACTAGATGGGCTTCTTTTCTTGTATGAGAAATGGAGTTGGAGTTATGAGTGGAAATTAGTGGATTTCAGCCATTAATGACATTATTTCATGTGTATCTGTCAGATCCTAAATTTTCCAGTACTTGAATACATCTGAGGGTTCGAATCTCCAAGTCTCTCATTGATTGTAGTTTCTAAAATCCCTTGTATTAATGCATCTTGTTAAAGAATGCTATTGAAACTATTTTTGAGATTTATTTCAACATCCATGGATTTAATTTGATTTTATAAATATGATCTGCAATTTTCATATCAATATGAATCTTTATGACTGATTTTTACATGGTTTTACTCAGCCTTGTCTATATTTGCACCTAGAATTGACTAGTTTTATTGCATGATACATAGTTCGAATTCTGGGTCTCTAGATTCAATAATTCTTGTTCTGATATGTTCTTAACATGTTTATCTAAGTATCCAATGTATGAAACAAATAATTCGTAACCTCCTTCACCTCTTTGGAAAATCCAAAATTTGAAACTAGTGAGTTGTCCTAGAGACTAGTTTTTCTATTGTGACCTTTAGAATCCTTTTAATTTGTTTATGATATATATAAACCGACAAATAATTATATATAAATTCATAACATAGTTATAGAATCTTCCTAATCTTCTCTTAGCCACTAGTTGCTTGGAAACTACTTTGTAAATATTTTAGTTTGCACCAATTGGGACTCCCTAAATCCTGGTAGTAGAATTCAACCTGGATGATGTTCGAAACCTAAATAGACCCAAAATACAGGTGTTGAGGAACCTGAACAATCAATATCCTTGCTTTCATTATTGATCTCGCCTATAAACCCCAGTTTATCCCCTCCTCCACTTGTAAATTTTCCCGCTTGTCAGCAAGTAGTCTTAAAGTTTTATTGCTCAGAGTTAGTGAACCTAAATTATGATTTAGGTTCATTACAAAACATGATTTTATTAGGCATTCAATAGCCCCTTTTCCAGCATGCATAGCATCCTTCGTTACTTGTTTTTTTATTGATGTAGTCAAAATATAAAAAAAAAGAACAAAGACAACGCATAAAGTTTAATTAGAATGAAGTATCCTCAATATATTAATAATTTGTAAATCATATTTATTGTAATATTCATCATCAATTAAATTCAAATGAATTATAATCACTCAAATTCAAATTCAAATTCAACTATTTATTATCGCAAGCAAAATTCGAATTGATCAATCATTATCAATATGATGATATATCATGTCCTTTTAAACAGAATGAACACTTGCTCATTCACATGTTTGCTCAAAGTATTATGGGCAGACATTATGTATTGCTTAAAACGTGTTCCCATTATTTATTCACAAAATCAAGGTTCTTTAATCTAATTCTATTCAAGAGTGGCAACAATATTTTAAAAATATCCAATAATAAAACACCATTTACAAAATCCCTTCTTCTAAATGTAAGGAAATAGTTTATAATCATCTAGACAAGCAACCACATACATCAATTTATTCCTAACTCAAGATTTTACCAACATTCCCAATTCAAGGTCTAATGATATAATGTTATTCAAAGTGGTGGTCCTTTCCTACTTTCAATAAGAGACATTATCCATGGTCATTTCTATGCAAGAATTGAATGGTATACAAACAAGCTAATTCACATATCAATCTCCTATCTCAAGTGGAGCATTAACCGATAATGATACCTTCAATAATTATTCACATCCAATGGATTTACTAACATGTCTACATCATCATTGCAATTATTTAGTGATAATTCATACTAAATTCAACTCATACTTAGGATCAGTCTATTGTATGAAATATCACAATCATTCACGTGACAAGTTACAAATGCATATTTATCTCTTCCAAATGGAAAAAAACAACAAGAGAAGGAATGCCTTATGGCATGTTATACATTACACTCTTGAATGCATTATATATAATTTCTTGAATGGATTATATACAATTTCTTCATGCTACAATTCATAGTACACAACATATAATAATCTTCATGATGAAGGAAACTGGGTGATAATTGAATTACCAAAACATAAAAAAGTACAATTTTTTATTTCATAGTCAAACCCATAATGAATTTATATCAATAAACATGCATTCAGGTTAATAGACATATATAGTCCTCTTCATGAATAACAACTTCACTCTACAAAGTTATAAGCTAAAAAAAACTACTTTTTCATATGCATACCAATCTACCATTAAAGATTATTGTTTTAACTTCAATTAAACTCTTTCATAAAAATTGTAACACAAATTCATCTCAACAATTATCAACAACACCATGGATGAAATGTATCTTCACTTTGAAGGAAGACAATCCTGGGGAACATGTTCATACCTTTAAACACCATATACACAAAACAAGGATAAGAATCATCAATAAAATAATATATTATCCTCCTAGGTGATCAACCCATCACTCAATAGCCATTGTACCCAACAATCAATAATGCACAACATTCATACGTTAGTTTTATTCTAGGAGGGTAACAAAAAGTTTGCGGATATTTCTATACATATGATATACTATTTTGGGATTATTTGCGTAGTGTAAGTCCTTAATCTATGACCTATATCCTATGAGTATAGTCGCAACAGACCAATTTCTCATGGTTTTGAATAGTCCACTTTGCACTCATTGGATCAGGTGATGCTCATAGGGGTGAAGAAGTGGAATTGATACTAGCAAAAAGAATTGCATAACATGAATCATCACTTCTAGGAATTTCACCCGGTAAGCTACGCATTTGCAAAACCTTAGCAAGTATTGTGCTTTATGAATTATTCATTTAGAGATCCCTTAACTCTTATTTGTTTAAGCATCTAGGGGTTTTCACAATCCAACATATGATATATTATTTTTGGCATCATTTGTGTAGTGTAAGTCATTAATCTATGACCCATATCCCATGAGTATAGTCACAACTGACCAATTTCTCATGGTTTTGAATACTCCAGTTAGCACTCACTGCATTCTCACTTCAAGTGCAAAAGATGCATTCTCAAGCAAGCTGACAACTTGTTATCTCTCCCTTACAAAAGGACTATAATGCATTCTCACTTCAAGCTGCAAAGATGCATTCTCAAGCAAGCCTATAAATTTCTATCTCTCCTTTACAAAGGGAAATAATCTCTCACATCAAGTGGCATATTCTCCCATAAAGGAATTACATAGTTTCCATGGCTCCAATAGGCTTCCCTTCCTTCTTCGAAGGAGAGGATTATATAGATTTTCCAATCTAAGTCCAAAAGGACAAGATACACAATTTTAGGAGCTACATGATGTTTTAAAAAAAAACAAGATCCACCATTCTAAGATCCCAAACCAAATCAAGGCATAAAATGGAAAAGAATGTCAAACCAACTAAGAGACTCTCAACCATGCCCATGAGACTCTCAACCTCTCATTGAGAAATATAAAATTAGTTGTGAGGTGGTTTCTCACTTAAAACCATTTTCCCTTTTTACAAATAAATGAACAATACATGAGTAAAGTTTCCACTCATTTCAACTATTAATCATTTTACAATTTCACATGAATACATGCACGAGTTTTCTCAAGCTCATTTCAGGCACTAATAATTAAATGAATAATGCATGATCTTATTAAACCTACTTAAATCATTTTTACTAATTATTCATTTATTATTTTATGTGTTTCATTTATTTTCTCCATTTCCTTAGATTTTTTACGAAACTTCAAATAGCCATATCTTTCGCATATCATAAGTTCATTCGACCCCATTCAAGTTGCATCGAAAATATCCCTCTAATGTATTTGTATAGACATCTTCAACAAAAATGAATCCCTTCTAAATTCTTCGATGATCGATATCCTCCTGGATAAATGATCCATCATCAAGAGGGTTTTTCAAAAGTGCATCGAAGGATTGTTCGAAAGTGCATCAGAGGAAGGTTTGAAAGTGCATCGAAGGAAAGTTCGTAAGTGCACTAGAAGAAGGTTCAAAAGTGATCAAAGTAAATTTTTAACGTGATCAAAGGAAATTGTTATCATGAAAAACTGGCACATCTGTGACAATTTCACTATTTACATAGTAAAGTGTCGTCAACATATAGCATGCACACAACCAAAGACACCTTCACACGGTCTAAATAGAAGAATGATCCCCATATAGCCTCAAAACAACCAAAAATAGAAACAACATTGGTTAAACTCTAGTTACTAGCATTGTAGCGCGAGCCCCAAAACAAAACCCACATTGTAACATGGAATATACTTAAATTCTCATGCTACTGACAGAAATGATGAGATCTCACCCACCAATGGTGCATTGATGTCTCATGAAAGCTCCACTTACCCATTTGAATTTGAATTTGGCCTCTCACACACTTAGTTTCCTTAAATGGCCTCCTGGTATACTTGGGAGCTCAAACCATGAATCAATGGGTTCACATTGTGATCTTGTCATTTCTTGGCCTCCTCTTGGCCTATAAAATTAAGCCATGGGCATGGCATTTGTAAGAATATTTGGAAGAAAAGTTATGCTACAGGAATTGTGCTTGAGCTATCATTTTTCGCATCATCTTCCCTCACTTTCCAATCATTTCTAGAGCTTCCTTTTCTCCTCCCAGCAAGGGGAAATTTTTCTTTCCATTTTTCAATGG
Organism: Pseudotsuga menziesii; assembly: GCA_001517045.1. Classification (NCBI taxonomy): domain Eukaryota; kingdom Viridiplantae; phylum Streptophyta; class Pinopsida; order Pinales; family Pinaceae; genus Pseudotsuga; species Pseudotsuga menziesii. The sequence continues at coordinate 46,011 of LPNX010837536.1, forward strand.
TTCATTAACCATACTTTAAGCATTTTATTGGACAAGGAGGACCTCCATTATGAAGAGTGTTTTCCACCATTTGGAGCTCACCTCTCCAAGGTGTTTGTATTATCTTGACCATTGGGAAATATACAAGTGGTTTGGATCATTATGATTGTTGAATTTTGCATACTCCCCCCCCCCCTCTCTTTGTTATTTCATGCAAGTTTTACTATTTATATTTTGTTTTTTCTTTGCTTGCTTATAACAACCTCTTGTGAGATCACTTTAGGTCATCCAACCTCACATTCCACCCCCAAAATGGAATTGATACTAAGGCCTTACTGTAGGATACAAGGCCTATCCCCAAAATTAAAAGTGTAAAGCACTCTTGTGCATTATTTCCCACATCAATATTAATGGCAACTCCACTCTATTCTTGTTCATTTTTATTTGTTTAGGTTGTTTCTTGAAGTATAGTTAATTTTGGGTAATTTGTGTCCTACAGGTGACGAGGATCTTACCCTCCATTCTATAAATTCAGCCTCCATTTGGTCACGCCAATCATTTTACACATTAGTACGACTCTTGTCAATTTTGGGTCGCTATAGCTCGATTATTCCTTCGACAATCATGCTAATTAGCACAATTTAATAGTCTTTTTCCTATGTTCTTTCTATGTCACGATTTAGTGTGACATTTCCTCAATATTCCCACACTACAACGCTCCAGTGAGTCTTTATGTCGCGCTACAGAGCGACTGTAAAATTTACTTCCGCGTTGTTGCTCATTTATTTTCTTTTTCTCAGTTTGTTCAATAATCTACAACCTTATAGCTTCTCACCAATTAACTGATAATGGTTACTTTTTATATTAGTAATTATCCCACCTAGATTAAGATTGTGAAGTAAATGGGTCATTCCCCCTCAAAATTAACTTAGGTAACCAACTTCAAGGCTCCACATGTACCTCATTGTTGTCACTAGTGTTCGGGATTATTTAAGATTGTTGTCTTTACTTTGAACATTATTAGTTTAAAGTAGTGTAACATCCACTATATGAACACAAGCAAGGACCTAAATCACATTTCCTTCCTAAGTATTCTATTCACGACATCTTTGAATTAGAAAAGGGAGTGAAGGGTGAAATACCTCCTATGCACACATAGCTTTTAATTTATTGCAAGCATCACCAGTTGTTTAGAGCTCAATTTACAATCATTTTTCTTTGAGCACTTCACTTAATTGTGACAATATTATTTTCTTTCATCACATGTGTATTCCCACTAGCACACACTAAGGTACCTAAAGACTCTATCCAACCGAGTATCCTCTTCACGATTTCTATGAATTAGAAAGGAAGGAATGAGTAAAATACCTCCCTTACACTCATTTAAACTCACAACAAAATCCTTAAAAGCAACCATTATAAGATGATAACCAACTAAAATCCTCCACAGGAGGTCACAAAACAATATTTTAGCTTGGTAGGATGATTGGGTTAGGAATCCAAATAATACCCAACAACATAGTTTCATTAGGCGTGTTTTTGAAACATAGCACTATTGTCTTATAGTGTACTTAAAATCCTGCTACAAGCAAGTGTGCTAAATCCCAGATCGGTTACAAGTACCGTTACCAAGGAGGTAAATCCAAGGTATAGCTTCCCTGATCTCCACTATGAGGCACTCACCTTATTGTTAGGGAGACGACAGTATACTGTCGAAGCCCAACTATTGATATGCCATTAACGCAAGGTAACCATAGTGGCCAAACTTAGGATACCGCCAATGAACACTTGGGAGTGCAAGTGATTCCTAAAGCCAACTATTTTCATTGGGGGATGTTTCCAAGTCTTCTCAATTGGAACATTGGACCCGTCTCCAGTAGAACTGGATATTTGTTACCTCCACTGGTCAATTGGTGTGTGGATTCCACTATCACCATCAATTATGGTTTTGGGAGGCCCAATTACAATTGAGAGGAAGGACGTTAGGTCCTTTTAGGGAATTTACACTTATTTTTATTTTCTAAATACAATCTCATTAAACTCATAATTTAAAAAGAACCAACATTTGGACACCATTGCACTGAGCCATATTTGTACATATCACTCACATATTGCACCATATTGCATCGGTTGTGGTTGGTGTATTTTTGTATGTTTCTATATTGTGTTTATTCATCATCCATCAATCTCACTTGACAACAAGAATTACACTATTGAGGAACAAAACCCCCCCAAAGGAAGTCTTGTAGACTGAAGGGACTTTCGGCCCCTCTCTCGAGGAAGTTTTTCCATTATCTCCATGTGGTACATAAGGGAGATCACCAGGTTGGGGTTGCTCCCAGACCATTTTTATTGGGTCATATAGATGAGGATACACCCTATTTGATTCAGTCTCTCCCCTAAAATATAGTGTTGATCATTTATGATCCTCTTCTCAAGGAATAGGTTCACCATTGTTTACTCCCCCACATGGAAGTACTCCACCTTCTTCCCACCCATGATAAGGAAGTCACACTACATCTTAATCTTCCCCTAGAAGAAAAATATCACTGCCACATATTCCAAGGTCTCCCCTTGAGGAAACCACATACAAAATAACATGGTGGCCCCCAATCCTAATTCGAACTTACCATTCATGGCAATTTTGAACCTCCCTGACCTAACCAAGTTAGTAAATGACCCCATAGAGTCACGATGCCACTTGGTTGGATATGCCAGAAAATCTACCTCCAAATATGCCTAAGTTTTAAGGAAAAGAGGGAGATCATCCTAACAACCACATTATGTATTTCCATTTATTTCATTCCTTTAACACCATGGTGGAAGATTCGGTCCACCTTCGTCTCCTCCAAAGAACCCTAATCGATGCAACTGCAAAATTGTATGTGAGTTTGGAAACCACCTATGATGCCACATTTGAGACTATTTACACATCATTTTTATCCTATTTTTAGTTTCCTATAAGACATGATATTGGCCTCGAAATCCTCACCGAGATTCGTCAAAACACATCAACACATATCATGCATCATATCCACGAATGGTGTCGAAGTCCTGCACTATGCAATATTGACATTCAAGCTCCCTTCCTCTTGGATTGGTTCCTCAAATCACTCCAACCAGCTATCGTAAAGGATGTGGATACCTCCATGCCAAAAATGAGGAATAGGTTATTCTCAAATCCCAACGGTTTGACCTTATATATGCCTAATGAAGTTATTTGTACATTGTACTACCAAATTCACCTCAACATGGATAATTAGATCCTTCGGTAGCATGGATGTCACATTCTGTGGATGGGATTACTGGGTCCATTTATTTCCAAAGAAATGTTCCCCCCAAAAAATATTGCACCCCCACCATTGGTCACATAGTACCCACCTATCCTTGTTGTGTCATCTCCCACTCCTACTGCACCAAATCCTTAATCTGGCCAATCTCAGCATGGAACATACAACCCTGTTTTATCTAAGTACAAGATAAGTACAGTCGGTTCCTCAATCACCAATGGTACCAACTTCGTCGACATCCACATCATATGTGGTGCAACATACTTATGTCTCACCCTTGGGATATAATACCTATTATCCATATTCATGTTCTCCCAATACGAAACCCATGCCTCATATGGGAGTCAACTTTGTTCAACCTTCCACGCAACAACAAACTCAATAATTCGAGCAATTGAATATTGCCAATGCCTCAAATACACATAATCAGGGAAAGAAGAAAGGAAATAAAAAGAATTCCCAACAACAAGGGAAAGTGGGAAACCAATCCCCCCAACAAAACCAAGTCCAGGGTAACCAAGCCCCACAAGGGGCCAATCCCCCCAAGCAATTAAATACACTAACTTGAGGACAATTTTCCCTTGTACCATATATGGTGAGTATGGTCACTACACTCACCATTTACCATGTATCCCCGACTTCCAAAATATGTTGGGAGAGAAGCAGCAGACACCCGCAAACCATCCTCAAGTGCATCCCACACAACAACCACAACTAGTCGTTTTGGAACAACCCTTTTCCAATCAACGAGTGGTTACCCAATATACATACCCTTGTCCCCTAGGTGATGTATCATTCGAAAACATTTACATGACCCAAGAGTCAGTTAACCTACAAACTCGCAATAAGGAGTACACTAATGTTGAAACCTCAATTGTTCTTGAAGGAACCTCCACTCCTTCAAGAGGAATTATGCAGATACCACGCCCTACCACGGAGCAAATTATGAAGATACCTAAATCACCACTAAGTCGTACTCCTCATAACCACCACATGAAGGATGCACATAACTACAACAGTCACAATCACCGGCTTCCATGTCAACCCTAGAGGTACTTCAGTCAATACCTTCCCAATTAAAGGTGGTGTTTAATGCACTAAGCATTGTCGACCCTTTCAACAAAAATCTCATGAAATTTGACCTTGAAAAGGGTGAACCACGACTACCCTCATCAGTCACCTTTCAAGTCACGATAAAAAACATCATCATCCATCGATGCATCATCGATGAAGGTGCATCTACATGCATAATGTCTTCCAATGTGTGGAAAAAATAGGGCTCTCCCAAGTTAGCACCATCCTCTATCTCTCTCCATGCATATAATGATAGACCATCCCAACCATGTGGCTTGTACCAAAATTTCCCCATTGAGCTAGGAGGAAAAATGGTCATGATTGACGTCAAATATGTCATTGATGCTCAACTTAACTATAACATCATTTTGGGACATAGCTATATGTATTCCATGAAGGCATTCTCCTCTTGGGTTTTCCACATCATAATGTTCCCATTCAATGAAAAAGTGGTCACCCTTGATAAACTAAGCTATTATAATCCCAATGCATTAGCCAATCCTGAAAATGTCTTTCCTACAGTTAGCAAGAACAACACTCCACCATATGTTGATATTATCCAAGGATCCTACAAGGACTTAGACCTCCTGGGATCATATTCAAATCCTCCTCCTACCATCCTTCCTCCAATAGAAGTCCCCATGTGTTCCCTTTCCACCATGGAGAAAGAAGTATCCACAATGGAACTTCATCCTCAACAAACCCTTCAATCCATGACGTTGAGCAAATCTTGAACCCATTATTTCCACCTATGTTCCGAATTCCATTTATGTAATCCCCCATGGGAGTACGTGGAACCCCAGTCATGTCCCAATTAACCCTCCCAGGACTCACTCTTGGTCTACCGGTATGGTACCTAACACCACCATTTCCACAAATGGATTCGCCACCTGTATCCCATTATGAGATGGTCTCAGTGCAACGAGTTACCACTCCAAATTTGTCCATCAAAACCACCACCTCTGTGACTCAACCACCAGTAGTGGTCACAAACCACAAAATCAGGGCATTATTTGACCTAAGCCAACTACCTTCGCCAACAAGGGAACTACTCAGCCCAAGTTGAAATACGCCATCATAGCAAGCCATGCTCTTGCATCCTCATTTGGAACAACCAAAACCAACATGAAGGGTGCCACTCAAAAAATGATAAAATCACCCATCATGCATGATACTCCCACATGCGGGTCACACCCCCATGCGCCCTATGTGGACAATAAGGTCATGCAACAAATTTGTGCCCTACCTTACTTGAGTTCAAAATTTTGATTAATACACCTGTTAGTGCCACATTTGATTCCCAAACTGAGATTGGGGGCACATAAAATACATCAACCCCCAATTCCAAGTCATTACACACCAATAAAGCATGCTCAATTTTTTCTCCATTTGGGCATTACACACACCATTTCCCCGATCTCCCTCGATTTAGGAATGCATTAGCAACCATTCACCTCACACAAACAATAGACGAATATGAGCCTACTTTACCACATTAAGTAGCCTCAATCGACATGATCACCACAAATGAGGTGACAAAAACTAAGTCTCATGAGTTCACCCCCTTAGAGACCTCTACATTTCCACAACCTCATATTTTGAATACAAACCATGAAACCCTACCAGTTGGGTGCATTACATGAGTCCATCACAACCATATGATCCCTTGGCATACCAATCCCTTAACCCCTGATTCCAACACCTTATGCACCAACGAAGCGTATTCGATTTGTTCCCAGTATGGGAATTATATGCACCATTTCCCCGAACTTCCTCACCACCATACGATTCCTAGTAGTCATAGGCCCTCCACTCCTATCAGGACCCCAACACTCGTACCAATTAGAGGATCATGGCCCTAGCGTGCATGTGGCACCACATCCCATTATTCATTTCAGTGTCCCATTTTATACATTGAATGTGAGTTTTACCTAGAGAAAACGTGTCTCTAGGACCAATTTCTCTAACTCAATATATCATCACAAGAACCACCATTCGAGTACATTGATCCCTCGATATTTGCACTATAGAATAAATATCTCCCTTGGATGGATTACTCACATGTGAAGATTCATCATCATCCGTTAAGGATTCGGACTCTCTAAACGAAGAACTAGGTCCACCACACCCATCGCATGTTTCCTATCCATAAGGGGATCTCTATTCAATGGAAAATGGGCACCCCTCAGGGGTGCTATGTTTTAGTTCTTATTTCTACATTGTTGATACCTTTGTCATGTCCTTTTCTATATTTATGTATGTTTTTCATGTGTGGAGTATTATACTCAGAACGTCCATAACTAGCCACCACCATAAAATATGTAAGATTTTACTCTCAGCTATTATCACAAAAATTGCCTCTCGAGACCAACATTTACCTCTGATAACCCTAACCAAGACACCATTTTACATTCACCAATATCCTGGTTTCAATGTTCCATCAACATCCAAATTGAGGATGACTCTATTACCCCCATGATTGTTTTCCCTCAACAAAACTTCATCATCATTGACACCCATGATGTCGATCCCCTCACAAGGTCGAGGAACTTGTACTCCATTATCGTACCCTGCCTAAAGCCAATTATTATATAGTTTCATGTTTACTCTTATACCTCAAATAGTTCCATGCCAACAAGTTCCTCGACGCTAGTCATGAAAGATATCACCATGGCCTACTCATACCTCCATGCGCATTTAATTCATTTGTAAATTTCATTCATATCATCACCCTCGTCAAGACAACAAATGGGCCCCCTCCCTCTGAGATCACCAACCCCATTCAATTATTCCCGCATGAATATTTTGCATGGTATTTATTCATGGGGAAATCGTCTTTGTGTTTTCAAAAAATCAACTCATTTCATCTTGGAAAAGTTTCTCTGATTCACTCAAAACCGTGGGAACCCCTCCCATCATCCAATTGACTACCTTATCCACCAAAAACTGTGGTATTACCACCCATAATCAAATTGGTCCCCCAACATTCCCAAATATGTGGGGACCCCGCTAATTATTCTTTATGTACAAACAATTACCAATCCCATCTACACATGGGAACCAATAATTCTTTCAGCAACAATCCCCTGGTCGCCTTTGTTCAATGACACAAAAAGTCTCTCGGTACCTCATAAGTCATGTCTTTTTTAGTCTTCACTCTTTCAAGAATTGTGTCACTTATAAAGCCTTCATCTGTAGTTTGTTTCACTCCATCACATCTTCACTTGAAGTATGATACCGTCACCCCTCCGATCCATCATCGATAACCCCATGCTTATCATCCAGTCTTATGTTAGGTTAGTCAGTCACCCTTGGTTACAACATTATCCTATTTTAGTCCGACAAGGCCCTCATCTTGTAAAGATTCTTCAGCTCTCATCGATGCCAAAACACCATATTCCGAGAGTCGCAAAAGTAGCAGTGGAACCTTGGGATTCCTTCCAATCACTATAAGGGATTACCTTAGACTAATTAAGGAGAGTCATTAGTGCTCATTAACTTGGTAGTATTCCCCTATGTTGGACAACAAATCATTCATTCACATCAGTGGGGGTCTTACATTTTGAAGGTAGCAGTGTTCACATTTGAAAATGATCAATTTCAGTGGCTGTAGTATAGTACATCCCCCTTGGATTCACACTTCGTCTAGATACCCACTCTTGTGGGACTCTTTAGATTCACAACTATTCCACTTCTTCAGTACCAATTATGACCATTCCAGATGCATGCACTCTCATGGTTTGAGGCCACCCTCACCCAGGCCTTCAACAGTTTATGATAAGATCCTTCAGTCTTTTCCTGTTATATCCACTCTAGCACCCATTTCACAAGGATGTGAACGACCCCCTCGTTTGTGTAAAAGAAAAACACATTGGTAAACTTCCTCCTTTGGAAAGTCACTCTTTTCCACACTGGGCAAAGAATTAACAGGGAAAGAACAACATAAATGATGATGCATTATTGGCCCTATAGAACCCTTTTAACCTCATACATCAGGGGGCATATGTGATCATTAAAAACTCACACACTTGCGACAATTTCACGATTCACACAGTAAAGCACCGTGAACATGCACACAGCCAAAGACAACTTCACAAGGTCTAAAGAGTATAATGATCCTAAGATAGCCTCAAAAAAACTGAAAACCAAAACCAATGTTGTTTAAACTCTGGTTACTAGCATTCCAGCACGATCCCCCAAAGGAACACCTACGTTGTAGCATGGAATATCCTTAGATACTTGCGCTACTGACAAAAAAAATGGGATATCACCCACCAATTGTGAACTAATGGCTCATGAAAGCTCCACTTACCCATTTGAATTCAAATTTGGTCTCTCACACACTCGGTTTCCTTAAATGGCCTCCTGGTGTACTTCAGAGCTCAAACCATGAATCAATGGGTTCACATTGTGATCTTGTCATTTCTTGGCCTCCTCTTGACCTATAAAAGTAATCCATGGGCATGTCTTTTGTAAGAAGATTTGAAAGAAAATTTATGTTGCAAGAATTGTGCTTGAGCTCTCATTTTTCTCATCCTCTTCCCTCATTTTCCAAGCATTTCTAGAGATTCCTTGCCTTCTCCCATAAAGGGGCAAGTTTTATTCGTATTTTTCATTGGTTCATTAACCATACTTAAATTGTTTTGTTGGACAAAGAGGACCTCCCTTAGGAAGAGTGTTTTCCTCCATTTGGAGTCACCTCTCCAAGGTGTTTGTATTGGTTTGACCATTGGGAAATATACAAGTGGTTTGTCTCATTGTGATTATTGAAGTTTGCATACTCTCCCCCTCTCTCATTGTTATTTCATGCAGGTTTTACTATTACTATTTTGTTTTTTATTTTTTTTATTTTAACAATCTCTTGCATGATCCCCTGGGGTAATACAACCTCACATTCCATCCCAAAAGGGGTTTGATATTGAGACCTTGCAACCTACAAGGCCTATCCCAAAAACTAAAAGTGGGAAGCACTCTTGTGCATTATTTCCCACAACAAAAAGTTTGAAATTTCATTGGATAAAAGTTCGAAAGTGCATCAGAGGAAATTCCAAAAGGGCATTGCAGGAAATTCCAACAGTGCATTGGAGGAAAATCTGAAAGAGCATTAGAGGAAACACTAAAAGTGCATCGAAGGAAAGTTTGAAAGTGCATCGGAGAAGGTTTGAAAGTGATCTAAGGAAAGTCTGAAAGTGAATTAAAGGAAATTTAGAATGTGTATTAGAGGAAAACATGATGGATAAGGTATAATAGTGTATCGAAAGAGTTGTATTGGGGATACCATTTCAGGGTTTAAAGTGATGGAGTTCATGGGAGATTTTGATATGAGAAGTATGATGGGGAGTCCTAATGTGATATCATATATAAAAAATCGGATGTATCAGGAGTAGGTTCGACATGAAAAGTTTGATAGAGAATATCTAATTAAGGTCGTTATAAATGTTAAAAATATTTAAACAATATGGAGTCCAAAAATGTTTTGTCCATAACATGGGTTATTTAGATGAAAATCTGATGAGACCTATGGTGTTTGGACACTATTTACCAGGACTATATAACTATTCTCTAAATTAATATAAAATTTGAAATAGTGACTTTTAAATATTAGTTTCTAGACTCGATAGTGGCCAACTTTGGAATTTGGAATTTGGTCAGATCAAAACATGGTCATATCGAAACATGGTTGGATGACTCGATACGGACCCAGTTTGGTGACTTTTAAAAATTAAACCAAGCTAGGTTGGATGCTTAGTAAAATGATAATTATGTTGATGAGAAAGAATATTTAAGTGATAGCATTATGGTAATTTCTGACAACATGTGAGGAAACATGATGAATGGATAAGAATACACTCTTGCATATTGTATTTGATAAACACTCATGATGGAAGAATGAAACTAAGAGGAATTGATGGTTCCTTAACTAGAATGTATGCAATCCATTCTCTATGTTTATAATGTGAAATATGAATTTCATATAGGGGTTTTGGAATCCCTTAATGATATAAATTGGTTGTCATATGCATTATTAAGGAGTGACAACCATGTCTAATAATGAAAGAATAAATGAGACCAATAATGGACATTGGTGTTATTGTGATTGATATATTCAATTTGAATTGCAAGAAAGAGCCATGGGAGTTATTAATTATTGTATATGGATATTATATTCCATACGAGAATGAATAGTAAGGTAGAGAACAAACCAATAGGTAAAGGATATGCAACTTATAAAGGTGATGGGCGAATCATCCTTGTGGGAAAGTGCATGAATGCTAAGAGAAGTTGCAGGATATTGCAATATATGAACCAACAACTTATGTGTAAACAATGAGAAAGGGTTCACCTAGAATTTGTCACTAGAAAAATAAGAAATTCCAAAGTGTGGACCTATCATGTGGTTCCTAATAGTAAAAGAGTGGACATTCAAAGACTACTAATGATGGAATGGGGCATTCCCATGTGTGAATTTTTCGTGTGGTTCAAAATTGTGGCAAATATTTCCATAGGAAAGGAAATAAAGTATCACAGATGGACGAGGCACAAGGACAAATAATGGACCTTGAAAAGACAACATATGGCATTGAATGGAATAAATTGCATAGTTGTTAAGTGTTAGGGATTCCAAGAATGGTCAAGTTGGCCTTGGATAGAATTGCTCAAAGAAATTAAAGCAATAAGGTAACATGAGAATATGCAATGAAAGTTGTTGTAACGACCAATGAAAGTTACAAACTATTGATTGATGGTTGTAACAGAAATTGGAGAATGATCTCCATAAGGTAACACTGATATAGAGGGAAAATGTTCACCTTGCACTATTTTTGTTTATAGAATAAGAATTGCATGTCAAGAAATTAGCAAGTATAAATGTTACACATGTGTATATGTATTGAATTTCTACATGCTGAGAAAATCATATATAATGATCCCTTGTGTGCTTGGAAGAGAGGCCATGAATTGGATCAAGTATGAGGTGGAATAGGAGTTCCATGCTATGATGAGGAGCTAGAGAGGGAGAATTCCTTCACTCTTCTATTGTTGTTATATTTATAATTTTTGAGATTTATATATTAGAAAAAATGGCATAGGAATGCTAGAAATGCAAGAAACTAGATAGTAGGAATGTATAAGCACTTGTGGGCATACTAAGAGATAATCCATAATGCACGTGAGGATGCTTGTGCATGCATATGATATTGCATATTAGTAAAAGTAATATGGATTTACATATGTAGTGAGCAACTAATGAAAAATAACGTGGTTGATAATTATTCTCTTACCAAAGATGGTTGAAGCATGGTTGAAGATGTTGACGATGCTATTGGATGTGACTAGCAGCCTTGTGAAGAAATATTGGAGCAATGAGCCTATAATCAAGAGGTTTTTGGAAGGATTGTAATTCGTTGTAAGAAACCAATTGATCAGTTAACATCAGAAATGTTGATGGAATCCATGTAGGTAATGGGTTATTTATGTATGTATATGATATTAAATGCATTTATGTGATTGATTTCCCACCAGGTTGGTGAGATATGAGGTAGTAAGGACAAGGAGACTTATACCATCTAATTGTTTAGAATTCAAAATGAATTCATATGATAAAATATCATGTCATGTGTGTATGTTGGTTATGAGTTAATAAACAAGGAAAATACATACTTATGGTCTTGTTGTGGTAGTAAATTCCATGTGAGATTACCATACATAATTCCATAGCATTGTTCGATATGAAAAGAATATAGTACTACACAAGTTTCTAATGGTATTCCCACTTGTTTTGGTGTCCTGGACTGTAACCTTCTTTCCAACACATAGAGACCATTAGATGATGATGATTTCTGGAGATAATTGTGGATCGGTGAAGGGAAATTCCTTATATTACACCTGAGGGACTGTTAAGTGGAGAAGGGGTATATTTTGGTATTGTGTTGGGAAAAAGAAGAGGGTATTCAAATGACCATACAAGTATTATGGAGGTGTCTTGTTGATGTGTCGAGGAATTATCTAGACCTTCGAAATCATCATGGTGGAATGCATGACATGACATGAAAGGGTGCATTTGAGCGAATGTACATTAAAACATTATGTAAATATTGTGGTTATGCATGCATATATGTGGGTACATATGTTAATATGCATTTTGGGAATTTGTGTGTGTATAATTGCAATTCCCTAAGAGCTAAAATGATAAAATTATTGGCAATTATGATATCATTTCATGAGCTGCTATAGATGTAGTGATCGAAGGAAATGCATGAAGAAGGTAATCATGTTTGATGGCTACAAAAATGCTCTATTGGGAGGACCGAGTTGTATGAAAGGATATGATTGTGTAATAATGAGTATTGGAAGTTTTATTTGATTGCATAGATAATGTGATTGTATCATACAATTTTATGGTAATAATGGTGCATATAAAGTAAATGTGTTTCATTGTCTTTGACATATTAATAGTTGATAGTGTTTGAATTATTGTGTGTTATAATTATGAGATAACTTTGGTGATTGTTATAAATTTTGTAATGAAAAGATTATATGCATGGGTACTCATAACATGTTTGGTTGATTGAAAATTTCAGATTGCAAATAAAATTGTCTTGGACATAGAAATATATGTAAGTTCATCATAAAGAAGGGAAGTTGTCATGTGTAGAAGCCAAGCATTATGAGAAGGATCTCATGCTTGGGAAATCTAGTTTCTGTATGAAATAGATGTAATGCCTCATTTTGACTTTATCATCTAAACTATCATTACATGTATGTATTTTCTTATTATTGTGGAACTTCATTAGTATGCTGACATTGTGGACATATGCACTTACTATTTTTCGGAACTTATATATATGTGTGATGTTAATATTATGAATGATGGTCATGTTTTAATTATGTCTCTAAAATGCAAATTTAAAAGATGTTGTGTACATGGATACAAAATGGAATTTATATGTGGAATAAATGAATGTGATACCAAGTGCATGGTACATAGAAAAATGATTACATTTTTTATATTAGTAATGAAATGTATAAATGTCAATGATTGCATGATCTCATTTTCAAAGAGTAACATATAGGTTTGAAAGAGCTAAGTGAACGTTGGGTCCTATGAAATTGAAGTACATTGAGGACATGAATTCCAAAAGAGAAATGGTATATGAGTGAAGAAGTACCGTTATGTATCATTATTGGTTTATTATCATGATGTGTGTACAATTACAGGGTTTCAGGAAACTCAACTGCCCAAATTAGTTATTCAATGGGAAATTCTGATAGAAACGGTAGCGACGTAGTTCTATGTTGATGTAGGCATTGAACCTTCTTCCATGGGAGGGGTGGAGGCATTACCCACCATTTATTCTCTAAAACATGGATTCATGGGAAGGTTGTGCTACAACACACTCCCTAAGGTGTGTGATGATGACTAGTGGGTGTTTGCTGGTGAAGCCTGATTGATGTAGTCGAAACTTCCACTTACAGTTCTATCTAGAGTTAGGTCAATATAGTTGATGCTATAAGATAGTCGAAACTTCCACTTACAGTTCTATCTAGAGTTAGGTCAATATAGTTGATGCTATAAGACAGTCAAGTAGAAGAAGGATAGGATGTGGAAGGTAGTTTTGAATTAGGTAGAGGGAAGTAGGTAGTTAGGAATTCCATTGAAATTATGGATAGAAACTTAATTAATTGTATGTGTGTTGAGAAACTTTTATCAACTCATGCCATGTAACTAAGTACATTATGTTTTTTTCATCAGTTATTATGATTTAAGTTAGTAAATTGTTAAGCATTGCAAATTTCGGTTTAAGTCTGCATTAATAGATAATAACTTGTTCGATTATGTGTTATGTGAGATTGAGTACTACCAGTACCTACATGAAGTATGTAAGCAATAGTTACACTTACAGAACTCGTCTATATATATTGTATGAATTACTCTTAAGCTATTTGAATTGGTTGTTGATGCATTGTGATTGTGAATACTTACATTATCATTAGCCAGAAATAAATGATTACTAATTGATTATGAGATTATGCAACACGTAAAGTTAGTTGATGAATGATTAACTATGACATGAAGTTGATGGTACAAGTTTAAAAAAGTATTATTTAATTAATGAATAAACAATAATAAAGTTTAATTATAATTAAGGTTTGATTATGGAATGTGGTAATAGTTCAATAAAGGATAATTGCATTTTAAAAGAGTATTAATTAATTAATTAATACTAATCAAGGTCAATTATGATTAAGATTGATTGTTGATTGTGGTTAGCATTGAATAAATGATAAGTAGGTCTTATAAAGAGTATTAATAAAGGTTGATTGTGATTAAGATTAATTATTGATTGTGGTTATCATTAATTAAGTGATAAGTAGAGCTTATAAAGGGTATTGAATAATTAATAATTAATTAATATTTAAACTATAATTAGAATATTTGATGTAAAAAATTAGTGTTGAGTTATATTATTATTTAATAACATTATTTGACAGAATTTATGTTGAATGATATGATTTAATAATAAACGTGATACCAAAACTTACGATTAAGTTATATTATTAATAAAAATTATGTCAGAATAAATGTGAAATAAGGTGATAAAACCTTATTTAAATAATATAATTAATTTTTCATATAACCCTCTAACCAAGGTACTATATAAATAATATTTTATTGTTTGATTAAATAGATGTGAACCATGTTCAAGTGATGGGGGTGGAAAATGTAAGGATAACATAGTAGATGGGAGGGAGTTGAAACATTTAATAAAATGATAAGGGTAGTAAAGGAGAAAGGGAGGAAAGGTGGTGAAAGAGGGGATATAGGAATGGAGATGGAGAAGGAGGGGTCAGAATATTTTAGATAAAATAAATAAAGGAGGACTGATTTTCTAATTTGGGGGAAAACATTTGGATTGGTTGGACTGTTTCTCTATAGCTTTGGGAACGGGGCCAAGAAACTTAGTTTCTTGGAGCTAGGGAGTTGTCCAGGTTGTTCCTAGCTGGTTGGGTGGTAAAACTATTGGGCGATTGAGATTCTTGATATGAGAGGGCCAATCTATTGATCTATAAGGATATTGTAGGGTCAATCTACTATCTTACAAGTATTCTATGAATAGGAATTTAAATTTTATGTTTTGAAGGTTATAAACTCTCGTGAACATGCTACACTCTTCTTTTAATTATAGTAACAAAGTACAGCTCTTTATTTGATTCTACTTACACAACGAAACTATTAAGAAATTGGAATTTGATTTATACCTGTAAGAAACATATATATTATATTTGTTTAAACTTGCATTCTGAACTTAAATCATAAACATAACAGACCAAAAACAACTTAGTTGAAATTAAGACAAAATTTTATATAGTTAGATTAGTTTAGATTATTTTTTTGAAATTAGGGACCTAGACTGATCTCTACAATAGATTTGAAAAAAAAAATGATTGAAATTTATGAGGAGGACCTAATGATTGTGAAATCTAGTTTCCATATAAAACAAATTCGAAATTTTTTTATTGAAATTATTATGATGTCATATCATGGTAAATTTATGTGTGTAATACATGCGATATGACAAATTTGTCTAGTGAGGACATATAAAGGATGTTGAGATCTAGCAGATAATTCTACTATAATTGTTAAAATTAATCAAATGCATAGTTACACTTAGGAGACATTAATTAATAATTTTTGTCATTTTCCTAGATTCCTTACTAGCTAGTTGGCATCCACTTGCACCTAGAAGTCAACAATTGCTAAAATTGGCTAATGGAGAACTTTAGAAATATCTTGGAATATATTCTGGCAACTCTACTGTCATTCCAAAATAGTAAAAGCGCATTTCTACTTTTTCTAGAGCTGCCTTTCTTTTTAGTAGTTTTAAGGAAAAAAGGAAAAGCTAGTCTTGGAGTAATTGCCTTGTTTTTTCCCCAACTCATACTCCTTATTTTTATCCATACAAAATCATGGATATGATCTCTTTCCATTACTTAACATCTGGTCCATCTCACTTATCAAATTCGTGATCATATTGACAGATTAGGAAAGTGATTTATGCACCTATGGGGGATTTTGACTAGTCTAGTAAGCTTGCTTTTTGTCTAATTTGAATAACGTCCTTATGCTTTTGAATATCTGATGTAAGTATATATTTGGAAAACCTATGAATTCATGAGTTTGGTTGATGTACACCTATTCAGTAGAATTTTGTGTTATGATCCATATTCAGTCTCTTTTTTCTGAATTTTTGCAAGTTTGACTAGTAATTTTGTGAGTATAATTGTTCTACATATTGGGATTAATTTCCACATGGTATCAGAGCCTTGGTAGTTTAATTATTCTTCTTCCAAATTACTATTGCAGGTTCAACATCACTAACCGGGAGTGCATTCTCCTAGTTGAAGGGTGCAATTGCTGAGATATGGATCAATCTCAAAGGATCATCTTTACTCCATCCAACATTTTCGAGTGGAAGGATGATATGGAGATTTTGTTGAGAAGTAAAGGATTCTTCATAGTGAACATGGAAACTGAGGTTGATCCCAATGTAGCAATAGATAAAATTAAATGGCACAACGGGAGCAATGAGACCTCTGGTCTCTTATGTTTGAGCATTTCAAGAGACCTCCTTTTCCATCTTGATGGATTGAGATCACCAAATGAAGTTTGGGAGAAGCTTGAGAATATATTTGGAAATACATATGAAACAAGGGTAAATCAACTTGAAAATGAGTTAATCTCATTGAGTCCCAGTAGCTTTGAATCCTTGCAAGTATACTTTTCCAAGTTTAAGGCCCTTGTTCTACAGTTAAAACAGCGTGGAATCGAAAAGAAGGATGAGCAACTAGTCTTGGCCATACTTTCAAATATTGGTCCTGACCACTCTATGTTTTTTTCGACCTTCCATGCCACCAAATTGACAGCCCAAGTCTGGAATATTCTTAATATTGCTGACTTCATGGAATCCCCCACTCAAGAGCAAGACAAATTGGTTATGATGGGCACCATCAAACCTTCCAAAGACCAAGCATTGGTTGTTGGAATTATAAGGTGGATTCCAAAGGCAATGAGAAAGCCAATTCAAAGAATCCACCAGAACAAAAGAGATCCATCCTTTGGGGATCTCCTATCCGCCTCACCCACCAATTTCTCAACCATCTCTATCCATCCCAAGCCTATAAAAGCAATCTCATACTCCATGGTTGAGGAGAGAGTAAAGTTATGATGTTGCTTTGACATTCTGGCCTACATCAGTAGAGTGAGCTTAAGGGAGCAAGTTGGATCTATTGTGGACAAGATGTTGGATTTGTGAAGGATCACATCGACACTAAGGCATAGGTTGTAAACTTCTTCTCTATTATTTAATGCAAAATTGGTTCCTTTCCCCTAAAGTATATTGTGTTATTATCGTATATTTTATTGTTGAATTCCTTAGTCATCAACATAGAATAGTGGATCATATTTTGGTGCTATTTGATTTGGTTTATTGTTTTCTTGTTATTATGCAGGTACATACATTAAGAACCATCATTACATGAAACAACTATACTATTACATCAAAGATATTGATTCTAGATCTCCATCCATTCTAGGGAACGTCTTCCAATTCTGTTGTGTACCATTTGTTCTAGATATGAACCATTCAGACTAGAGGAACAACTCTTGTCCATAGGAGGTGCAAAATTCCTAGCTACAAATATGGCGATTCCACTAGGGAAGAGCTTCAGCTAATATGATATTCCTTGGTTATTTCAAACACTTGTCTGAAATCCAAGCTCTAGTCTTTTATCAGTTCCATCAGATCCATTAGCTGATCTCGTGAGATTTTGGTTTGGTATCATCAGATCTGTTTAGATCTAGGTTTTTCTTTCCTTCTATACTTTCAATTACTGTTAATTTATGATTTAAATTCCAGTTGCATAGAGATTAATTTTTCTTTTTTTGCAATTATTTTGTTTTGGACATCTACGGGGAACCGCACATGCATAGTGGGCAGTAAGCGGTGCCACTACCTATACTTAGTGAGCAGAACCCAGTGCCACCGCCTATCATCAACAATCAGGAAGCAGTGCTCTCTCAGAACCACTCTGTCACTAACCCTCTGGAAGCGGTGCGAGGTAGGATTTTCCATGCTTGTTTTTTCAAAGTTTTTTGTAAAATTTTTGTGTGATTTGCTTTCAGTTCTAAGTGTTTGGGTTTGTTTAAAGAGATCTGAGTGTTTGAATTTCAAAATTTGATGTGGTAAAAGGCTTATTTTGTTAAAATCAAAGAGCTAGGATAGACTCATCTTTTCATTTGCTTGTATGCTTGGTTTTAATTTTTTTGAAAGGAGTGTTGTTTGAGAGCTTAGCATCAGTTAGATCTCAGTCTTATTGTTTGATAAATCTAAAAAGAAAGACTTGCTTGATTGGTTGCTTGTTTTCATTTTTCATTAAAGTTGTGAAGGACTTCCTTTTGCTTTGAAAAAGAAATTTTTTTGTTGAGACTTGTTCATATTTTGGTTTGAGGATGAATTATTGGACCTTTGATTAGCCTTATAAGCTTTCAGATCTCCATTTTTCTTTTCTTTCTTTTACATTCTCATCTCATCAAAAGAAAAATAATAGTGGTTTTAATTTAGATCTTTCTAGTTTTAAAAGGAAAAATTGGAAAAAGTGTTGAATATGCCTTTGAGTGTTTTTTGTCTTTCATCTTAGAAAAAGAGATATTGCCCTATTTTTCTTGCTTTCAAAAATTAGTTTGAAGTTTGTTGCTTGTTTCTCTTTTCTCAGAAAAATATTTGTTTAGTGTAGTTGTTTAGGGAAAATTTTTGGTTTTGAAACAAAAATTGAAAAGAAAAATACTCTATCCTTCCCGTAAGTAGGCATGTCTTGAATGGTAAAGACGAAAATTTGCATTTCATATTTGCATGGATTTACATTTCTGTCAGAACTCCATGCATTCACGTAACTACTCAAGTTAAAATTAACGGTAGTTGTAGGTATAAAAATGTATATAAATTTGAGTGATAAGTTAGTGACGTGTTTCGGTGTCGTGAAACATAGGAGTTTTCATTATTTTCCAGCACTGCAACTCAGGACCTGCGTGGTTCTTCCATGTACCGTCGCCTTATGGTGGCCCACCCTTTGGAGGTCCACCAGGAGGAGGCCCACCTGGCGGAGGTCCACCTTACGGAGGACCCGGCCCAGAGGGCCACCACCTAGAGGCCCACCTTCGGGATCATCCACCGCACAGGGCCCACCTTCTGGGGGTCCACCATCTGGGGGTCCACCACCTGGAGGTCCACCTTCTAGGGGTCCACCACCTGGAGGTCCACCTTCTAGAAGAACACCACCTGGAGGACCATCACCTGGCGGATCACCACCTGGAGGCCCACCCCCCTTGGGAGGCGCTTCGAGAGATTCATATTCCCATCAACCAAATAAAAAGCCCATATGTCAGTCAGCTTATGGTCCTACTGGTACACATATTCCTTATCAATACTACCAGTATGTGGAACCTAATCAAAAATTACCTTTCTTGGAAACTTTAGACTTACCTGGTCTGTCCAAATTGATAAATGATCCCATTTGACAAAACCCTTCATGGCTCGCTATTCTGATAAAATTGCCATCAGACATTCCCAAGTTTGATGGAAAGCAGGGAGATGATCCCAAGAACCATGTTATGACCTTCCATATATGGTGTTCCTTGAACTCCTTGATGGATTATTTTTTTCGTTTAAGTTTATTCCAGCGCACACTGACTGGCACGACTGCAAATTGGTACATTGAACTTACACAAAATTCATTTGTGAATTTTAGCTCTCTGGCAACTATTTTCCTTACGCACTTTCAGCTACCCATTCATTATGAAATGGGTATGGATATTTTAACTTCACTCCGTCAAAATAACTCCACACACATATCGTACCATATCCATGAGTGGAGAAGGAGGAGACGGCTTATTAATCTCCCATCCCAGACCAATTGTTAGCTGATTGGTTTAAAAAGTCATTGTTGCCTCCTATCGCACAAGATGTGGCTATGGGCGGTGTTGTTACTGAAGAGAAAGCTATCAGTTGCGCTCAGTATATGGATTTGGCATATTCCCAATTCAGAACGATGTATGACTTAATTCCTCAAGCTCCTCATCCCAGCACAGATCCTGCTAAGCCACCAACAGAAACTCCTGTTCATGGGGTGGTTGGTTTAATCTAGCCCTCATCAACAACAAAACCTACCAAGCAACCAAATGCTTCTACTACTGCTCCTTCAACTCCTACGGTTTCTGCTGAGGTGAATGCTATCCAAAGTTCACATACATTTGATAATAAGAAAAAGGGAAAAGGTAAAAACAAGAAAACTGGAAACCAGCAGGAGAATCCTAAGCTGAAGACCAATGAGAATGATAAAGGGAAGAGGAAAGAAAAATATCCCTGCTTATTGTGTGGAGGAGATCACTTCACGAAAGAATGTCCTCGTCATGATGAGATTAGTAAATTTTTTAAGAGTAACCCACACCAGCAGTGCTCATCGATCCTTTCCCATCTCAAAAATAATTGATAGACCATATGTCTAATCAGGGGACCTCCAATTCCATGGAAAAAATCAAAATGATGTCTTCAGAGACCATCAATTTGAATACTCATAGTCATTCATATGACAAGCCAATAGAGAAGAAGGACAAAAATCCTTCTTCCGAGAAAGTTCCTTCTACTAGTTCTCCTTCATCTTCGTCTAGTGGCCCTCTCGTGATCGAAAAACCTAGTCTTGATTTAATTTTATGACCACCTAAGGCTACCCTCGAGAAGGTTGTTTTCAATCCCAATCCTCGAGCTGCACAAGTTTATAATGTTATTGAATATTTAGCTCAAGAACCTTGCTCGATGTCTACCCTTGAGGTACTCCAAAATTGTCCAATGCACCGTAAAAACCTGCTAACATATTTGGGGGAATTAGACCCAGACAATACCAACTTGATTCATTTCAACGTAGAGAACTATAAATCCATATTACCTCACTACTCGCATTTCATATTTCCTCTAGATTAGTTGGGAAAAAGGTCCATCGGGCTGTTTTGAATGAAGGAGCTTCAACCTCAGTCTTGTCTATAGCCTGTTGGAGATCCATTGGCTCTCATGAGCTTACAAAGTCACCTACTACCTTAAAATACTTTGATGGACAATGTTTCCATCCCCATGGTCTGTTTCCATCACTTTCGGTTGAGCTTGGGGGTAAGATTTTTTCCATTCAGGTGGAAGTGGTTGATGCCCCGTTAGATTACAATCTTCTACTGGGGAGAAATTGGTTTTATGCTATGATTGTTGTCACTTCGACAGTATTTAGAACTCTCCAATTTCCACATTTGAGGAAGATTGTGACTATTGATCAACTTGACTATTGTATGTCGGATGTTACTACCCCTACGCTGAATAACATCCCTATGTTAGGTCAGTCCCCTCCTTATCATTCGATTGGGGTAGGTATGCTGAAAGACTCCACCCTTATGGGTGTGTTTCTGTCAGCCCCTCCTAGTAAAGAAGTGGCAACAGTAAATATGATTTCCACAACTAGCTATATCACCAAGGGAAAATAATTTTTTGAGTCATCCTCCCTTGGTCCGTATGAAGCAATGTACGATGTTGTCCAATCTATTTCTGATGACCATATTGATGACCTTCATCTCATGGCTTTGGATCCTTACCACCTTCCTTAATGGTTAGAACCCTCTCTTCCCACTCTAGATTATCTCAAACAGACCTTTCCTTCAGATGAGTCCATCATGGAGATCATGAGTGAGAATGAACCTGTATGGGAAGATCACATCATCGATATTCTTTTCTTCCCAACACCACTTCGGTGGGTTTTGACCTTGAATCCCTTATCAGTAATGATATTGTCACCCATCTGCAAACACCTGTATTGTTGCGAAATACTGAATCCGAAAGTAATCTATGCAACATTACTAAAAAAACCTCGATTTACATATTAGCCAAACCTAGAACCAGTGAGCATGTTCACGTAGGGCAGAACTACTCAATGGAAGAAACTGAAGAATATAGAGCATTATTCAAAGAATTTCGAGATATTTTTTCCTAGACTTATGAATAAATTCCTGGGATAGACCCGTCTATTGTGGTCTATGAAATTAAAACCTATCACATAGGAAAACTTGTCAGAAAGAAATTACGTCAAGTCCATCCCCGGAAGGTCATGGCTATTAAAGCCAAAGTAGAAAAACTTCTGAAGGCATGATTTATTTATCCTGTACCCCTGAAGGAATGGGTATCTAACATTGTCCCTATGAACAAAAAGTAGGGCACCATTAGAGATTGTATCGATTTTTGAGACTTGAACAAAGCTTGTCCTAAAGACAATTTCCAACTCTGCATATCAATCAAATTATCGACAACTATGTTGGAAGTGTCATGTTCTCATTCATGGATGGATTTTCTAACTACAATCAGATTGAGATATTTCCCATCGATCAACACAAAATGGAATTTATATTCCCATGGGGAACCTTTGCCTATAGGAAGTTACCTTTTGACCTCAAGTACGTCGGAGCTACATTCTAGCGTGCCATGTCCTATGCATTTCATGATATTAGGAACATCGTGGAGCCATACCTTGATGATATACTAGCTCATTCATAGAAACGTGAAGACCACCCTCAGCATCTTAGGGACATTTTCTTGAGATGTCGCCATTATAACATACGGTTGAATCCACACAAATGTGGTTTTTGCGTTGAGATGAGACGTCTTCTTGGATTTTTGGTTTCTAAGGATGGAATCTGGATTGATCCACTGAAGATTGTTGCTATATTGGCCCTACCTGCCCCAACAAACATTGTTGAGCTCCAAATTTTGCAAGGGATGGAAAACTTTCTTTTTCGTTTCGTTTGCAATTTTATTGAGAAAATGCACGGTTATATGCGTATCCTGAAGAAGGACACTCCATTCTTCTGGGATGACCAGGCCCAGTGAGCCTTTGATAATCTCAAGCACGCTCTGACTCATTCACCTATGATACACCCCCCAGATTATTCAAAGGAATTTCTCTTGTATGTTGTTGCCTCCACTCCTACCATTGGAATGGTTTTAGCGCAGGAAGATCCCAATGGTCAAGAACATGTGATATATTATGCCAGTAAGAATCTCATTGATTATGAAACCCGATACTTGTGTGTGGAGAAGTAAGCATTGGCTACGGTCATTGTTGTTCAAAAATTTCATCATTACATCTTGCTTCGCACTACCACGGTACTTGCAGATAAAAAACCTATGTACTACATCCTGACTCATCAGGTTCTAGGGGGGAAATATTCCCGTTGGATTGTCATCCTACCGGAATTCAACCTTGAGTTTGTCAAGGCCACTTCAAACAAATCCTTGGTCTTTGTAGAGCTGATGTGTGACATTCCCTGTGCTTTGATGGATACTGAGCCTAGTGATTCATTTCTAGATGAATTCATGTTCTTGATAAGCACAACCGACCCATGGTATGGAGATTTAATCATTTATCTCCAAACTCAAAGATTTCAGCCCAATATATCCTATGACGATCGTAGTTGTATCCGTCACCTCACGAATTACTACCTCATCTTAAATGATACATTGTATAGACATGGCATCAATTCCATTCTTTGATGATGCCTTACATATGAAGAGGATGAACATGTCCTTAATGATTGCCACTCTAGGGCGTGTGGCGGCCATCTTTCTGGGATGGCTACAGCCCAGAAAATCCTTCGCACTAGCTATTTATGGCCTTCGATCTTCATGGATTGTCATGAGGTTGTTAAGAAATGCCCACCCTTCCAACATTTCTATCTGAAAAATTGCACCCACCCTGCTCTTTTACACCCCATCATTGCGGTTGGCCCTTTTGCCAAATGGGGTATATACTTTATGCATTGTAAGCCTACCTCAGCTGGGCGGCATGGTTACATCATCATAGCCATTGATTATTTCATGAAATGGGTTGAGGCTATGCCTATGTATGTATAAGATGGTAAGACTGTCACCCTCTTCTTATTCAATCACGTGATAGCTAGGTTTGGAGTCCCACAGTCTATAGTCACTGACCGCGGATCGCATTTCCAGAATCATATGATGACTGCGTTAAGTGCTAAGCTGGGTTTTTGACATGAAAACTCAACTCCTTACTATCCGCAAGCTAATGTTCAGGTCGAGGCCATTAACAAAGTTTTAAAAACTATGCTGCGGAGGATGGTTGGAGATCATAAATCCAACGGGAACCTAACTCTCTTTTCTACTCTTTGGGCTTACAGGACTTCGGTTAAAAAAAAATACTAGTTTCACACCTTTTCATTTAGTTTACGGACTAGAAGCTGTCCTTCCTATCCAATTCGATATTTCGTCACTGAAACTTGTGGTAGAACTTCTTCCAAACACTTCCACCGAGGAAAAAATATTTCTATACCTCACTAATCTTAACAAAACTAGAAGAGACATTGCCTTAGATAATGAGGCACATAAGAAACGCGTCAAGGTATAGTATGATAAATCTGTTCAGCCTCCTGTTTT
This sequence comes from Pseudotsuga menziesii, assembly GCA_001517045.1. NCBI lineage: Eukaryota > Viridiplantae > Streptophyta > Pinopsida > Pinales > Pinaceae > Pseudotsuga > Pseudotsuga menziesii. The sequence goes on from LPNX010837536.1 coordinate 70,888, forward strand.
CAATGAAGGTGACTTAGTTTTGACCTACAATCAAAAACATGATAAACTAGGTAAAGGGAAGTTTGAGTCAATGTGGTATGGTCCTTTTGTCGTTAGCAAAGTTTTAGAGAAAGGGGCTTACGAACTCGTGGATTATGACGGTGTTGGGTGTTATAATGTCTAAATTAATTCACCTAATCTTTAATTATTATCCGGGGTTGGTAAGCTTTGATTTGACACAAAATATATGCAAAGGTAGAGGGGTTTTTATGGTGTCGTGGAAATATTTTAACAAACAAAAGATTGAAAGATATTTCAAAATGAAAAACCGAGTCAAACTCCTAAGAATTCAACCATTAATTCAATTAAACCAGCCAAGATATTAAACTAAATACAGTGATAATTTATTAAACTGAAAATGATACTATTAACAACTAATATTTAAACTGGAAACTAAGATGCAAGAAAATCCTAATTAATAAGCAAGTAGAAAACTTAATAAAGAAAATTAAATAGAAAGAAACAAGTAGAAAACTTAATAAAGAAAATTAAATAGAAAGAAACAAGTAGAAAACTTAATAGGAATGTTTTTGAATTTTGTCCTACAAGTCTCTTTCAGCAATCACACAACGAAAAAGGAAAACCTAAAAACATATTAAGGATAACACATATAACACTGAATTTATATGCAAAGGATAAATCAATCCAAAAGCATAAACACAAAACAATATACTAGTAAAAAGAAATCAGAAACAATATTCAAGAAAAAAAACATAACACAACTTAACACATATTCAAGGCGAAAAGAAATAAGAAAAATGATTAAACTTTAATAAATAACCTAAAACACTCGAACTTTAACTTCAAAGTTTAAAAAAATTATTATCTAACTATCTCAGTCAAAACATAATTCAAACATCAACAAAACAGAACTAAAAACAGTGTTAAAATACATAAAAAAACATTAAAAACAGAACTACGGCCTGAATGACAGACTGAACTGTAGGTCTGAAAGGGGTGGTTGAATGGTAGTTTAAACAGGCTTTCCAAATGACAGTTTGTGTAGTTAAAATAATAAAATTAACCTAAATGATCTAATCTTTAGTTGAATTCATGCAAATGCAGATATAATACATAAAGACAATAAGTAAACCTACTTATTAAGTAAATTTAACGGTGACATGAACTTAAACAAATTAATAAACATAAACATAAAGAAACCATTGCGTGCTCATAAACAAACTTGAATTAAATTGCATAAACTAATAATTTATAACAAAAATGAAATAAACAGAACTGAGTTAAAAAGCAATCTATCTATTTACTTGTAAATAAACTGAATAGGAAACTAGAAATGAAATGACTGAAAATGGATTCAAAAGCAAACTATGTGCGTAGTCTAGTTACTTAATTCATTAAATAAAAATGCATTATAGAAAACAAATGAAATAATACAACTAACTAGAAACAAAACTAAATACAACCGAAAAAAGAAATAAACAAGAAAAGAAAGAAACCTCTGGTTGATGAGGGGCCCTCTCAACAATCAGGGGTGGTGCCTGGCTAACTTCTACTCAAATGCAATCTTCAACAACAACACATACATCTCTTTATTCAGACGATGACATAGAAATACAATGTACTCAAGAACAAACTGATAAACTGTGAATTATTTCCTAACTCTTCTAGCTAACTGAGCTCTCACACAGAGGATTATTTATATAATAGGTTACAGAGATGAGCAAGTCGACCCTTTAGTGGTCGACTGCTCTCTAAATTTAGTCGACTATAAAGCCACATAACAGATCGCAGGCCAAAGCATAGGATCTTCCCTTCTTCAGCGTGGTTCTGGTCTTCTTCAATGGACAACAAACAAACAGGACCCTTCTTCAGTGCAGCAAGTCTTCAGATGTGGCGCACAACTCCTTCTTCAGTGTGAACGTGAACTGGTGGCAAACAAAGGAGAGCGCACAGTGATTTTTCTAGAACGTGGGAAAACACAGTAACTCAATGCGCGGTCAGCAGGAAAGGTGTCAACAGAGGAGGCTGCAAGCTGGAAGATCATCTAGAACACAAGCTCCATCACCCAGACACGTGGATGACAGGACGTTTGGAGGTTGTTTCACATTTTAAATGCCTGAAATTAATTCTCAACAACGCCCAGTCTGATGAGCAATCTGGACAAAAAGTTGAACAACAAGCTGGGCCATGAGCTGGATATGCTCAGCGTTGATCTAAGGTGGATGAAGTGTCTATTTGTTGTTGTGCTTCAGGACTATAGTCTACAGCAACACGTTTCAACATCTGGCAAATTACCAACGAGTTTCGCTCAACGGGTTGGATGACAAGCTGGACGTCGAGCTGGACGTGTTGTGCACAAGGCAAGCTGAATGTGTTCTGTTTATTAATTTGTTCCAAAAATATTGTAAAATATGCAAACGAATATATAAATTAATTAATACATCAATTGTAATTTAATAATGTCAATTTTAATTAATAAAATCATAAAAAAATGATAATAATAAATAGATTTCATATAAACCTTAAATTCATACATACATGAGCTGAACAGTGATCTGCGTGACATAAAATATACAAAAAAGATAATAAAACATATGTTTAAATGAGTAATTTAATTGCCAAAAATGCGAACAATTCTAGGATCAACATTCACCCAAACCGAATAAATGCCAAGTCCCACTGTGCAAAAGAAAGATAACAGATCACACTATCATAGCAAATTTTGAGATATGAGCCAGCAGTGGGCATATACATAAATAAGTAAATTCATAAGGTTTTTTAAATTAATTCAACCATGTCCAAAGTAAAACTTTGGGAAGGTTGAACATATGACATGAAAAGTATAAATCACATTTATAATCAAGATAATTCGTCAATTAATAATTCACATGTGGGATTGGGTAAAAGGATAGGATTATCAATAATGAAATGATAAGAAAATTTTCTAAGCCTCCATATGAAGGTAAAAATTATTTGCCAAAAAAAACAAAATCTGGTTAGCAAATTTTAATTAGAAATACTAAAAACATTACAATGTTTTATTCAGATCGTCATTTGGTATTTCATTTGGACCTTCATTCGATTCTTCATATTGATTTTGTTGTGAAAATATGATTCATGCTATAATCAAGTTCCACTGCTTATATTATCCTAAAAAACACTTATCATTTGTTAGAGATAAATAGATCTATCATAAAAAAGTGAAAACAATCTAATTTGTTCAAATCCATCTTCCCCCAAACCAAAGATATGGCGTGTCCTCAAGCCATGGAAGAGAGAAGAAGTGATTGTTCCAAAAAATTAAAGAGTTCTAACATGTTGTTAATTATTTTGTAAAGAAAAGAAGATAAACTAACTAACTAGTAAATGGGAATGATTGAGAGATGTATATTCATCAAAAATATAACAGTGCTTAGAAAGACCACTTGAATGATAATTTTATTGAACCAAAAGAATACCACAAGAAAAACTAGTCATCAATGCCTCAATTTATAGAGATCTTATCATCACAAAATATTGAAGTTTACCCTGGAGTATGTGAGATTCACACCTATGGGTCCCATTTCTAGGATAATGACATCCTAGGTATATGCTGAATTAGATGGGTAGGGTCAAGCCCAACTTACAACCATTCTCAAACAACATGTTAAACAATTGGCCGAAACATGTTTATTCATAAATTCTAAAAAAAAATCATCATATTATCATTGTTTTACGAACTATGTGCATAGTAGTGCATTAACCAGATCTCGTTTACCGGGTATTGCCCTGCTTCTAGTAGGCCTGTTCAATACCTCGATGGGTTTACCTTAGTACCATGCAAGCATAGTCCCGCTACCAGCAAGCCTGTTCAGTACCCCGGCAAGTTTACTTGCATTTATGGAGCTTCCATGTTTTGCGTTTTTACTTAGCATTGACCCGCTTCCAGCAAGCATGTTCAGTACTCCGACAGGTTTTCCTTGTATAATTATATTATATATATGGAAGCCGATTGGTACTAGAGCGTGCTAAGTCCTGCTAAACACATAATTCATTTTTTTTCAAAATAAAGTTATAAGTAATTTCATTATGGCCATAACCATAGATCATGTCAAAAGAGAATAACCTAAAGCTGTTCTTTAACCTTACAATCCTTCTTCTTCATAAAATAAAGGAAATGTTCCCCACAGACAAAAAAATCCACTTACTCTCGAGTTATCACTAAAATACTTGAGAGACAAGTTTTGATAACAAGCATAAGATGAACTAGTAATTTATAGGTGTAAGATGAGAATGTGAAAAATATGATAATGAAAGTAGGTATATCAAGCAACTATTAAAAAGAGTGAATAAGAAATATACATGTCTGAAGCAGAATACCAAAACCATATAAATCATAGAAGAGCTGGTTAAGTATGATATACAAAGGATTGTAAATTTTTAATTGTCACTATAAGATGAAAATTTTAAAAGTACCCCAAGAAAGGTTAAGATACCTGATGAGTATTTAACATACTTCCCTTGTCCAAGTAATACTTCATAAGCTCCTTATAGAGATAGAATACTTGTAATCAAACTGCAAAACCACTTGATAGATTATTCACTTTATTCATAAAGACATAATAAAAATAAAAAGAGTCTTATGTAAACAACCTATTATAAATGAATCTTATTTATTCAAAGAAACAAGCACATATTTACATATATACAAGTGATAATAACCCAAAATATTTTTTTTTAATGATCAGGAGGAGGAGGAATAACTTCTCCTTCAACGAATTCCATTTCATTTTGCTGCAAAACATTATGTATAAAATCCTATTTAGATGTCGGTTGATGATAAAGTCTGAGTCTATGTCCATTTACTACAAAGGAGACTTTTGATCCATCAATTGTTTTAATTTTTACTGACCCATTGTCAAAAGCTGTAACTACTTCGTATGGACCCATCCAACGAGTGGTTAATTTTTCTTTAAAATTTTTAAACCTTGAGTTGAATAGTAGTGCCCAATCTCCAGTATTAAACTGATTTTTCTTAATAAATTTATCATGTCATGTCTTTCGTTGATTCTGTATTAGCATGGTTCTTTGGAGTGCATCTTGTCTAATCTCGTCTAACTCATTAATCTGCAATATTCGTTGTTTCTGTGCTTCATCCAAATTCATGGCTAATTGTGCTGCCATGCAGAAGGTTTGAAATTGAAATTCAATAGGTAAAAGGACTTGTTTACCATACACTAACTCATAGGGGGTATGTCCAGTAGTGTTTCTCCATGTTATCCTATAGGCCCATAAAGCCTTTGGGAGTCTATCTACCCAGCCCTTATGATGTAAGTGAATGGTTTTAGTTAAAATGGCTTCTAATACTTTATTACTTGATTCTACCTGACCATTAGCCTAAGGGTGATAAGGTGAAGATTTGCAATGTCGAATGCCATATTTTGTAGTAAGTTCTCTCATTAATTTAGAAGTAAATTGAGTACCTTTATCTGTAACAATTTCTCTAGGTACACCAAACCAAGTGAATATTTCTTCATATATGAATTCTAACCACGATTTCTCTGTAGCTCTAAATAAAGCTTTATCTTCTATCCATTTGGTGACATAGTCCGTGCAAACTAGGATATATTTCTTTTTACGAGACATGGGAGAAATTGGTCCTACAAAATCAAAAGCCCATTTCTCAAAGGGTTCAATCATAACTTGGGTTTGTAATGGAATTTGATCAAATGACATAGGTCTACCCATTCTTTGGAAACTATCGCATCCTTTGACATTTTTGGTATCATATTTAAAAATGATTGGCCAATAATAACCAGAATGTAAGGATTTATATGTCATCCTCTTATCAGAAAAATGTCCTCCACATGGTCCATCATGGCTTGCATGGAGGATGTCTGTCATTTCATCCTCTCGCACGCATCGTCGAATAATAAGATTTAGATTAGTGGGGAAGAGATCGTTATCAACCCAAGAATAATTGGAACTCTAAACTATAATACGACTCTTCTCATGTGGAGACAAATGGTTTGGTATTTTCCTAGTTGCTAAATAATTGCAATATCTGCAAACCAAGGGGTTTGAATAGATACAACAAATAGATGTTCATCAGGAAAAGTGTCGTCAACTGGTTTAGTACCGTCTTCACATTGAATACGGGAAAGGAAATATGCTACGAGATTTTCTTTACCAGGTCGGTCAATGACGATAATGTTAAATTCTTGCAATAAAAGAAGCCACCGGTTCACTCTACCGTTGGTGATTGTTTTATTCATTATAAATCTAATGGCGGAGTGATCGGTATGCACAAAAACTTCATAACCTATGATTTAATGATGAAACTTATTAGTAGAATAAACTACTGCCGAAAATTATTTTTTAGTAATAGTATAATTAAGTTCAGCAGGAGTCAAATTCTTACTAATAAAATAAATGGCATAAGGTGCTTGTCCTTATTTTTGGCAGAAGACTCCTCCTATGGCCGTATCAGAGGCATTAGTAGATATGTGAAAAGGGAGGGACCAATCGAGAATCGGGACCCCTAAGTATTGGTGCCATCGATAGTTTAGATTTTAGGATTTCAAAAGTATTTTGACAAGATTCTGTACACTAGAATTCCGCGTCCTTTGTAAGCAACTTAAACATTGGTGCAACTATTTTAGTGAAATTTTCAATAAAAATGCGGTAATAGCATGCATGACCAAGAAAGCTTCTTACCTCTTTCTGAGTTTTGGGAAAGGGAAGGCCAACATTTACTTAGATCTCTGCAAGGTTTACCTTAATTCCTTGGGATGAAACATGGTGTCCCAAAACTATACCTTTTGTTAGTAACATTTTACATTTCTCGTGACTAAGGGATAAATTCGTTTCTTGACATTGGATCAAGACCTTCTTGAGGTTGTCAAGGGATTCTTGAAAAGTATTACTGTAGGCTGTAAAGTCATCCATGTATACCTCCACACAGTCATGTATAAGATCGGAAAATATTCCTAAGACTACTCATTGAAAAGTGGCAGGTGCGTTACATAAGACAAATGGAAAAACTCGATAAGAATATGTTCCCCAAGGGCATGTAAAAGTGGTCTTGTCTTGATCTTCAGGTGCTATTAAAATCTGGTTGTAACCACTATACCCGTTAAGAAAGGAAAAATATTGTTTACCTCACAGAGTATCTAATACTTGATCAATAAAAGGTAAAGGAAAGTAGTCTTTAAGTGTAGCTTTGTTTAGCTCCCTAAAATAAACACAAATACGCCATTTCCCTGTAACTTTGTTTGGGATTAGTACCAAAGGAGATACCCATTTACTGTCGGAGATAGGATAGATGAAACCAGCAATGAGGAGTTTTTGTAATTCTTGTTTTACTATATCCTTTAGAGAAGGATTCATCCTCCTCTATGGCTGCCTTACAGGGGACATGCTTGGATCCATTTAAATATGGTGAATACAGGTATCAGGGTTTATACCCTTCATATCGGTGTATTCCCATGCAAATTCTCTAAGTTATTTTTAAGAAATTTAAGCAGTTGTTCTTGTTGGTTTTCACTTAATCCTACGTTTATATGTAGAAATTTGTCACGGCCAACCTCACAGGGTATGGTATATGGTCCTATATGCTCTTCAATCGTGAAAAAAAAAGTGTTTCTATAAACATGGAAAGATCCATATTCTCTTGAAACTTATCTCCAAAAATTCTAATCGAGTTAAGCAAAAGACTGAGGAAAATTTGTACATGTTGTCGAAGAAACAAACTGGTTTAATACATTCTCAGTGGTCTACTCCTGAAGTGCCCAAGAGAAATCACTAGGAAGGGAGAGATCATCAAATTATTCATCCCCAAAAGAACAATTTAACCACCATGAATTTTCAGTTATTGGTTGTGTTGGGGGGTATAAAATAAGTATTTGTGTGGACAACCCATTGGAAATAGTCATCTCTCCATCCCTACATCCTATAAAAGCATTTGCGGTAGCCAACCATGGTCTTCCCAAAATAATAGGATGTCCTTTAGAAGGATCCTTTGATTCTATGACCATAAAGTCGACGGGGTATTCTCATGAATCTACTGATACAACAATGTCATCCAGGACTCCAGTGGGTTTTACCACAGTGCGATTTGCTAGTTCTAGGATGGAAGGAGTAGGTCAAATAAATTGTCCCAATTGTAAAGCTTCTAAAACTGTGGTGGTCATCATGTTAATGGTGGATCCTAAATCAATTAATGTATTTATTCTCTATGGAGGTGGTGTTTATAATTACAGTCATTACTGAGGCTCCTGGATTTGTATAATTTGCAATCTAGGATTGACCTATCATACATTCAGACATCTCTCCTATAACATGAATTGTAAGAGGGTCCTTTTGCTTCTTTCCTGACTGTTTAATACATAGATCCTATATTACCTTACTATAGATTGGTATGTCTTTGATAGCTTGTAATAGAGGGATTTTAATACATATATTCTTTAATTCATTCAAAATGTTGTATTCCATATGAACTACAGGTTTTTCTATTACTAGTCTTTCTGGAAATGGAGGGACTCTTTTCTACTGAATAGTTTCTTGCAGAGGATGGGAGTGTGCTCGAACCTTTGGAATGTTCACATCCTCCAAAATAACATCATTCATGGTTTCACTTAAATTTTCTTCTTCTTCATTTGGTTCCTGAATGATGACTGATGACTTGGGTTTATTATTCACAACTCTTCCCGATCATAATTGAATTTCATGTACAGGTACCGTCGAAATAAGGTACGATGGAAGAGTTTGTAACTCAATGCTATTAAAAGCTTGAGTTGGTTTATTATTAGGGTTAGGTATTGGTTGTGCAGGTAATAATGTCAGTCGAGGAGGATTTGCATTCTGAAAGTGATGAGGTTGTTGTGTGATAAAAGGAACTGGAGGTACAAATCCAGGCGACATTTCCTGGAAATTTGTTTGATTTTGAGGATAAGGATGATTAGATGTAGAAACAGGTTGTGGCTGAGGATATGGTTGTCCTCTCCATCCTTGTGAATAATATTGTTGTTGTGGAAATTGAGGAGGAGCGTACTGAGGTGGCCAATTCTTCCAACTTGAACTATTCCACTGTTGAGGTGATTGATATGGAGGATAATAGAGTGGAGATTGCGATGGAAAGTTTGGATATGCTAGTTGGTCTCTTCCTAGATGTTTCAACTACATCCTCACTCTTATAGATGGATTGCAACCCAGGAAAGGATGGGCAGTTATCTGTTGGATGCTCTTCTATACATATGTGACATACGGAGATGTTGTTTAATGGGCATTCCCTTTGGGGATGTTTAGTTCTACATCTTGGACAAAAGATACTCATTGCTGCTCATTCTTCATCCTACCTCTTCTTATCTTGTAAAGTAGCTAGTTGAGAACCCATTGCTCCTAATATATCAGTTTTTAAATTCTCCAACAGGTTTCCTAACTCTACTCTTGTAACTCCACCTGAACTAGGAACATTTCCTCTTACATTTCTACTAAAAGGCTCTCGAAATTTTTTTGCAACTTTCCCCCTACTACTATAATAATTTTTACACATCTCACCAATTTGTGAAATTTTTTTATGAGAAATATCACCAGATTCCATGAGATTAAGACTTTCTAACAAGTCCTCGAAGATACCCTTAAGGAAAAGTGTACGTATTGCATCTTCTCAGAGGTCATTATATTTAGACTTATGTAATGTATAAATGAACCTTTCGAGATAATCCTCCAGCATTTCGTCTTCAAGTTTTTGTATCTTGAATATATCATTTCGAGAGTCCTTGGGTTTGCAATACTCTTAATATTTTCGCAAAAATGAATTTTTCATATAATCCCAAGTCCTGATAGTGAATTCTCCTAATCCCATGAACCATCTCAATGTGGAATATTTTAGTGTAGCAGGAAAGAGTTTTAGTTTGTGAGAATATTGTAGATAATTATAACTCCTACAAAGGATATCCAACTCGAACAGGAATGTGTCCGGGTCCTCATTACCTTTTCCATAGAAAGTAGGTAAGGAGGAAGGAGGGATGTTAATTTTCATAGTTACATCCTGCATTATGTCTAAAATAGGGAACTCGAAGTTAAGCCTCAGTTCGATTATCCCCTTCTCCTTCTTCATTTCTAAATTCATCATGATCTTCATTTTCTCCACGTCTCTCTATATAAGTTGGATTCTTAATGTAAATATACTTAGGAGTCTCCTTTCAAGGTGATACTGGAGCATCCCAATGTTCTTTTTCAAGAGAGATATTCCTCTAATCGACGGTGTTTTTATTGAATCCTAGAGGGATAGTAGGTTCTACTGTAGAAGTTTCAATTTGTGAGATGATTGGATCTACTGAGGTTCCAAAGAGAGCTTTTACTTAGGCGTGATCAACAAAGTCAACGAAATTCGAATCTCCCACTGGTGAAAAACTTGTGTTAATTGGATTCGAAACTAGTGGAGGGTTGGAGGTTTCTAATGGCTGATCCTCTTGAACTTCCTCAGGAATGGGGTCCTTAGGACCTTCTGCCAAGGTTCCTTCTCCTTCTATGGCTTCCCCAGTAAGATATTGTAAGAGAGACTCCTTAGATTTCAGGGTAGAACTACTTCCTATAGGCGTCTTTTGATACCTTTCTGGTGAGTTAGTAGTTGGGGAAATATGTCCCCTACAGTAGTTAGTAGGGACTTCAATAAGTTTTTTCGGTCTTAATAAATCTACCCTGAGGATCTCTAAGTCTGCTCATGAAAAACTTTAAACTAAAGAAAACCTATGCTACTACTGTTGCTGGATTTAGGGGCACCTATTATAACAGATGCACAACTTCTTACCTCTCATCTTACCGCTCCCCCGCTACCAACCTATTACTAAACTTAATAAATAATTATACTCTACCTTATAGAACAACTCCCTGGAAACGACTCCAAAAGTGTTGGGTGTTATAATGTATAAATTAATCCACCTAATCTTTAATTATCAACTGGGGTTGGTAAGCTTAGAGTTGACAAAAAATATATGTGAAGGTAGAGGGGTTCTTATGGTGTTGTGGAAATATTTTAACAAACAAAAGATCGAAAGATCTTTCAAAATGAAAAACCGAGTCAAACTCCTAAGAATTCAACTATTAAGTCAATTAAACCGGCCAAGATATTAAACTAAATAATTGATAATTTATTAAACTGAAAATGATACTATTAACAACTAATATTTAAACTGGAAACTAAGATGCAAGGAAAACCTAATTAATAAGCAAGTAGAAAACTTAATAAAGAAAATTAAACAGAACGAAACAAGTAGAAAACTTAATAAAGAAAATTAAATAGAAAGAAACAAGTAGAAACTTAATAGAAATGTTTTTGAATTCTGTCCTACAAGTCTCTTTCAGCAATCACACAACGAAAAGGAACAACCTAAAAACAGACTAAGGATGACACATATAACACTGAATTTATATGAAAAGGATAAATCAATCCAAAATCATAAACACAAAACAATATACTAGTAAAAATAAATCAGAAACAATATTCAAGAAACAAAAACATAACACAGCTTAACACATATTCAAGGAAAAAAGAAATAAGAAAAATGATAAAACTTTAATAAATAACCTAAAACACTCTAACTTTAACTTCAATGTTAAATAAAATTATTATCTAACTATCTCAGTCAAAACATAATTCAAACATTAACAAAACAGAATTGAAAACAGTCTTAAAATACATTAAAAACACTAAAAACAGAACTAAGGGCTGAATGACAAACTGAGCTGTAGGTCTGAAAGGGGTGGTTGAATGGCAGTTTAAATAGATTGTCCGAATGACAGTCTATGCAGTTAAAATAATAAAAATTAACCTAAATGATCTAATCTTCAGATGAATTCATGCAGATGCAAATCTAATACATAAAGACAATAAGTAAACCTACTTATTAAGTAAATTTAACGGTGACATGAACTTAAACAAATTCATAAACATAAACATAAAGAAACTATTGCATGTTCATAAACAAACAGGAATTAAATTGCATAAATTGATAATTTATAACATAAATGAAATAAACAAAACCGAGTTTAAAACAAATCTATCTATTTACTTGTAAAAAAACTGAACAAGAAACTAGAAATGAAATGACTGAAAATGGATTCAAAGGCAAACTATGCACGCAGTCTAGTTACTTAATTCAGGAAATAAAAATGCATTACAAAAAACAAATGAAATAATAAAACTATCTAGAAACAAAACTAACTACAACATAAAAAAGAAATAAACAAGAAAAGAGAGAAACCTTTGGTTGATGAGGGGCCCTCTCAGCAATCAGGGGTGGTGCCTAGCTAACTTCTACTCAAATGCAATCTTCAACAGCAACACATACAACTCTTTATTTAGGCGATGGAACATAAATACAATGTACTCAAGAACAAACTGATAAACTGTGAATTCTTTCCTAACTCTCTGATTCTCTAACTCTTCTATCTAAGTGAGCTCTCACACAGATGTTGATTTATATAATAGTTTATAGAGATGAGAAATTCGACCCTTTAGTGGTCGACTGCTCTCTAAATTTAGTCGATTATAAAGGCACATAATAGATCGCAGGCCAACACATAGGATCTTCCCTTCTTCAGCACGGTTCTGGTCTTCTTCACTGGACAACAAATACGCAGGATCCTTCTTCAACATAGCAGGTCTTCAGATGTGGCGCACAGCTCCCTCTTCAGCATGAACGTGAACTGGTGGCGAACAGAGGAGATCGCATGACGAGTTTTATAGAACGTGGGAAACACAGCAATTCAATGCGTGGTCAACGGGAAAGGTGTCAACAGAGGAGGCTGCAAGCTAGCAAATCATCTAGAACACAAGCTCCATCACCCAGACACGTGGATGACAGAACGTTTGCAGGCTGTTTCACTTTCTAAATGTCTAAAATTAATTCTCAACAACGTGTAGTCTGATGAGCGATTTGGACGAAAAGCTGAACAACAAGCTGGGCTGTGAGCTGGATACATTGGGCATTGATCTAAGGCAAAAAAAATGTCTATTTGCTGGCGCGCTTTAGGACTACAGTCTACAGCAACATGTTTCAACATCTGGAAAACTACCAATGAGTTTCGTGCAGCGGGCTGGATGACAAGCTGGACGTCGAGTTGGACATGCTGTGCGCAAGGTAGGCTGAATGCGTTTTGTTTATTAATTTGTTCCAAAAATATTGTAAAATATGCAAACAAATATATAAATTAATTAATACATCAAATGTACTTTAATAATGTCAATTTTAATTAATAAAATCATAAAAAAATGATAATAATAAATAGATTTCATATAAACCTTAAATTCATACATACCGGAGCTGAACGGTGATCTGCGTGACAGAAAATATACAAAAAGATAATACAACATATGTTTAAATGAGTAATTTAATTGCAAAAAATGATAACAATTCTAGGATCAACATACGGGAAACCTCGCAATGGGTTGTACCTGAAGAGGTACTATGCTTAAGTAATTTTTGTATGGTACCTTGTATATATGTATATTTTTTGCTTTCAATGTGTTGTGTCTTGATTTAGTATGGTTTTTATTTTAGTTTCCAAACTGTTTATACCATGTTTTGGTTATGCAGATCGGATGGCTTTTTATGGCTTCGCTGATGGTACTTGCCGTCATACCCTGAACCTTGCTTCAGCTGATTGGGTTCTATATTCCCCAACTCATGACTTGATTAGTTCAGGAGCGGTTTGTATTGGTCTTGCTACCAACAATATCGTCGAGTATTAGGCAGCAATAGGTCTACTGACTGAGGCTGAATCTCGAGACATTCATGATTTGGTAGTGTTTATGGATTCGCAATTAGTGGTTTGTCATCTATACCATTAGAAACCCTATACTCCTCTATTTATTTCGGAGAGTGTGTTTAGTAGAGAGGTCATTCGAGTGTATCACTTACAGGCATATCCATGGGGCAGATAATACAATTGCTGATTCGTTAGCAAACTACATCCTAGACTAGTATATTGCCCATTCATAACTTGTAAAATAAACATGGTTCATTGTTAAATAAACTGTAAATGACATATAAAACTCATGTAAATATGATTTCCATTTGAGACATATAAACACCGATAATAAGTCTATATATATATATATATATATATATATATATATATATATAAAGAGTGTCTTTACAAAAAAATATGGTCACGTGACCTCATCTGAAGAACTTTGGCTTTCAGGAAATACAAAATCATGAATCTAGTCAACTTTCAGTAGTACTTCATGCATTCCACCATCTAATGATGTTCATGATAGCACATGGTGGCCCATGCTACCCTACGTAGTAGTTGGCTAAAGCAACCTGGCACTCTTGCAGTGTGTTTATGATACCTCGTAGGGAGGTCATATATCGTTGCGTCTAGGATGTCGAGTCAGTCGCTCCAGGTTCTCCACTAGCTCAGTAAGTTGGTCATCACCTCTATGAACAAATTGAGCTTCAGCTCGCCTGTCCATCGGGGAGGATTCCCCAGGCCGTGCACCACCAACATCTGCATGTAAAATTTTAGGTCTTGTTACTACCCATAAAAAAATAAAATATAAAAAATATTCAACATTTTAGGGTTCTGCTTCTTACCAATATCTCCCCATTGACCACCAGCTGGTAACAGTACATCAGGATCATCTCTAAAGTTGTTCCCTGCATATGCATAATCCTCTATCATGAGGATCTAGTCACACATCCAACATAAGAAGGTGGCCTCTAATTACACCTTGGCCCTCCCACCTCCTGTATGAGCCATGATCTCTACCCAACTCAGCATGCGTATGTCTCTATCCCTAAGCTCTGTGAATATCACCTGGGGCCTCATGAGAGGTACCCTCTTGAAGAAGAAGCAGGCTAAAATGGACCCATACCCAAATTGCTTCAGTTCCCCTTACCGACATTTTGTCATCTAGTTCTTGAAAACAGGAAGAAGTGCTTCTACCCAGTTAAAAAATGTAGGTGCCATGGCTTCCAGGGAATACAAAAGATGTGCCTGGGATTCCTGGTGAGCCCCTTGACTCCCAACCAACCTCTGCATAGTAAACAAATTAGTACGAAGTGGCACATCCACCACATCCTTGATGGGAATATTCTTACCTAAAATTTTTGTGCCTGGAAGACAATGACGATCAATCAATTCGTGTGTAGTCACGTACCCTCCTCAGAAACCAGTTAGATAAATAGGGGCCCCTCATCTAGACAACCCTGTCAAGAATTAAATGTCTTCCACCTCTATAGTCAGAACATGAGGACCTACCTCAAAATGTTGCTGCTATGGATTCCACATCTGTAGAATATATTCCAATAAGCGGGTATGTGAAACCATACTAGGGGTATGGAATAACTTCAGGAGACCACATCCTCGTAGGGCGGCCACACAACCCGCATTTCTTGTGACACAGGCATCGTCCTCTCCATGTTGTATTTCCTTCCAAATAACCATTTTTTACCAAGTGAACCTACCAAAAACCATCAATGGGATAATTAGAAACATATTCTATCATTGAAAAGGCTCAAAATATTTTTACGTGGCTAGGGAAAATATTTTTTGAAGCTCATGGCCGGCACCGCCTCTGCCTAGTTAAGACAGAGCGATGCCACCACCTGAGTTGAACTAAAAAAACATGGTTTTTATCGGGCACCGCCTTTCCTATAAAGGCCAAGTGCGGTGCCTGCCATTTCTCTTTTATGTTTGACAATTGAGCTAAAAAACTCATCCAAATAAAAAATTGGAAAACATGAAAATAAAGAGAACAGTTTTAGCTTTTACCTGAATCTGACGGTGCGAAAAACGGACGGTGGATGCTCCCACAATCTCCAGCTGAAGTTTTGACTCCCAATCTCCCAAAATGCTCTCCAAGGTTTGGTAAATAGTAAATGAATTGGTTTTTACTATTTACTTAGCTTTTATAACATGTTTTTATGGTTTTTAATGTTTTATATCATTTTTTATAAAAATACCCTTTAATATAGTTCATAAAAGTCATTTTTTTGAATCTTTTGGGAAATTAATGGTCATTTTTAAGTCTTGCAGGGGCATAGATAAGCAGTAATGTCTACGTGGAAGTTCATTTTTGAATTTTTCATAATTTTGAAAATGGAAAAATTCCTTGAGCATTCATTTCGACTCTTTCATCACGCTCCCAAAACCCAGTATCAAAGTTCTAAGTCTTTTTTTGATTCTTTTCAGGCTCGTAAAAAAATTTCATTGTGAAAAGAGACCTAACGGAGTCTCTTTTAAACTATTTTTGGGCTCCCTAAGTACGAAAATATTGTCGAGTGCACTTGTCTTATTCACACTCGTTAAAGTATTTGAAGAGTCGTCTCTTCGATGGTAGTTTATCTCTTTTTCGGTTCGGATGGACTATTTACGAAAAAGGAACACTCCATCCAATCATGACTAGAAGAGTTCTCTTGGGTATTATTTTATACTTTTTAGGGCCCTAGAGACGAAATCATACAAAACAGGACCCTTTTGAGTCTTCTTCCATCTTCTTTCAGAATCTCTAAACGTGAACGATACCGAGTTAACTTTCATTGGACTCGTTAAACTAAACACTGAGAGACCCTTTTTTGGGAATGAACCCCTCCTTTCTCAGGCTCATAAAATGTATTAGAATGGACTTGTCTTCAGATAAGCTACAACAAGTGTTTGTTACCCTCTTTGAACTCGTAAAAACAAAAAGAGGCACTCATTAAACATGATGGGGAAATTAAGGGAAGGGAATCAATTCATTTTGCAAATAAAATGGTAGATGGTCATCACCTTTGAACATGGCACTTTTCTGCATTTCATTCAATCAATTGGGTATTCATCTTGTCTCTGAGTCGATCCAATTTCATGAGTCATGCCACTCCTTTGAGTCTTTCAAAGAATGTATCGTCCATTTTCGTATTGTGTTTCACCTCGTCGAGTCAATGTTGCCAAGTCTTTTGTCATGCCGCCCAATGTTCAAAGGGAAGTTAGAAGTTTACATCTGTAGTTAAAACAACCTTTGTGTCAATACTTTTGAGTCAGTCCGAAGTTACATTATCTACAACATTCCAGAACTTTGTTTTGAGTTTTGTGTCGTCGATGTGGGATTCATTATGGCCGTCCTTCGACGAGACTATTCCTGTCAACATCAGCTCATCATCCAAGAATTAGTCTTAGAAACAAATATTAGTACCTTGAGGTATGTATGCCTTAATGACATATTCTCTCGCTCTCGACATAGGTTCACATCATTGACCTTTGATCGAAATATTCGACTAAGTGTTTGACATCAAATCATCTATTCACACTTAGTATATTGTACTAGGGTACCTTGGGAATCATTGACATCAATGGTGATCTCTCTCACACTTGTTAATGGTTCACATCATTGGCTGGTAATCAAGTGGTTTCTACCATGTTCAACTTCAAATCATTGTAATCACATGGATAGAACCGTACTTTGTGGAAGACGAGAATAAGACCCTGGGTATTTGTTAAAAGAAATCATAGCTTTCTCCCAAGTTGCGATGGAGTATATTGTATGAAGTACCAGAATGAATCCACATTTGTATGGTCGTGGTTATGCTCAAATTTGCATCTGTACGACATAGATCTACATTGTATATCTAGTAGCTATGTCCAAGTTTGGGTCCTCTATCACATGGATCTATGTTGTATTCTAGTAGCCATGTTTGTTAACCTCTCAGTTGGATCTGCCTTGTATTAGTCTACATCCATTATGAATACATATTTTCTCATGATTCAAAAGTATTGATGTATTGCAGATGCCTAGTTGATGATCTCCTATTAATTTGATTCTTGCCTCGAAGTGATAACTTTCTCTTTCAAAGCTCTCGCCTATCGTATCCCTCTAGCCTCATGCTTTGGGGGGCATTCTGTTACACCTAAATCTTGTCATCAACATGTGATGAGGTCCCAAACTTTAGTATTTTTGCTTAATCCCAAATTGTGAAGAAAAATATTGGTCCAGTCATCAAATCTACATATGAAAATCCAGCACCGCCTCTACCCTTTAGTCAAAGAGCAGTACCTTTTTCAGCACCGCCTATAATGTATTGGTAGTAAGTAGTGGCACTGCCTTTACCCTTTGTTCAAGGTGTGGTTCTGCCCTATCACTGCTCTGTCTCAATGAGGAATAAGCGGTGCCCTTGGTGAAAAGTGAAAAAAGAGAGGTTCTCACGAAGCTTCTTGAAAGAAGGCTTTGTGGCACCCTTATCCCTACTCAATAGAGCCAGTTGGGCTCGAGATCCATCCTTTGGGGATATCCTATCCACCTCACCCACCAATTTCTCAACCATCTCTATCCATCCCAAGCCTATAAAATTAGGCTCATACTCCATGGTTGAGGAGAGAGTAAAGTTATGTTGTTGCTTTGACATTCTGGCCTAAATCAATGGAGTGAGCTTGAGGGAGCAAGTTGGAGCTATTGGGGACAAGATGTTGGCTTTGTGAAGGATTACATCGACACTAAGGAATAGGTTGTAAACTTATTATATATTATTTAGTGCAAAATTGGTTCCTTTCCCATAAAGTATATTATGTTATTATCGTATATTTTATTGTTGAATTCCTTAGTCATGAACATAGAATAGTGGATCATATTCTGGTGCTATTTG
This sequence comes from Pseudotsuga menziesii, assembly GCA_001517045.1. Lineage (NCBI taxonomy): Eukaryota > Viridiplantae > Streptophyta > Pinopsida > Pinales > Pinaceae > Pseudotsuga > Pseudotsuga menziesii. The sequence goes on from LPNX010837536.1 coordinate 89,496, forward strand.
ATATGGTTTGTTGTTTTCTTGTGATTATGCGGGTACATCCGATAAGAACCATCATTACAGGAAACAACTATACTATTACATCAAAGATATTGATTCCATATCTCCATCCATTCTAGGGAATGTCTTCCAATTCTGTTGTGTACCATATGTTCTAGATATGAACCGTTCAGACTAGAGGAACAACTCCTGTCCACAAGAGGTGAAAAATTCCTAGCTATATTCCCTCATATTTCCATGACTCAATCCAAATATGTCCTCATATTCATATATTACTTTTCCAGATAATGCTCGGTTTACTCCCTGAAGCATAACTCTGAATTTTTTGGCATACAAATAGCCCTAATGGAAGGGTCTAGAGGCTCTTCTAGACTCTTCAAGGGGAAGGAGAAACTCCACATAGAAGATATGTGGTACCTTCCAATCCAAACTGACTAGGAGAACTAGGTGAAACATCAAATTTAAAATACTCCCCATCCTTTGTAATATGATTCAAAGCATTCAAACCAATAGAAGGAAGGGAGAAAAAATACAACTTACCCAGAGAATCTAAGCCATTACTCACCAAGGACCTAGGACTCTAATCCATCATTTCTAATGTTGGAGAGAATATAGACCTGGGTATATCACTATCATCATCCAAGATAAAAGGTTTCTAATATTCCCAGCCCCCCCAATATGTAATTTCCCCTTTTTGGAATTTTATTAAAATGCCCACTTTTCCAATTTTTTCCACAATTTTGGCTCTTGACTAGTTTTAGTGTCTTGGTCTCCAAATCAGCCTAATTGCTCCCAAATATTTAGATAAGGTGTATGAATGATATAATAAATTAATTATTATGTTCATGGATGTATTATGGTCCTCCAATCAGTTCTGCAAGTCTATATCAAATTCTGAATAAGATAGATGAATTTACTAGCAATTTTGGGGCTCAAATCCCTCCCAGATAATTACCGAAATGGCTTCCCAAATGTACATAAACTCACTCAAATTATCAAATTGAAGCATGGTATGTGTATAATACATTATCAAAGACTCATATTCATCAAACTCCCCTGGATGTTATCACTTCCTTCAATCAAATATAAAAAAAAAACTAGTTTTGGACCCTTGGGGAAATGAGATGTAGTTTGCCCCAAATGCTATGAAATTCGACCCAATGGACACAAATTCTAAGTTACAGAAAATGAAACCCATAATATAATTTAATTATAGTTCATTCTTTCATAAATCATCAATTGTGCACACATATATTCAATTCCATCAAGATTGCAAGAGTTTACAACAAGGTATTGGGGAAATGGAACTATTTCTTCAATATTGGACAATAATACATGAGATATATTGGATTTTATACCTGAGATATTTATGAATTTAAATAACATATAATTTACATCATAATAGAAAATACTGGAGCAAGATAAGCTCCCTCAAAGAGATGAATATCTCACCAAGTGCGCCTCACTCCATAGAGCTGAAATATGGTGAGAAAAATTGAGATGAATGGAAAAACAATCTGATATTGAGATGTTCATGAAATTCCTGTAGCTTGAAACTGAAAATAAGACTCCATTAAATCTCCATGAAATACCTGAGTGGCATTTCCAAACACCAACTAGGATGGGAATATTTCACCCTCGAAATTGGCTTAAGCAAGAAAACTAGTCATCCACTAGCTCTCACAATTCACAAATGACAATTTCACAAATGAGAAAAATATTCCTCTCATGGATGATCCCTGTATTTTATAAAAATTATTGGTGTTATAAGGTTCCAAATCCATCCATAAAACAAATCCAAGTCGAATTGGTGTGGCTTCTCATGTTATGCCATGTGGCCTCTCTCTTCACCTTCCCTCTTCTCCCAAATTTGAGTAGGAGCCTCTTGGCCTTCTCCAAGTCCCAAATTTGACCTCTAAGGTTCTCTATTCAGTACTGACATGTCATTATGTTAGTATTTCATCCTTCAGATCTGACTTGTTTCATAACTGTCATAGAATATCCATCGTTGGTGTCATAGATCTCATAAATGTAAGGGGAATCTAGCCAAGTGTCCATCAAACTCCCATTTGGCTCTTCCTCTCCCATGTAAGTTAGAATTCATCCCAAATTCGACCTATGAAGTATATGGACACATATATTAGCCTCATAATCCATCCCAAAACATTAGGCTTCCCATAGATTCAAAATTACAAGAGGAGGATCCCATTTAACATAGGAATTCTAGCTTGAGTGGGCCCCATAGTCTCCAAGTGTCTCCATTCTCCATAGACGTTTCAATTTTCTCTTGTATTTATTTAATAAGCTACATTATTAAATATTTATCCTCTTCTAATGTCTAAACATCATTTATTATCCCCCTTATTCCAAATCTCAAAGCTTCCACCCCCAACCTAGGAAACTAGTGATTTTCCTCCTTGGAAATTATTTGAATTTTAGCATCCCTTTGACAACTTTCATGAATATGGAAAATGTGATTTGGCCATTCTGAACCAATGCAAAATTTGAGACATTTTAGTCAAAGAGAGGTACCTTTTTCAGCACCGCCTATAATGTATTGGCAGTAAGCGGTGGCACCTCCTTGACCCTTTGTTCAAGGTGTGGTTCTGCACTATCACTGCTCTGTCTCAGTGAGGAATAAGTGGTGCCCTTGGTAAAAAGTGAAAAAGAGAGTTTCTCATGAAGATTCTCAAAAGAAGTCTTCATGGCACCCTTATCCCTACTCACTAGAGCCAGTTGGGATCAATATCCATCCTTTGGGGATCTCCTATCCACCTCACCCACCAATTTCTCAACCATCTCTATCCATCCCAACCCTATAAAAGCAGGCTCATACTCCATGGTTGAGGAGAGATTAAAGTTATGCTTTTGCTTTGACATTCTGGCATAAATCAGTAGAGTGAGCTTGAGGGAGCAAGTTGGAGCTATTGGGGACAAGGTGTTGGCTTTGTGGAGGAGCACATCGACACTAAGGCATAGGTTGTAAACTTATTCTCTATTATTTAATGCAAAATTGGTTCCTTTCCCAGAAATTATATTGTGTTATTATCGTATATTTTATTGTTGAGTTCCTGAGTCATGAACATAGAATAGTGGATCATATTCTGGTGCTATTTGATCTGGTTTGTTGTTTTCTTGTGATTATGTGGGTACATCCATTAAGAACCATCATTATAGGAAACAACTATACTATTACATCAAAGATATCGATTCCATATCTCCATCCATTCTAGGGAGTGTCTTCCAATTATGTTGTATACCATTTGTTCTAGATCTGAACCATTCAGACTAAAGGAACAACTCCTATCCACAGGAGGTGAAAAATTCCTAGCTACATTCCCTCATATGTCCATGAGTCAATCCAAATATGTCCTAACCTTCATAGATTAATTTTCCAGATAATGCTCGGTTTACTTCCTGAAGCATAAGTATGAATTTTTTGACATACAAATATCCCTAATGGAAGGGTCTAGAGCCTCTTCTAGACTCTTCAAGGGTAAGGATAAAATCCACATAGAATATGTGTGGTACCTTCCAATCCAAATCGACTAGGACAACTAGGTGAAACATCAAATTTAAAATACTCCCCATCCTTTACAATATGATTCAAAGCATTCAAACCAATAGAAGGAAGGGAGAAAAAATACAACTTACCTAGAGAATCTAATCCATGACTCACCAAGGATCTAGGACTCTAATCCGTCATTTCTAATGCTGGAGAGAATATAGACCTGGGGATACCTCTATCATCATCCAAGCTAGAAGGTGTCTAATATTCCCAACCCCCAATAATGGTAATAGATCTATCTCTTATATGTAGAGACTCATGACCAACGTCAATTGGATCCATCGACTATGAATCCCTTATGATCTCTTCATCCCGATGTCGACCAACCAAATCCATCGAATGATGTGAAGTCAATAACTCCTTCTAAGGAAGCTACTATTAAGGATAACACCTCCCTTCCCTTTATAGTTCCAAACTTGTCAATGAGGCACTTTAGAACAATCAGAGATAGCTTGACAACATTCATGGCATTGTATGTAGTAAAAAAGGATATGATTATAGTCTATGAGATATGTATATCTCCTCTCACTAATAACTAAACCAATGGATTCAGAAATTTCTCAATGCATGTCCATATAAACTACACCTTGGCTATCGAATGCTTCAATCTCCCTAGGAGGTTGTCATCCAATGTAGTATATTTCCCTAGAAAATTATTGATCACCATTATCAAAGGAAATGACCAAAAATCCATTAGTAGACCGAAAATATTTATCCATACTAGTGAGGGTTCCAGAATCTCAAACCTTGCATCAAATAATGGATTCCAAAATTTGAGTGTAAGGTAGCAACTGTCTAGGAACCAAGTTACTTTTAAAATAATACCATCATCCTCCTTGGATTTTAAATGCATCCACACCAACCCTGAGATAGTGCATGAAATACCTACCCATAACACAAAATTGAATAACAATTCTAATAAACCTAATAATTAAGCACCTCCATCAAGACAAAATGTCCCAAATATTTTTCCGCGGGTGTGGTACCAAAAATATCTTGGATCTAATATAATATTGGATCATTTCCAACAACTAAGCAAACTCTACCACCATGAATAGATCGTCCACTTTACATCTATTCCTTCCTTTCGACCATGACTCGGTGCTTATCCCCTTATAATAGAACATGATCTAGAGATGAGACAACGAAACCCTCACCTTGATACACACACAATTGTGCATAAACCCAAAAAAATGGATCATATCTATAATGAAAGATAGGTTTTAGAGGATCCTTGGCAATGAGGATTGTTTAGGAGCTTGACACATTAAGTGAAGAAGACTCTTGACTAAGCACTGCATGACTTCCAACTCCCATCATAACTAAACTAAACTCAACATTACCATATTTTCCACCCACCAAACCCTAACAATACATATTTGAGGTCTACAAACATGAGCCAACTTCAATACTCCTATCAAATCCAGACAATGTAGAGTTTATCTGTGGAGTGGGATCAACCTCGAGGGATTATGTAATATAATCAAATAAAGTACATATAATGAGAGGTGAGATAAAAATTTGATCTTCATATAGTGTGTCCTTTGAATAGTCCATCATAGGCTCACATGATTCCATGTGGAGAAGTACTAACCTCGTCACCTGATCTTCTCTAAAACTGCTACAAACCCTTGATCCATCCTCCTTTCATTTCCGCATTTGGAGGATATTCCCCATATATATATATATATATATATATACCATAAGTTCTACATTCAATTCTTACATACATTCTCACACTAATTAGAACTAAACAAAATTCCAAAGGTTCTACAAAATGTATAAACCGATGCAATGCTATAACGAGAATTTCTAGAAGATGCCCATATCCATGCCCAAAATTTAAAATAAATAGTCATGATTATTTCTGGTATGTGGCATTATATTATTTTGGGAAAAATTTTATTAAATGAAATTTATGAAGGACTAAAGTGCCCCCCATCCAGCAACATGAATTTCGAAGTGCATATTGACCAAGATTATTTTAATAAAGCCTCAATTGAGTGTAAAAGTTACTATTATGTTAGAGGAAATAACACCTCATGAAAATATGAGGAGAGAAGAAAAAATTTAGTGTGTCTTTGGGCATTATGTCTTGCAATATTTTCTCAAAAATACAAAGAACAGTGGGATTCTCAAGGAAACCCTTTAGATAATTCCTCACATTCTATGAATGGTAAATGAAGTAAATTTTTTTTTACAGACAACATGTAGGCCTAATCCAAGTGACTAAGGTGGATTTGAAAAATTGACTTGTGTAGGGTGGTGAACTTTGAGGGGTGAACCATTAACCTACCTGATTTTGTTCAACTAAGCTACCACAACATATATTATTACAATAAATAGTATACACTCAACACAATTGCATTTAGTGTTATTGCTTCTAGGATGTACACCATTAGATATTAAGTAAATTCAATTCCAATAGTTTATATCGCAACAATAACAACCTTAAATACAATTTATTATCGTACTATAATAATTTTTATGTAATCTTAACTATTTATTCATAGCTTAGAAAATTTACCTTACATAAAATCAAACCTCCATCTTTACCAATAAACTAGAGCCCCATTAACTCTACTTATGGAAAACTTTTAGTTTATATAAAATTTAGTTTGGCTGTAAGTACAATGATATAATAATAGCTTAAATCATATCATACTACTTTTAGTAAGATTTTTAAAAAAACTTAAAACCTAGGTACAAACATAAATTCCAAACAATGTTACTGGTTAGATCATTAACTACACCATATAAATCAAACAAAGCATAAACCTATGGAGCAGTTGATAAGGCAAGGACAATGGAGGGAATCGTTCATTCAGGAGGGAATAATTCAAGAGACAATCATTTATTAGATTGGTCATAATGTTTTTATTTTTTGGCACGATGCCTAATAATGACTCACATGGATTTTGAAAACATGAATGAGTTTGCTCCACTTTACAGTAGTCATTAACAAAGGAGAGTACTATTTGTATTTTGTGTTTATATTCACTCCACATTTTTTTCAATGGATGATTGTTAATTTCTAAGCTCATTGTCACTTCAATTTTTACTCCAGTGCACACTTAATTGTTGTTTAAACATTTTACTTAGGCTCACTCCACTTATTTGACAATGGATAAAATGTATACTGTAATTTGGATGTCATGCATGGGGACAATAGCTAACTACTAGGGTAACTGCCATTTGTATTCCATATGTGGGTTCCCTTTAATTTTGTTGTAGTAAATAACCAAAATTACCACTAGCTTGATTTTTTTCTCGGGTATCCTCCACTTTCTATTCTAGTGAGATGGTAGTCTATTTCCTCAATAGCTCTTAGTTAGGTTTTGTGCTTCAACTCACAACGTTTTTTGAGCCTAGTAATCATGTCCACTACGGTTTGGATATTAAATTCACTCTAATATTGCTTAGGTGGTCTAGTAATCAATTTCAACACTAGTTATCATTTGTACTTTGTGTCTGACTTTAATCTACTTTTGTGATAATTGATAGTAAGGTCCATTATAATTTGGATCTTGTTTTTTATTTTTACAAAAACTACCCAATTTTTTGTTGAAGTGGTATCAAAACATATAGGAAGTGTTACTTTGAGGAAGCTTAGGTAGAATCATTATGAGACATGTTGCACTACAAACCTAGACCAATTGTGGTAAACTACAGCCACTCTACCACTAGATCACAATATTCTAACCAACAAAATCTACATCTTCCTCCCAACCAACCACACATGCCTTAGACACACTCACACAAATCCTCTTCCCCGGGAGGGGATGTGGTAAGGGCATGGGTTGGGTTGTGTGTGAGAGTCTTGAAGAGTAAATATGTGTATTTTTTTACATATCATAACAGTAAAATTAACCCAAACACCACATATATTTATGAAATATAACTTGAAAATTAATTACTTCCTTCGAATACAAAATCTAAATATAAATATATCACCGCAAAATAAAATGAAAAAAAAACATAATTATAACCATCACCATAGTTATCTTAGTCATTAGTTACAATTATTTATGCACACCAACCCTTTCATAAAAATCAATCATTCACACAACTATCATTGGGAAACAACCCTTCTATCAACCCTTTTTTTTGGTAGTCAATGAGGCCTATGTAGTGGCTATGGAGCTTTAACTCTCTAAACGTTGATCATGGAACTTGTGTAGAGTTTCTTGGATTTAATTCTGCATAGTGTTTTTTGTTTTGATACTCTTTCAGTTGTGTTTTTTATCCTTGGTTATCAGAATTGGATGTGTTATTTCTCCTTACCATTTTTGAGAGGAGAATTGGGCTATTTCCACTTGTTTTTGTGATTTATCAAAACTGTCAATGGAGTGTTTTTCTCCTCCACTTTAATCTGCTAGTACTCCTTGATATCCATGTTGTTTGGATGGTTTACGTGACCTTATGAATCCCAAAGGCGGCTCCTAGGATTCCAAACAATATTCTATTAAGTTGAAGCATAAACCTCCCAACTTGGTGTTGGGAGAGGATTTATCCATGAGCTATGTACTCTCACTTTCTGAAACAACTCTGGTCGATCTTTTTGCGATGAGAAATATGGGTCACAAAACCCTGAAGGAGTGGATTGTTTCTTAATGGTCATGTGTGATCGAATACTCTCTGGATAGTATTGTTCTACTGAAGGGGTGGGTGGGTGCCACATTCCATAATTTTGAGGATGTATCCACTATATTGGCAGGGGTGTGGACTTGGGAATTTGTGGTGATGAAGCTCAAATGATAGACCTCATTTTTTATGCTAGTCATGAAAATACTTACACCAGACCCATATGGGTCCTTCTCCTAGGGTTTTCTCCTGAGATTTGGTGCAATGCTTATTTTTGGATAAATTAGGAACACTATCACAAACATATTTCAATAGAGTATTAAAACCTTAGGCATCAGAAGCTTTCTTTCTCAAAACCCTCATTGATAATGAGTTTCACACTGATTCCATGGTTATGAGACCACCGAGGAAGATCTAGGAGAGGGATATGGATATTTTGATTGGATTGAAAAGATTATATGTGGTTGATTAATATTGCATGGTTGAGTACTTTTTAAAAACACTTCACATCCTCCTCCTTCTGTACTTAGTCTAGTTCCGAAACTAGGAAAACTAGGAAACTAGTATTTCTTGTCTTGTTCCAAACACCTCCAAACCTTTACAAATTTATTATGGAAGGAAAATATGGGATTTAACACATCCCAATAGACCTAAAACACTCAATGGTCAAATGAGAAAACTCCTTTTGATATCTTATTCAAGTTTGGTCAAGGTTGGCCAATTTTGAAATTTGGACTAGTGAACCCAAACTATTCCAAATTCACCCAAATGTTATCGAATTCTATTTGGAATGGATTGAGAGGTATTATGACATTCTAATGCATATGATAGAAACTCATACACTTTATAGAGGCATTAATAACTTGCATTAATCAAGGGGGAAGAAGGGGAAAAGTACTAGTGAATTCGGTGTTGAAACCCCCCACTAGTCTTTGGCTTTTTTTGCTTCCCAAACATTGTACGACCCTCCCTAATTTATGAACATAAGATAGGAACGAATAAAGGAATTCGTTAATTCACAAATGAAACATTAAACATGAACAATAACTGGTTATTGTGTCCCATAAAACAAAGAATTGTAACACATGAATATTTCTTGCATAAAGCGGACAATAGACATGAAAATTGTTCCATAAACCTTTGACAAATGCACAAGGGGACTGCATATATTAGATTGGCCATACACATAACATTATGGGCTGGTTGAACAGAGGCCAAAATTCAGAGAAATTATGATACAAAACGGATCCATAACTTCTCCAAAATTTCCACAAGAATGCATAAGGGAAACTAACTCTATTAAGTAGTTTGCTTGTAATTTTTACATGGTATACATGATTATTTCGATATGCGTCTCAAATATGTTTCTCTATATAGTCACATAAATTTGATCATACATCAATTATATTAAAAAATTACCCTCCACAAGTTTAATGCAACCATTAGTGTGCCATCACACTAGAACAATGGACATTGACAATAGAATGGAAGACAAGAAGATAAAGAAAGTTCTATTGGAGAAACTCGAACTAAAGAAGGGTTTAAACCTGCATTAACACATCCTTTAAGATATGATAAAATGTCTGAATGGACTCTCCTCAAACCATATTGGACATGGATATTTCACCTTTGAATTTGATTCAATAGCAGGGAGGATGACCATCCACCGTGCAAGGACAAGCTAAGCTCTCAAAGAGTGCAAAACAAAAATGATCCAAAAGTTCCTATCCTTACTCACTCTCCTCTTTTATTAACTTCATGTGGACTAATGAGGTCGAATTTCCCTCCAAGGCACTCACCCAACTCAAGTTAGTGATTGATTCCTTCATGAGACACTTGTCCTCCTCATTCTTGCACTCATCTTTCCCCAATTCGAATTGGGAATCTTAGATGCCCATAACTCCCTCTATGCACCCTATTGGTGGATATTTTTAGCCATGATATGTCAGATGTGTGATAGGTCTAAATACAGGTCTGAATTTTTCATATTTGTCATATATTCTGTCATTATTATTGTCATATATGCCATGGAATCTAACTACAAGTGTCACAATGCCTCTTCCTCTTCCTCGGGAGTTACTCTTCCACTCCAATTCGACCTTTCTAGATTCTTGCCATGAATATTACCTCTTCATCTCCCCGAAGTACATTACCCTCTGCCTTGGACTCGAATTTGTGTGAAAATGATGCCAAGTGTAGTGGGAATCTTGCCACATGTGGGTCCCACAACCTCTTGTGTGCCCTCATGATCCAATGCCACCTCATTTTCCTCTTTATTATTGTTTATCTGGTCCATTTAATGTGAACTTGTATGTCTAAAGTCATTTTGGGTCTTATCGCTCCCTTATTCCAATTTTTTATGCTTCCACCCCAACCTAGGGAACTAGTAGGTTTGTTGAATTTTTTCCTCCATGATAAGATATTTGGATGGGGACATTACCAACTTTGAATTGGGGATTCGCTCTTCATGTGACCCACCTTGTCCATTTGGTTCTTATTCTATATTATTACTAACTTGTACATCATGCTTGGCAATTATTTGGCCCCTTAGCACTAATTTGACAAACTATCATGAACATGGCCAAGTGGTTGAGGCCATTGTGATCTAATGCAAATTTTGGGGACATGACATTTGGACTGAGAAAATATTTTCTCTACTAGGTAATGAACTAAGATATTTCATTAAAGCATATATGAGCTTCCTATGTAATGGGGTCATGACATTGGCGCAAGTTCTGGTTAATATTGATACGAGGGACGGGATGGTTGTAGAGATCAACATCAAGAAAGGTGACCAGTCCTACGTTCAAAAGTTGGACTACGTCGGTGTCCCCTTTCAATGCATTAGATGTCATCAGTATGGCCATCGTGTGGAATATTGCACATTTCCATTTCGTCATTCTGTTGCTAGTCCTACAGTAGTTCCAACTTTATCTCATTGCCAAGTAGAGGCTAGGGTATTGGATTTTCTTCTTTCACTGAATTAAGTGGATGGGGCAAATGTTTCTTCTATGCAGCTTCCTGAGCTCTCTTTTTTCTCTTTTGTTCACCTAGTGGATTATGCTATGGTTGGTTCTGATCCAGGTGTTGATAATTTACCTATTAACAGAATTGCTCCCATGACCTTTGATGGGATTTCTATTCTGGTTGTGTCAGTTTCTTCTCATCACTCGGAAGTGGTTAAGGTTCCTCTTTTGGTTCCAGATGTGGTCGAGGTTAATTTTCCTTCTCTGTAAGACTCGGTCCTCCCCATATTTCCCTCTATTTGTTCCATGGTTTCAATCAAGGAAGAGGATGGGATTTATGTCTCCTCTTCTGAGATGGTTTTGGCTGCAGATATCTTAGAAATATGTGATCTTTTTGGTATTCATCCCATATGGGATCTGGTTGTGGATCTTAGTTCCACAGGCCATATTGATGCAACATCAGTTCCTATGGACACGCATCTCATGATCTCGGTTCAAATCGATGTTGATGAAGTGTTTTTGGATGATGTAAAGGGGGATGCTCTCCCTCACATCCGAGGTGGCTTATGGAGTGCGCTAGATCACATCTCCCTCCTTCACTATGAAAGATCTTTTGCAGGATGTGCCATCTGTTTGCGGTTTATTATCTGCTCTCTTTAATGGGTTGCATCCTAAGGATTGTGGTTTGCATATAAATCCTCCCTCCCATGTGATTGATCACTTGTCGAATGTGCCTTCTATCTATGATCAATTATCTGGTCAACAGAGTGGACCTATTAGACCCGTTCGATTTAATGTTGAAATTTATGTGTCTTAGATGATGAGGGGACGTCAATGTTCTCCGGTGTTTATCCATCCCTCTCATTTGCTTCTTTTCTAGGATTTGTCCTAGAACTTCCCCCTTTGGTGGAGTCGAATGGGATGGATGTGGGTGCTTTTCCCCCTTCAAAGTCCGCCTCAACTTGTAAGGTGATTGGACCGAGTTTAAACACTGACTCTAGTACTTCTTTGTACCGTTATCATCTTAGACCCCAGGATCCATTATGCTCTGGTCATATGGATAGGTCTCTTGGTGGAATCCTGCAGGGCCATTCTATCGTCTCTCATAGTATAAGAGGTCGTTTCTCAACCTTGGCTCTAGTTAGAGATTAGATGGTTCGACAAGTAAAAGTTGGTTTTCATAGACCTATGAAGGCTTCCCTTCATGCTCGGTTCTCACGAGCTCTGCCTATTTGACGAAGGATCTGTTTGGGCCTTGGGGCTACCCCACAAAAGACAACCCTTATCTAGTTTTTGTTGGGATACATCTTTGTGGTTTTTTTATATCTAGTGGTTTAAAGTTATGATGCTATGAAGTATTGTTTATATTGTCGAAGTTAGACAACCTCTTTGGACATTGATTTAGGTTCAGCTACAACATGTTACTACTTAGTAGTATTTTCGACTTAACGATCTATACTATTTTTATGTAAGACTATACCTAAATAAATGTGGTTTTACTATTAATATAATAAAGCTAAACATTTTTTTAAATGTAAAAGCTACAAAACGTAAATCAGCTCACAACTAACCTAGAGTCAACTTGAATGATGCAACTAAACATTTGTGAAAAACACAAAACACAAATAATGCATGTTAAAGGCCCCGTGCTCACAAACTAACCTAGAGTCAACTTGAATGATGCATGGTGGAGGCCCACTTCACTTTTGCACCATTTACTTCTTTATCATTTGCATTTCGAATATTTTCCATATTTAAAAGTATTATAATTCAAGGACATTGAACTTGTATGGGAATAAAAAGTTCATTCCAACATTAAAAATTAAATATACTATTCCCTCCTTTTCTTTACTTCAAAACTTAAATATCATAACTCAGGGACATTGACCTTGTATGAGAATAACAAGTTGATTCCAACATTAAAAATTAAATGTTTTATTCCCTCCTTTTCTTTACTTCAAAAAGGCATTATTGGTAACCACTATATAATTTTTTAAGAAAAATATACTCGATAAAAAAATTGATTGCTTAGCTATAGTTGAGTATACACATCTACATACGTGTTCCAAGAATAGTCGACAACCTTATTTTATTTAAGTAGATAATAAAGCTTTAATTGTTGGAACGTATATGGAATATTTTCCATTGGAGTTGTGTAATGATAATGTTTCTAAAAATACATCAACATTAATTTAATGGGAAAAACCTTAGGGAAAACCCCTAAGGGCGTTGTTCCATCATCTATGCATCTTGGATTATATAAAACTATGCTAATGCCTTAAATTTTTGTCCAATTCTTGGCATATTTATGGGTGAAAAAAATATTTATTTATTACAAGATTAACCTAGCCTCTTAGAAATCCATAAAATTATTTATAGATAATTTATATTTTTAGAATACATTATTTCACTTAATTTTTTAAAATATAGCTAGAGAAAACATTCTATTATAATGCTTAGTTTATATTAGGTGTTTTTAAACCACATTCTTACAATCAACAAGGACGACATCTCTCCAATTTAAAGACATGAACAAGTTACATATGATTAAATCTCATTTGCATTTTACTAAAAGATTGTTCGTCCATCATAAAAGTTGCCCAAACAAACCTGTGATTTAGATCATAAAAAAAAAACAGGATGTCTGTGAAGATCATTAAAAACAATAGATTCACAAGATCATTAACAACGGTTTTGATTGGGTAAGAATGCATAGTTTCCCATTTGAAGATTGGAACACGTTTATGACTGTAAATAACACTTTGGGAAAGTTGACTACTTCAAGTATAGAAATAACATGCAATTTTATGTTTATTATCCTTCAAATATGAATTTATTTAATCAAAATTCTTTTAAATAAATTTGTGTTGAAGTGCTCAAATAACATTTGGACACAACTCCTCGATGTTTAACATATGTGTTAACATTCGAGTGTTCACCTACAAGGTATGATTTGAGCTTAACTCCAAGGATTAGTTCAAGTGGCCATGATCCATATCTGAGATCTTTTCCCTTGATGTAGAGGAAGTCACACATTCAACTCACTTTAATTCCCTTGGGGGAAGATGCTTGGAACTTAGGATATGCTAGTTTACCCTATGTACCATCTTCAAAATGAGGAGAAGTACCCAATGCATTTCCCCAATAAATACATAAAAAAGAGGTTATAGTTTGAGCATAAACACATGGCAGTTTCACCATGGCAATATTCATCAAAATAAAAATAAATAGTTTTATTCAACCAATGGTGTAAGCAATGTCATTTTATCCACCAATTAGAGCATTTTACCTCTTATTTGGCCTCTTTTTGAGGCAAACATATTTTTGAGTCTAAGTTTTTATCCATTACTTTGTTTCAACCCAATCAATGTTATGCATACATATTTCCTTGTCTAAGTTTTATCAATGACTATATTTCAACCCAATTAATTTTAGGGATGGTTTAGAATTAACTTGAAACATTTTATGTTTCATTTTTTCCAATGTTTCCATGGGCCTAGATCATTCCTCAAGAAGCCACCACCTTCCACAACCATGTGTCGCAACCCCACTTCCTTAATGTGCTGTCGTACTAAGGTATCCAAAAAAATTATCAATATTGAGCTCAATCTACATGCTTTAGAATCGAATGTGCCACCACCTTGAGGTAGCCAACAAAATTGTTAATATTGAACTCAATTTGCATGCTTTTCACTCGATAAGCAAGCCAAATGGACGAACCTCTTTCCAAACAAAAGCACCCCAACTCCATGCTTTAACCAATCTTATTATGAATGCAAGCTCTTTGAACTAAGGATTTCCAATCTCCATTAGTCGTCTCACTCCCTCTACCAGTGGCTAGAATCACTTTCACACTATGCATGGATCAGGCCACAATGTGCATTTGCAATTCTCTTTTGGAGTAGATTGGTGATTAACAATCAATGGGAATATATCTTTAGTCGTTCTAGTGGTTTGAATTTTTTATATCATATATCAACAACAACAACAATATGATTTCTTGGTTGTGAAGAACTAAGGGTTCCCCATGCAACCACTCACACAATTTCCCAACACAATGAATTTTGATGCCAAAATGCATAGAATACAGAAAGCACTACTCTAAGTATCGAAAAGAAAACATGCACCATAGGTGAGGTGTACCTATAAATGTACCAAACTTCTATAATTCATGCATACATTTTTTTTGTTTCTAAACCAATTTCAAGAACAACATATAATTCATTACGGGTTCGCTAAGGAACCTAAGCATCTTTAGTTGAACCTAAGATTATAAGTGACTTAGAAGCAATCCTAGTAGCAAAGAAAGGTCTTACAAGCAGGCAATAATAACTAGAAGTTAACTTATAAGAGATAAGGGTTAACTTATACACAGATCTATCTCTACCGAATATCCCGAAAGGTTTGAGAAATCCCTCTATAGGCATTTCACCAACCACTTTCATTTTTGCTACCAATTCATTTTTTTATTCTTAATCAAGTTCATGAAGATTCTGTCAAATATGATCAATTTTCATTGTAAAGGAAAATTTAGATGAATATCACCTATGGACTATGTCCATTTTGTCAAGATTGCCAAGAAAAAAAAGTATCTGATGTTAGATTTTGGTAGATACATTCCCACTGAACCATAGACAGGCCCATAGAGGGAATAACATATGCCCATAGAAGGAATAAAATAAATTAAAACGCTTCTAAAGAACCACCAATTGGCCTCCTAAAACACCTTAACTACTTCTCGATTATTATTTAACCTGGAATTGTCTATAGGATCTCTTTGATTAAAGCGTTATGTCATATATTAACATGATTTATCAATACCCATGTGATAGTGGAAATCCCTCTTTTAATCAAATTTTTTTTTGGATCCAACCAGCAGCTGGCATGTTGTTGAACTTCGACAAAGTCTAGCACTTTGACTGCTATGACAGGTTTAGTATCGGCTTCGACAAGTCCAAACCTCGACACAACCGACCTTGACAACCTCGACAGGTTTCGCGCTGGACATACAACATCTCGACTTGCCTTGTCGGCACCGACGACTGTCGAACATCAACAGAATCTCTCTTCCTTCCAGTCATTGGCAACAGTTGAAATTATGAACTGTTGTAACTTCTCTTTTAACTGAACGTAACCGGTAGTCACCCAAGTGTCTCACATTCTATAAAAAACATGTACACTATTGTAACAATCAACTAACCTTCATGGAGAAGAAGTAATAATAAAAATTGGTTCTAATTCTTGCATATTGTATGTGCGCATACTTTCAGTTGATATAGTGTGTTTCCTAATTTACTTGTTCTTTTTCTATGCTTCCTCCATAACAATGCTCGACTCATTCAGTCGACTGTTGTCCCCAGCGTGCACCTGGGCACGACCTAGATCATTGGTATTAGAACTTGATCTTGTTCAAATCTTAAGTTACATCAGCACTTCCATCGAAGTTATTTAACTTATGCATGTTCAAACACGCTGGAAAACTCGGCAACACAAGAAAATACTTCCTTTGACTTCAAAAAAGATGGTCGAAGAAACAGACAATAGACATGGAACTTACGAGACATAGAAACTCATAGAAAAATCAGTGGCTCACTAGCGGAATGAAATGTTCTCCCAGTTCAACAATATTCTCATGTGATTCGCTTCGAACTCTGGTGAATCATCGACACGACCTGACTCTGATAAAATCAGCCCCTTCAAAGTGAAAATGAATCTAGAAATACTGAATCTTGAAGGAAAGATTGACATGGAATCCGTCGACAATTGGGTACAACAACTAGAATCTTAATATTCCATGAATCAACTCTTCAAAGCAGAAAAGATCACCATTGCATCCTTGAAGATGTCAACCTCCGTACAGTACTGGTGGGGGAATTTATTAACAAAAATGGAAAAATAAGGCGACCCCATAGACACATGGGTAAAATTTGTGGAATACATTCAAAAGGAGTTCTACCCACCCAATTATATTGAACAACAACATAAGAAGTGGCAGCAGCTAAGGCAGTGGAAAGACTAGCTCATGCAGAGTTACACCAACAAATTCTATCAACTCATGGATAGACTTGGTGTCCAAGAAGAATAAAAATTGCTTGTCCTAAAGTATGTCACAAGTTTACCCTCGTACATTCAACAAGAGATGGAGTTTTCAAATTTCAGTACACTTGTAGATGCATTTCATTATGCCAACAAGCTTGAAGCTAAACAAAAAGGAAAATCGGGTTTCACGAACAAACCAACAGGTCGAACATATGACAAGAAACCAACGGTTGACTCCGACAAGTCAAAGCACCCTTCTCAACCGACACCGCCAAAGCCTGATTATCATAAGAATAAATTTCAGAAAGACAAGAAGGATTGCAACAAACAAGATCCAAACGGGAAATGGTGTGATCATCACAATTCATCTTGGTATGATACGTCAGAATGCAAATCTTGAAAGAAATTTTTGACAAAATTGTCGACCTCCGACTTGTCCAACAAAACCCTGGTAGAATCTGATCCAAAGCAACAACCCTCTTGGCTTCGATTTCGACCACTCCGAAAACCTCTACTATCGTCGATGAAGAGGAACAAGAGAATCTATTCCATACATAGATATGGGTTCAAAAAAATCCATTACATCTGATTGTGGATAATGGTATCCAGAAGAACTTCGTTTATGAAGATCTTATGAAGAAACTTGGTCTTGTCACCACTCCACATCCTCAGCCTTACAATATCGGTTGGATGAAGGATGGAAAAGAGCTAAGGATCACACGCCAATGCAGACTCACCTAAGCCTTTTGAATATGAAGTACTCTGTGACATGGCACCGCTTTCCGTAGCTGATGCCTTGTTTGGGAAACCTTACTTGTGGGATCGACATGGTACATATCAGTCATGACATCAGAAGGTGATTGCCAAAATTCAGAATCAATAGTACGTCATACTAGAGCGACAACCCACAACAACGGTTACTATGATAACTGCCAAACAAACAAAGAAGCTTATCAACCATGCCTAGAATGCAACAACGAGTCGAATCACCAACCATCACATCTCTCGAACACATCGACATATCGACCACATTCTTGAGGAATATCGAAATGTATTTCAAGAGCTGAACATAGTACCTCTACATTGTGAGGTAAAACACTCCATTGAACTTGTTCTTGGTTCTTCATTACATAACGCATCTATTTACAGAATATTCATTATCGATAACAAAGAAATTTGTAGCCATATCCAGGATTTGATCGACAAGGGTCATATCCGCCCCATATCCTCTCCTTGTGGAATTCCAATCGTCCTAGTTCTAAATAAAGACGGGACTTGGCGCATGTGCATCGACTATCGGGCTCTTAACAAAATTTCATTAAAGAACAAATATAGATAAACGAACTCAATGACTATATGAAAGGTGCTAAGTTCTTTATGAAGCTCGAACTTAAGTCAAGATATCATCAAATTCTGATCAAGTCCACTGATGTGTGGAAAATGAATTTCAAGACCAAGGAAGGATTGTTTGAATGGTTAGTCATGCATTTCGGCTTAACCAATGCACCTACAACCTTCATGATATATATGGATGACCTTCTACGACCTTTCATCGACAAGTGTGTCATTTTTTTATCTCGACGATATCCTTATTTTCAGTCGATCATGGGAAGAACATGTCATACAACTTCGACAAGTCTTCGACACTCTCCAGCAACATCGACTATATTTGAACATGAAAAAATGCTTATTTGCGATGAATAACATCAAATATTTGGGGTATGTAATTGACTCTGTAGGAATTCATGTCGACCCATAAAAAGTGTAGATCCTCAAAGATTGTCCCATTCCTCAAAACATTCATGAACTAAGAAGTTTTCTTGGTTTGGAAAATTTCTACCGGTGATTCATACTTGGCTTCAGTCACATCGTATGGCCTTTGAATCAGTTGACTAAAGGAAAAGGGAAAATTGTCTTCAAATGGACACCGACACAACAACAAGCTTTTGAAAAACTCAAAACCAAGATTTGTACTGCACTAGTACTTGTGTTACATGATTTGCATCATCCCTTTGAGATTGAGATGGACGCATCAGACTATTCCCTCATCACAGTGATCACTCAGCTAGGTTACCCAGTCGCGTTTCATTCTAAAACTTTCAGGGATACTGTTAGAAGGTATTTGACGTATGAAAAAGAACTGTACACTATTGTGCAAGATCTTAAGAAATGGAGACACTACATTCTTAGCAAGGAAATGATTATCCTCACTAACCATAAACCTTTGCAGTTCACTCTGTCCTAGTTGAAACTACAGACAAATCGAAAAATCAAGTGGATTAATTACCTACAATAGTTTTAGTTGGTAATTAAGTATAAAAAAGGCAACACCAATGTCGTGGCCTATTGTCTCAGCTGACCACCCCTTACTCTATTGTCTACAGTGATGAGTATCTAGGGTTACGACACCACTAATTGGCCACAATTGTATTCGGTAGACTTCGGCTTCTCCACAATTTATTGACAGCTTCAGGCCAAAAAATTGTCTACTACCGACTACTTCTTAAATGATACCTTTCTATACAAGCTTGGACAACTTTGTGTACTGAGCGGTGAGCACCGACAGAAGCTCATATAGGAGGCGCACTACAACAATACTATAGGACATTTTGGAGTCGCAAAAACACTTGTTATCCTCCAGAAGTATTTTTATTGGCCTTCACTTAAATCTGATGTAAACAAGTACATTTGATCATGCGTAGTTTATGACATTGCTAAAAATATTAATCGACTACAAGGATTGTACACACCCCTTCCAATTCCTATTCAACCATGGGAATCTATTTCTATGGACTACTTGATGGGATATCCTACTACCAAACATCAACATGATGCGATCTTAGTAGTAATCGACAAATTTTCCAAGATGGCTATCCTTATACCATGCAAGAAGACTACGATAAAACAACAGAATACTCAACTATTCTTTGAACATGTTTGGAAGAATTATGGCCTCCCAACGACCATTATCTCTGACAGAGATGTTATATTTGTCAGCACCTTTTGGAAAGCTCTTTGTAAACAACTTGACACAAGACTGTCTTTTTCGACACCCTTCCATCCATAGAAAGACAAACATATGGGATTTGTAAATTGCTTGGTAGTACAACTGCTTCGCATGTACAACCACAAGCATTGTCGAACATGGTATGACAACCTTCCATAAATACAACACAGTTACAATCATTCTCAACACAGTTCTACAGGAAATATTCCATTTGAGATCTGTTATGGATTTCAACCCTCAATTCCCATCGACTTGATCAGTTCCTCGACACAGTCGAAAGACACCGAATTCGAAGGACAAGAAGTTGAGAAAGCATTGAAGTTCAGAGATCAAATAAAAAACATCCAGAAGGAAGCACATGAAATGTTTCAGTGAGCTAATGCAAAAGCTAAGGCCCGACATGACAAGCATTGTATTCCCCATTAATTCCAAATTGAGGATCAATTCTGGTTACATCGAAAGAATGAGTGTTTCACTAGCCCATACAAAAAGATGAAACCTTTGCGATATGGTCCATACAGTATCATTAAACAGATTAGAGAAAACTCTTTTTAGCTTGACATTCCTGCATGCCTTAGTCCGCATCCAGTATTAAATGTAGATCTACTTCGACCATACCATGCACCATTGTTGGAAAATAACGACTTGTAGAAAACAGAACCCGAAGACATCCATCTAGTTGTTTAGGAACTCTTCTTTGTGACACCATTATGAGAAGACGCATATGCCATAGAAGGACGAACTCCATTCCCTTGTTTCAAGTGGCTAAAGCTGGACAACTCCCTGCGCAAGGAAAATCGTACTCTACTACTGAAGTAGCCAACAAGTTTCCACGACCTGGATCATTTTTCCTCGTTTGTGACCTTTATTAGGATTCAAGAAAAAAATAAAATATTTTCTCTAGAATGTCTTTCTTACACTACTTACTCAACGTAAACACTCAAATATTATCTGATAAGAAAGGAAAAATAAATCTACTACCTCTCACCTCTTGTTCACGTATATAATGTTTAAGTTCTTTCAACTTTACTCGCTTCTTGTATTCTTTGCAACTATTCCATTATCTTGATGGATAGTCTTCAGCCAACAAAAGCTTAAAAAAACCTTTGTTTTATTGCTATGTGGATGTCAATCTCGTAAGTGTACTAATTATATAAACATACTTAGGAAAATTATACTTATTTTGAAACTTAGCCCCTTTTCATTCACTATAATGCCTACTTGGTCTCCTACCCTATCCTTAATAGGTAGCTACTTCTGATATCACAATAGTCGTTTTCAATATATCAATAAGTAATGGAAAACACTACAAAATTTTCGTTCCCATTTTCAAAGAGCTAGGATATTCTAAATGTGCTTCCAAAGACCTCAAATATTCATTCCCTACACAAATGTCTAGCATAGGTTGAAGAAAATAAATCGAATCACAGCCTTCTCTCCACCAAAGCACGTTTAAATTTTGTAGCTAAGGTAATTAAGATCCAATATAAATTTACTACAAAATAAAATCAATAAGTTTTATGGTAATGAAGGAATTTTAACAAACATGGCAAGCTCAAAGTCAATCTAAACATTGTGCTTAATGCATCATAAGAAACTTTCTACAACCAAATAGTAAATACATGTATTGTTTATTTGATCTTGGGATTTCTATAAAAAATATTTGGATTTGTTCCCAACTAAGCAACCTCCTCTTTGCATTTTTAGTACTATTGGGAAATCCGGTAAGCTACTTACGAACAGGAGGAAATCATTAAAAATAATCATGTGTGGATTTCTGAAATCAAATAACTAATTTATCTCTTGAATTTGTATCAAGTGTGTATGAATGAACACTAGAAATTAGTGTGGTGGGGCACACATGCTCAGCAATGAGGGAGGTTGGTTTTGTAGTTTCAGGGCCAAAAACTTCAGTGATCGTCGTCTTATGTCTATGTGTGCTAGATGGAAGGGAGAGTGTTAACATATGTAATCCATGTGCTCACACATGTCAGGTTTTCGACAAACACTGATAAAGATGGAATAAGTGTTTGTTATTTCTAGGTTTGTGGGATATCCACCCTTATCGATACAAATGTGTGGAGAAGACTAGTTCCAAATATATGAATATGCACACATGTCGATAATATATGCCTATGGTTCTTGGTCAAATTAACTTGGGTTCTAACTCTCCATCTCCATCTCAATATCTAACGAGGTCTGGACAAACTAGATAAAGCTAATAAAGGTTGATCTCATTTCCTTCTACCATTGATGGTTTCAAGTAAACAGGTGAAACTAGCACTTCTTTGATAGGTGGATCAACTTCAATGGGTGAAGCGTTGATTGAACTTAGTTAGCTGGCTCAAGTGCTTACTTTGTCTTCTCATTTTTCTTTGATGACAAGGAAACTTCATTTAATTTATATGGAATTTTTTAAGGTACTGTCTTTGACTTTGTTTAAGCATCTCACACTTTGGGGTCTACTCAATCTTGATTGGGACCAAGGAAAATTTTAGGGGCGAAATTTAGCCCATGGGTTATTTTTTGACCTTTTTTTCCAAAAAAGGATTTGAAAAATTGTCTTATGAAATTGGGACTAAAACAACTAAAAACTAAAACACAAAGTTGAAATGGATATTCCCTTCCTACTATTGGCTATATAGATGCCTTGACCTATGTAGGATCTATTGCTTCTCAGGCAACTGTATCTAGGACTGGCTCTCAAACAAAAGAGAAACG
Source organism: Pseudotsuga menziesii (assembly GCA_001517045.1). Lineage (NCBI taxonomy): Eukaryota > Viridiplantae > Streptophyta > Pinopsida > Pinales > Pinaceae > Pseudotsuga > Pseudotsuga menziesii. Next base: position 112,378 of record LPNX010837536.1, read on the forward strand.
AATTATAACTAAATAAGTAAATAGATAAAGTGAACTCCTTGTTGGATCCTTTCCTCGCCCCTTATATCTAGTTTTAGTGATGTAAAGTTTCCCTTATCGTCCTTTATTTTTAAGTGAGATATTAGCTAGTTGTGTTACACTTACTAGATCTAATCCATCAACTTTGTAATTTGATATTTTGTTCGTTCTCGAGCTGCTTCTGACCATGCTCAAGTTGCTATTGAACCTGCCATTACAATTATATTTACTATAGGGTATTGATCTACAAATTAACCTGTATCCAAATTCCAAAATCTATGAAGTCGGGTGTAAAAGAAGGCCGAAATCCACTATTCCAGGGCACTTTTTGGAGATCTCAGAAAACCTAAAATAGGTAAGGTGACCCTAGATGTCGAATCCAAGAAAATTTATGAACTCAACATTTTACCTACTCATCAAAACAAAAAGTTTTTTAGACGATTTTTTTTCAAAAATGCTTAGTTTCTGAGATTGCCAGTTTTGTTAAAAATTCCAAGTCGAGGAAAATTTGCTAAAGTCAAAATAGTCAATTCTAGAAATATATAGATATTGGATGGGGCACCATATTACGGATCTAGAAGTTTCCAAGTGTTCCTTTTTATGTCTGCTATCAACACCCAATAGAAAAAATAAATGTTTCTCTCTATATTTTCTTCTACATGTGGTTGAAGTTTGTCTCTGATGCATCCCAAGGAAAAGTTTAGTATTGGGCAAAATTAGAAATTTTGAAAGGCTTTAACATTTACCTGTGAGATCATAAATGAGCTTATTTATAGTCATTGGAAATATAAACTATAGGATATCAAATGAAAGGTTCTTATTTTTTAAACGAGTTCTAGTTGTTTCAAATATAAGGCAAAAATAGAACCTCTAGGCTTGATTGGGCAAGAATTTTCACTGTGGGTGACCTCCAAAGCGACCAAAATTTTAGAAAAGTTTTCTATGATGGTGCACGAGTGTACCATAGGTGATATTAAACCAAATTGTGTAAAAATGAAGATACCCATACCATGGTAAGGGTGCTTTCACAAGAAAGTGGAGGCACAGTTGGGAAAGCAAGCATGGTAAAATTGCTCGTTAGCTAGCAATTTGAATACTTAAACCAAGTAAGGTTGGATTTTTGGTAACATTATAATTATTTCGATGAACAAGGATATTCAAGTGATAGTGTTATCGTAATTCGTGACAACAAGTGAGGAAACATATGGAATGGATAAGAATCACACTTACAAGTTGTATTTGATAAATACTCATGATCTAATAATGAAACTAATAGGAATTGATGGTTCCTCAACCAAAATGTATGCAATGCATTCTCTATGTTTAGAATGTGCAACATGAATTGCATATAGGGTTTTGGGAAATCCATTAATGAGGGCAACTAGTTGTTATATGCATTATTGAGGAGTGACAACCATGTCAAATCATGAAATGATAAAATAGACCACTAATGGGCATTGGTTCCTTAGATAAGAATGAATCCAAGTTATTATTGTGATTAATATGTGCATTCTAAATTGCAAGGAAGAATCATGGGAGCTCTTGATTATTAGAAATGGATATTGTATTCCATAAGAGAATTCTTAGTAAGATAGAGAACAAACCAACATGTAAAGGATATGTAACTTATACATTTGATGTGTGAATCATACTTGTGGGAAAGTGCATGCATGCTAAGATAAGTTGCACGATATTGCAGGATATGAACCAATAACTTATGTGTAAACAATGAGAAAGGGTAAGGAAATTCCATTCACCTAGAAGTTGTCACTAATAGAATAAGACATTTTAGTGTGTGGACCTATAATTTGGTTCCTAATAGTGACAAAGTATCCATGCACAGACTGTTAATCAAAATTGTGTGAATTTGTCGTGTGGTTCAAAATTGTAATAAATATTTCCATATGAAAGGAAAGTAAGTCTCGCAATTATAGGAGGCACAAGGAAAAATAATGGAATTTGAAAAGAATCCACATGGAGTTGGAATGGAATAAATTGAAGGAGTTTAAATGTTTGACCTACCATTGTGGAAATAGGTAGTGCTAGTCAAGCGACCTTAAATTTTCATGAAATAGTATCATCCTTGCTGTCAGAAGAGATGAGTTAGAAAACCATGGATACTCATAGCATGGATGCCTTGTTTATGAGAGGTTTCCCCTAGGAGAGAAAAGAAAATAAGGGATATGGGGGGGGGGGGGGGNGTAAACTGATCAATAGATTCATGGAAAAATTACACACACATGAGACAAAATCTGGTCAGCATAACATTACATGAATTATCATCAACCTGTATGTAATACAATGGTGTTACAATAGAAATAATTTGAATTCACCAACTTGAACTGACTATGGTGCTAACTTGGTGTGGGAAAATCACCACTGGAGCTCACTAATGAAACTCCAGTCAATTGAATTAGTTCTTAATCAGTTAACTGATCTAAGTAGGTGAGTAAATGTGCCTGACCTCCCTTAAATCATGTAAACTTGCGCTAGGGTGACTGAAAGTGAACTAACTAATGGGAATCAGAGCATAATTGAATACCTACTAGGATCAACTGCTAAATACTGCTGGTGGCACTCAGAGTGGGTTCCTAAATTATAGGGATTGGTCTCTGGAGATCCTAAAATCATGCAAACTAGTGCATTGAGTGTTAGGTGGCCCCCAAGTGAGTCCCCCATGGCACTAGTGAAGTGGAAATAATCTCCTAAGCTAGGAAAAGACAATTTAGACTATGGTGTTTAAGGGAGGATTGATTAATAATCCTAACACCCCCCCTAAATCCTAACTTGGAAAACCTGGGCCTTGGAAACTAATACCAAAGGTCACCCATACAATCTAAATGCAAAAAAAATGACTTTTTAACAAGTCAAAGAAATGGGGAAAACCTCATGGGAAACCCTCGCCCTCAAAATAAGCAGGAAAACATGGAATAATAACTGAATCAAGCCTTCCCACCAAGAAGAGATCTGAGATATACAAATCTATTTACATTGAAATACTTAGTGAATATGTTTGCAATCTTCTCCTTTGTATGGAAGTAATGTAGGATGATAGTTACTATGCACCAGTTCCCGTATGCAGTGCATGTGGACTTCAATGTGCTTGTTCTAGTGCTTCTGAACTGGATCACTGGATATCTTGATTGCACTCTGATTATCAAAAAAGAGGTATGCTGAAGGAAAAGTGTGAATGCCAAACTCTGCCAGAATCCCATGTAGCCATAGTTCCTGAATAGTTTCATTCACATCCCCCTGATACTCTGCTTCAGCTAAAGAGAGAGAAAGAGTTATTTTCTTCTTGGTTGACCAGCACATTGGTCCAAATACCAACATGAACACAAATCCTGATGTATATTTCATGTCGGTACTATCAGTAGCCCAGTATGAATTAGTAAAACCAATAAGATATACTTGTGCACCATTATAATAGTGGATCCCAAACTCCGTTGTACCTTGCACATAATGTAAGATCCTTGTTTCGTCTTTCCAATGCAACTCCTGTGGATCCTGCATGGATCTGGAAACAACACTCAAAGCATAAGATAAATCTAGACTCAAATGAGTGACGTACAATAGGATACCAATAAGTTGTCTATAGAGTGTACTATCAACCAGTGGTGTGGAACCACCTTCTTCCAACCTGATACCAGATAGGAAGGGGAAGGGTGTTGCTTTACAGTCAGTCATGTGGAATATTTTGAGCAAGTATGCTATGGATCTAGACTATGTAATCATGATCCCTAAGGATTTTCTATTCACTTCAAGGCCAAGAAACTTCCTTAGGAGTCTTATATCAATCATTTCTTCACTCAACGCTGACTTGAATATGCCTCTCAATCCAATAGCTAAGCCACTAGTAATGAGCAAGTCATTCACATATAGGGAAATCAACATCAAGAAGCCCCTTTTTTGCTGCATGTAGACATTGTAGTCAGACTTGTATATCTCAAATTTTTGTGACATTAGGAAGGCATCCATCTTGGTATACCATGCCCTTGGGGATTGCTTGAGCCCATAGAGAGATTTCCTTAGTTTTCAAACCATGGAGGAATATACAATGTACCCCTCAGGCTGTTTGATATATATCTCCTCTCCAAGGTCACCATGGAGGAAGGCACTCTTCACATTCATGTGATGTACCTATCTCCTCTTCAAATTAGCAATGGCCAAAACTAGCCTTATGGATTCCTGTTGGAGGAGCTAGTCGGTGAGCTGACTAGTCGAGTTAACCGACTAATAGGAGATTAGGTCGGCCTCCAAAGGTCGTGTTGGTTTAACGAACCAACAAGTAGTTACTCATAACCGTTTTGTAAATCATATATAATAGGTTGTTGAGCCAGTTAAGAACTTGGTTCAGTTTTGTATATGTATGGACCCTCATGTCATTGTATAATATAATCTGTTATTCCATTACCTATTCTTGTCTCTTGTTTCTATATGTTTATATGATTCTTATGTGTATTATTGGTAACCTTATGTGATCTATGATATTACAACATTGGTTCCTTTTTCGGTAGTACATATACGGATGACATGACCATACGTCGATGATATCAGAGCAAGAGATTAAGAATTGGTGGGAGCATAAGATTGCAAATTATTTACAAAAATACACAAGAAGAAACATATTGACCATTGCACATGCGAAGGATAAATTCTTCACCGAAACACATGAGAAGTTTGTAGAGTCGGTGCCTCAAATGTTGAAAACGCTTCTAGATGAAAAACCCAGAAGCAACTAAAGACCAAGAGTTAGTGGAGAAACTGATTCAAGGTAGACGAACAAACATGTCGGAGTGGTTTGAAAAGATCACAGATGAATTCTGTGAAGAACAAGCTGTGGAGGAAAGATTCTCGGTTGAAAGTACCGAGAGAAGGTTTTATACAGACTTCATTGAGCAGTTTCTTTGCTCCCTACTGACCCTTTTGTTCAAATTCCTGATTGAGAAGGGAGTATGCCATATCATAAAGCCTCATCCATCACTACATGAACCTCCACCAAATACTAACTGAGCGAAGAAACATAAGAAGTGGGAAAAATTCATTGTCGAAAGGGAGTGGGAGTACTTCCTAAGAAAATAAACAAAACTATCTGATATTTATAAAGCATCGAGTAGGCTATGGGAGGGTAGCTGGTCATGTGTCGAGGTAGAGTAAAAATGATTCTAGACGGCTGAAGAAAATACCATCACCAACAATGAAAAGTCAACCTAAGAAGGAAATCGAACGATCAGTGACACACAAAGGTACATCGGACTTGCAAAATTTATAAAGAGAGAAGAGGCAAAAAAGAAGGGAAGAGAGAAGAGAGCAATCTAGAGCGTTGCAAAGAGGAATGACCACTGGGGTGATAGAACACGAAATAAATTCGCCAGATTCGGGTCATGACCGATAGGAAGAAGGCATGGATGAGGAAGCATCACCCATGGAAGAAGACTTATGGATAGAGCGGAAAGAAGCTCTCCAACTAGAAATTTCCCATGAGATAAGACCTTTGTCTCCGACAAATCTGAGTACCCGAATACAGGATATTGTTGAATAGAACCTACGACTAAGAGCTAGTGAGTTCAGTATATGGAGCCGACTAGACGACAAAATAAATGATGATAATCATTTAGTGATCCATCGACCAGACGAAGGAAATTGGGTAACAATTCAAGCATACCCTTCCAACCGAAGTATCCACTTGCTCTACCCGACACATGAAGGAGAACCCCCCCTGCCAAACACGGCTTTACAAGAAACAGAACAGTCAGAATTGTAAGCACACCAGTGTAGCTAGACATCGACAGAAGAAGTCGACCCGAACCAACTACTAGTGGGAGAAGGAACAACAAACAAAACAACCGACGAGAACAAAAGTTCCATCGACAACAACTGTGAACAAAGAAATATGCAGAGTATCCCACTACCCCCACCACCACCTCCACCACCGCCACCTCCCAGAGGAGACATCGACACCGACATGGGTCACGGCTCAGCACATATCCCCCTCTATGAGGGTGATGAACACCCCAGATGACATTGGTTCGTTTGCGAGTCAACATGGGAGGCCAATCAAGTTACGAGTGAAGAACGACAGATGGCGTAGTTCTCCGGTGCCTTATGAAAAAAGAGCATTAACTTGGTATATGAATTGTATCGAGAGAACACCCCGAGCATTGAAAGCTGACATTAAGGCACAATTCTTATCTTTCTTTAAAACACCAGATGCAAAGCATCTGGTAGCAAAAAAGCTAAAGACAACATCTCAGAAACCAGCAGAGTCTATGTAGGGCTATGATAAGAGATGGAAGGACCTTCTTATCCAACTAGACTATGTAATTGATGAACAATTATTAATTCAATGGTTTCTTGCAAGCCTATCACAGAAAATACGGTGACATATAAGCTTGGAGACATTTAAAACATATGAAGATGCACTTACCAAAGCTCTACAGGTAGAGATAGATGAGGATTTCCCAGCATATCCCGTCGACACTAGGCTGGAAGAACAACTAGAAATCTTGCAAAAATATTTGAAAGAGGTGAACCTCAAGAATCAGGATGTCTGGTGCAAAAGTGCTCCATGGCCAAACACACTAAATATAATTGTCGACAAGACATAAGTCGACAAGATGTTCATTTTGTTCAAACAAAAATTTTCTGCGACAGTTTCCAAAAACATGGAGAACATACAACGAAATATTTCCTATATAACATGAAAAATGGCAAAGCATCTTGGTGCGCAATCTATGAGGTAAAGATTCATGCAACGGTCGACTGCCACTTGAACCTGAAGAATTGACAAAAATATCAAGCAGTCTACCAAACGAATTCAGTCGTGCAGAATAATGATAACATTCCAAGGGGAAATGATCAAAACGAGCCGAATAATCAAAGATACGAAGGCCATCGATATGAGCATCGGTTTGACAATCATCATGGGGGATTTGGAGGTCGAGAACGATTTTTTGGAAATCGTGTCAACCGACCATGGTGACCCATCCGGTGATTTACATGTTATAAATAAGGACACCGCTACGCAGACTATCCATACAAGGATAGAACCGATCTAAATTTTTGTACTAGCTATGGTGTGGGCGATCACTCACTAGAGGATTGTCCCACCATGCTTGACAATATTAATAAAAAGAAAAATGTTAATGTCTTGTCGTGCATTCAGAAACATGATGTAATACATACAAAGAAATTACATATAGTAACTCAATAAGGGACAAAAATAGGAAATGCTAACCTACTTATAAGCAAAATTAAAGAAAAAAATGATTACCCTAATCCGACAAAACAAAAACAATTATATAACGATGCATCAAACATGTTTAAGGATTTTGCCAGATAGGAAGCAGTCGATGACAGACGACAAAACACACTTGAAGAACTATTCAGTTTAACACAGAATGATAAATCGGTGTCTCAATTCATTGACTTATTATATAATATGAAGCACAAAAATAATACAAATAAACAAACTAAAAATATATGTAGTTTGAATAAAAAAGACAAGAGTGATGCTGACCCACTTGTTGATCTTGAAATTGAAGTATATCATGTTCGAAAAGTCGTTCTCGAATTCGATTCACAAGTAAATATTATGACACGAGATACATGGGAAAAGTTGGGCAGACCTTGCCTAAACGAGTCGGGAATATACCTCAAATTAGCCGACCAAGGACTAATCGAACCCATTGGGTTTTGGAGAAATGTCGATACAATAATAAAAGGCATATCGGCTAAGATCGACTTCGAAATTATCGACCCTAAGGAAGGATCTAACTCCTTCCCAGCCTTGGTAGGTTAACCATGGGGAAGAAAAATGAAAGCATCAATATCTTTAGACAAGGAAAGAATAAAATTAAAAGGGAATGGACATAAAGTTATCATCCCCATTTATCCTTCCCAAGGTGAACCTTGGACCAAACCTATTGATGAAGAAGTCGGCATTCAACAACTATACCAAATACACAATAATGAAGACTATACTGAACCCAATAATTATGGTGAACTTCATTTAGGGAACCAGGACTCAGTCAAATATAAATCATATGCAAAATTATACGATTGGGAGATTGAAAATTATGAAACACAAGCACGAGGGTACTGGACCATTCAAGCTATCCAGAAGAAACCAACCCAACAATGCTTTTCTATATCGACTATCCCAAAAATATTTGAGAAAATAATAATGGAATACCCCTCATTAGCACCAATAAAAATAGATAATAAATAGAGTCTTCAGTATAAAGAAAGAGAATCACCAGTTCTCCATGTAGAACAAGTCTCTAAGAACCTAGGTGGACATGGCCGATTTCAAAGCTTGGTCGAAATGTTTATAGGACAAGCTACTCGATGGCAGGACACCCATCAGTTGAGACTGAAAACATGGAAAACAACTTCGACTTTCTTTGTTGAGAGATTCAGAGGAAGGAAGCTAACAAAACAAGCACAAACACCTGTCTTCATCCAAGGACAAGATCCAGAAAAACATATATGAATATGTGAAATAGAGTGGAGAAGAATTGGTTACAAAGACGAACTTATATGGCCACACCTATTTCCCTCAACATTAGATGACCTACCTAACAAGTGATATAAAATGGAAGAGGTACGAGGTGAAACATTCTTATGGAATGAACTTAGAGAAAATTTCATTAAGGACTTTAGCTTTATACCGGAAGACACAAAACTAGTCGAAGCTACAAAACAGATAAAAAAATTTATACAACCAACTAGTAACAAATCAACACAAAATAAAATACAACCAAATATAGCATGCCATAACATTCGGTCCGACAAAATACCATAGTTGACAAGACTCCAATTAGAAAATGAACACAGAGATGGGAGGAGTTTTAAATGGAATATCGATCACCCGGAAACAATCAAACTAGTTAAAACGATATTCAAAATTGAGTCGACCGACAAAAACGATACCTACTGAATGGCAATAGCATACTTTCCATCAACATTTTCATAGTTCAAAGAAGGAATTCGATAGATTAATGAAAGTAAAGCACCAGAATTGTTGGATGCAAAAGTAAAAACTAAAGAAATTGACATTTATAATTATAATAGACCGAAATGGCAAAGATTGGCAATTATTGGAGTGTTGAACAAACCACAGAGATCATCGACTTATTAAAACAATTTCAAGATGTATTTTCACGAGACTACAAAGAATTAAAAGGATTAGTAGCAGAAATGGGTGAGATGAAGATAGACATCAAACCTTATGCCTGACCTGTTAAGAAAAGACCTTATAAGTCGGCTCATAAATATAAATAAATAGTCAAAAAGGAGATCGACAATATGCTAACAGCTGGAATAATTTACCCCATCGACCAGTCGGAATGGGAAAGTCCAATGGTCATCCAACTGAAAAAGCACGACTCGAAAAAACTACGAATTTGTGTCGATTTTCATGAATTAAACAAGGTTACCTTAATAGATCCATTCCTGACTCCATGCCCTGATGAAATCCTAAACGAAGTCGTAGAGCATGAATTCTATTCATTTACGGATGGATTCTCAAGGTATAATCAGGTGCCAATAGCCAAAGAAGATCAAAAAAAGACAACCTTTGCATGTGAATTTGGTTCATTTGCCTACAGAGTCATGCCATTTGGTCTCAAAAATGCACCTGCAGTGTTTTCAAGAATAGTTCTCAACACATTTCAAGAATAAATATACTAAACAATAGCAGTATAATTCAATGACTGGACGATCTATTCCATGCTGAAAGACCACTGTAAATGGTTAAGGCTTATGCTGGAACGTTACCAACAGATTCAGTTATCCCTCAATATAAAGAAATGCATATTCGTATCCCCTATAGGAATCCTACTAGGGCATATTGTATGTAAGGAAGGTATCAAAATCGACTTTGCAAAGATAAAAATTATCCTTGACTTAAAACCACCAGTGAACCCAAAACAGGTTTAGGACATACATGGTACTATATAAAATTGATTCAGCACTACTATGATATGACATACCCTTTGGAAGAATTGTTAAGGGAAGATCAAGAGTTTAACTGGACAGAAGAATGTGATACATCCTTCGACACATTAAAAATAAAATTAGTCGAAGCACCCATTCTTCGATTCCCAAACTGGTCGATCAAATTTCATGTGCATAGTGATGCCTTAGGCTTAGAAATAGGAGCAATCTTGACACAACCTGGTGAAGATGGCATGGATTACCCAATCATATATAGTAGTAGAAAATTAAACAAAGCTGAACACAACTACTCCACGACAGAAAGGGAGGCACTAGGGATGGTCTTTTCTCTTCAAAAGTATCGGAACTACCTACTAGATAATCCCTTCATATTCTATACAGATCATCAAGCACTAAAATACCTCGTCAATAAATCTTTACATCACAGAAGAATCTGCCGCTGGCTATTACTATTCCAAGAATTTGAATTCGAAGTTGTAGTTTGACTAGGACGATTGAATGTCGGGCCCGACCACTTTTCGAGAATTGACACAGGGGAAGAGTCGAAAGGAGTTGAAGATGACCTGCCATATGCACACTTATTCCGAATAGAAGCTGTTCCTGCAGAATTAGAGGAAATTGCACAATTTCTAGAAAATGGTTAAGCACCAAAAGGCATGAACACTAAGAAAAAACAAATTTTAGCCATGAAAGAAGCCCCATACACCTTAATCAATGGATTCCTATACAAAATGGTTTTAGACGAAGTACTCTGTCGATGTGTACTATAACATGAACGAGAAAACATTATGTATGAAGCACACTATGGACTAGCAGGAGGACAGTTTCAATCGGATACAACTGCAAAAAAAATCCAACAATCAAGGTTATGGTGGCCGACACTATACAAATACTGTAAAAAGTTTGTGAGCAAATGTGATCATTGCCAACACCTAGGTCAACCACTACCTAGTATATAAATTCCTTTAATATGAGTAAACCCAAGCCTCACATTCAAAATTTGGCTATCGAATTTATAGTTCCATTTCCAGTCCCAGCAAAATGGGAAGGTGCAAGGTATATGATAACAACAATTGAATATGTCACTAAATGGGTAGAAGCAGAACCTATCAAAACCTGCTCTAGGGAAGTAGCTGCTAAATTCATATATCAAAACATTATCACTAGGTTTTGTTGTTTTATAACCTTAATCAGTGGCTAAGGCTCACACTTCATCAATAAAATAATTACAACATTGACATAAAAGTTCAAAACTGACCATCGACGAAGCACAGCCTATCACCCTCAGTCGAATGGAGCAATAGAAGCATTCAACAAAACACTGACAAAGGGTCTAACAAAATTCTGCAATACCGATAAAGATGACTGGGATGATAAAATCCCTGCAGTACTATGGGAATATAGAACAGCATATAAACACTCGACCGACCAAACACCCTTTCGACTAGTCTACAGTCAAGAAGCAGTCATTCCTTTACATTTTCGACAGCAGACATCGGTGATAGCCGACATCTTACATATCAATGTCGAAGAAGCAAGAGAGGATCAACTAATGCAATTAGCCAAACTAGAAGAACACCGATTTCTTGCTACACAACATGAAGAAATTCAAAAGCAACAACAGAAGGCTTGGCACGATCGAAACATCAAAAATAAGAATTTGTCGGTCGGAGACCTTGCATTATTATACAACAGTCAGGTGAAAGGAAAACCTAAAAATTTACACACAGAATGGATGGGAAGGTATATTATCTAAGAAATCAATGCCAATGGATCAATTCGACTGAGAAAATTACAGGGCACAGTATTTTGGAAGCTGGTAAATAGTGCCTGACTAAAACGGTACCAAAACTTAAAAAAAAAATAGTTTTATAACTGTTACAAAAACCTATAAAAAGAAAAAAAAAACCTAAAACCCCAACAAGAATCAAGAAAAATCAAAATGAACTTCGACAGGTGTAGTAGACCATTCGACAATAATTGACATTTTTACCATTGACATACCACGGATCGACCATACCTTCATCATCAACAAGTGGACCAAAACGTCAAATCAACTCATCATGACTACATTCAGAGGGAGCGTCGAAACCATAATGTATTAACTCAACCTTCATTAGAGCATCCTTTACCATCAAATCCGCCATTAATAACACCATCAACAAGATCGCCATCAGCTCCTCCTATAAATACTACACCAGTTGAAAATCACTTACCGTTTCATCAATATCTAGAGCGACAAAATTACAAGACCCCCTTGAGCAAATCAACTACCAAGAGATCCGAACAGACAACCGACAAAATGGCCCCAAAACAAACCAGAGCCACGAAATCCAAAGTAAAAGAGTTGGAATCCGCCATAATTCCACTAGTAAAACGATTAAAGAAAATTAAAAATGCAAAAGTGCAGGAAGGTTCATGGGCAAAACATTGGATAGAAATCAAAGAATGGGATTATCGGGGCAAATAAAAAATGACAGAGGAAGCAAAGAAGGTAAACAATAGCATAATTATGAGCTTTATGAATGCACCGCTCATGGAAAGTTTTGGAGGAACGAAGGAAACTATTGTCAGATTCATAATCAGTCGGTACCACAATGGGAAGTTTTACTATGACACACCAGTGGAAATATCGACTAAAACCATTTATAAACTCATTGGGTTGTCCAACAAAGGTGACCCTGTTCCTGTAGGCATCAAGGAATGATTAGTTGAAAGACTGATGGGAACACCAACATGGAAAAATGCAAAAGGGTTAATAATCAAGCAATTCCAAGCCACCACACCCAAAATGGTGGCCAAAATTGTGTCCACCGTCCTAACTATCATAGAATGCTGATGTGACTTAGAGCTCGACATACTGGAAGAAGTTGACTCCATAGCAAGCACAAGAAAGGTACACCGTTGGGCCCAATACATGGCCAACATACTCAAATCCATCTGTGAGAAGTTCTAGGAATCAGGTGCAATAATCAAATTCCCATCACTCCTAATCTGGACACCTATGTACCACTTATGTCCAGTCGGGCATAATTCTTGGAGCTGACCAGGTTTCATATGTGGCGCTTCAAGCCATTTTCAATGGCTAGAACCCCATTGGAACAGGAATAAAGCAAAGTGTTCCTGGAACACTAGTTTCAAAACCTAAAAATCCGAACATCCAGATGGAAGGTGCCTCAAAACATCTGAAGATGTATTCCTCCTACAGCAAACACCCAACTAGAACTAGACCACACAGCAGTATGGCATGAGCAAGGGTCTACAGCAAAGGCAAATCCACTCGACTATTATCCAACAGTCAAGGATATCTTCACAGAGTTGACCAGGCATACCAAAACCGACATTCCCATACTGGAGGCTACAAAAGAAAATAATCAAGTCATTATAGAGCCATTAACCAACTAGGAGAAGGAGGAAGACTATGAATTCAACCTTCATATTATTACTTTCACCTTAGGGGACACTCCAACAGAGGGGAACAAAACCCTCCAAATTGAAAATGCATCGACTAAAAAGAAGGCGATCACACCTACAGAGCAAAACATTATCGTCCTGACTCAACAACAGGGAAAAGGAGAAGAACATATAGAGGAATATAGTCAATTAGATAAGTTACCCAGAGTATGCTATGACAAAAGAAAAATTGAGGAAAATAGCTAAGGAAATAGCAACCTCAAGGAAAAAGATAGGAACTCAGGGAAAAGGAAAGGGGAAGCATAAAATTATCTTATTAGAGGAGTCAGAAGATGAGGAAGAACTCCTTGCTACTACTGCCGAAATTCTGGAGGATGCCGAGAAAAACAGGGTATCATTCGAGACCCAATTCAAGTAGTTTGTCGAGTCCGGAGTAAAACAAGGCAGGCTAAAGAAGGTAAGAACTGCTACCCACCCGTAATAGATTCTATCGATTTAACCCCAGACTCACCAAGACCTTCTCTAACTAAAATAACATTAGAGTCAACCATGGCCATATCACCAAGTTACAAGTATATTATCCCTGGAACCCTTAAGGAAAAAATTGATAAAGATGTTGAAATTCAACAATTTATCAATAATCTGCCAAATTTGTTCCAACTTAAAGCCTAGTAGATCAACACCACCCACAAACTTGTCGAGTCAAGATTTGCCCGACAAAGCCTCATTCCACAAACTTCATCACCACCATCAGTCATAGTACTTATCAAATAATCATACATTCACAACCCCGACCTGACATCCACCATAGTCGCAACCCACATTTCATCATTTACACCAACATTCCAAAACCGTCCAGCCAATGAGGAAGGGAGGGGACTACTTTCCCTCGAAGGTAATCAAGCAACCTTAGATGCCAAAATCGATAACCTCGTGGAAGATGAAGGATTCAAAAATCCTCTCAAACCCCAAACAGAAGTCAAAGACTCCATACCGACAAACCTTTTGACCACCCCTCTAACTCCAGACCATTCACCATCGCCCCCACCACCAGAACTAGAGTCTCATCACAATCCAGAACCACCATCTTTACCACCATTAGAAGCACAAACAGCCACAAACCCCATCCCAAAAACCCAACAAGCTAATCCTGCCATAGCAGAAGTTCACCCGATTGAGAATCCACCGACTAAAGAACAACAAACACCACAGCAGCAGCCAACATCAGTACCGACAGGATTAGAAGTGGTCCATAAGTCGAAGCATAAGAGTAAGAGAAAAGAGAAGAAGAAAAAAGAAGAATATCAGAAACAACAAACACTGACAACTATCATTAGAGGAATTTTGAGGTCTAAAATGGGCCTCCTAAGGAAAATAATAAAATAATAGTTAAAATAATAAAATAATAGTTAAAATAATAAAATAATATTTATTAATTTTGGAGGAAAAAAGAAAAAAACTACTTTTTGTGTTCATATTTTTTACATATCTCCCTGTGTTTTTACTCAAATTTCAATTGGGATTGCTCGTTGGATGCAGAATTTGATTCTGCATTCAATGAGCTCTCCCGATCAAAATTTGAGTAAAAACACAAGGAGATATATCAAAAATATGAACAGAAAAAGTAGTTTTTTTAATGACAAATATGTCAATTCAACCATTATGGTTGACTCATTTTATTAGAATTCTATTGGTTCTTGAATTCCAACTCACAAGAACTTATTGTTGGCGTGTTTTCTTATAAGGCCCATTTTAGACCCCAAATTTCCTCTAATTCCACCTTCATCAACTGGGATTGAATTATGCAGTCGAAACACCAAAGCTAAGAGATGGAGAGCTAGATAGACTCCTGGAAGCAATAACCAAAGAAGCATCAGCAAGAAACTGAACAAAACAAGAACAAATTGAAAAAATGAAAACAAAACAAGTCGAATTCCTGACTAAATGTAGGACTTTGACACAAACAGTGATACCAGGGACGGCTGAGACCGACACCGAAAAACCATTGGAAAAATCATACCAATTGTTTGAAAGTGTCATGTCGAACCTACAGACACAGTTGCAGATTAAGAGAGACAAGCAAAAGGAAGAAACTTATGTGCTACTAAGGCAATAGTACACAACACTTTTTGAAGCACATAAGGTACTGTAGGACCACTTAGAAGAGTCTGTCACCACGGAAGAAGTCCTAAGGAGTTGGTACACCCACTATGGACAAGTATTCCAGTAGGCTTGACAGACCCATGAGCACTTCCAGAACTTAGAAAAAAAACAACGTCTATATGACACCATGAGAAGAACAATCCAGGACCAGATTATATTAGAAACAACAAAGCTAGAAAAGCTAGAAAAACAAGTGCATCAATGGATGACCCAAGCACTTCCAAGCATCAGCACACTCGACAAGATCTTCCCACAAATGAAAATATTTTTATATACAGCAGATGAAAAGGCTCAGTCTCTAGGACCTGAATTGGAAAACATCATAGACTGTTCCATTCAAGAGAATATGTCGACTCTATCAAGCCTCACAACCTTGACCATCGATATCCAAAATGCTCTAAGCAGTTGGGCAAAGTTTCAACACCAACTAGCCATCAAAGCAGAAGCTATTGTAGAAGTCTATGTTCAGAAACGGTCGTCCATTCGTTTACACAGCCCGTGAGGACAAAAGAAAAACACAATAACTACTTTAGAAAAGAATATTTTTGAGTACCTCCCATGTTTCTTCGGGACGAAGAAAGATTTTGTTCCTGGGGGAGATGTTGGAGGAGCTAGTCAGTGAACTGACTAGTTGAGTTAATCGACTAATCGGAGCTTAGGTCGGCCTCCAAAGGTCGTTTTGGTTGATCGAACCGACAAGTAGTTACTCATAACTGTTTTGTAAATCATATATAATAGGCTATTGATCCAGTTAAGAACTTGGTTTATTTTTTTATATGTATGGACCCTCATGTGATTCTATAATATAATATGTTATTCCATTACTTGTTCTTGTCTCTTGTTTTTGTATGTTTATATGATTTTTATGTGTATTATTGGTAACCTTATGTGATCTGTGAGATTACAACAAATCCATTCTTTCAACAGGAGCAGATGTCTCATTGTAGTCCATCTCATGGACTTGTAAGTTCCCCTTTGCCACTAACCAAGCCTTGTACTTGGTAGTGGTTCTCACAGTTGCTAGATTGGTATTGCAAATCCATTTACACTAAACTAAATTCCTCTAATGAGGCAAAGTGACAAGATCCCAAGTATTTTTGTCTTGTAGAATATCAAAATCCTCATCCATAGCTTCCTTCCATATTGGACCATGAAAATATTCTCTGTAAAACTGAAGATCTGAACCCATCATCATGAACCACCTCTCTAGGATAAGTGGATCAATATGGCGGAGTGCAAGGTTTTCATGTTGATACTGAAATCTTTTCCTTCTTCTATCATATGGATCCCTAGCACTATTTTTAGTTGCTTCAATGATAATTTGGGCCCATTCAGGCCTATTATTGGGAGCAGGTGTTTGATCTAGATATGGATCTACTTGAGGTTCATTCTCAACATCAATATCTTAATCATCTTGATCCTCATATTCTGAATATGAAATATTAGTTAAGACATCATCACCTGCAAATGGAAATGGATGAGTGATTATACCTTCTTCTTCTTCGGCTGGCTATGGATCATGCAACTAATCTTCGTAAAATTGAACATTGAACTCTATGAATAAATTTTTGGTTGCAAGTTCCATCAGTTTGTATGCCTTAGCATCATCTGCATATACCAGCAGTATGTATTCACTACTTTGGGATTGGAAGGATTTCCTCTTGTCAGTGGGAATATTGGCCCATGCCTTGGAGCCAAAAACTCTCAGATGTGAGACATTGGGCTTATGTCCCATCAATGCTTCAAAAGGAGTAACCCAAACCATTAACTTGTGGGGAACTCTATTCTGGATGTACAAAGCACAATTTGTTGCCTCATCCCACATATATGAAGGTATCTTGCTTCTAGAAGGCATGTATCCATCTCTTTCAAGGATTTGTTTTTCCTCTAAGCTACACCATTCTGTTATGGTGTGTATGGGACTAAGTGTTGCATTTGAATGCTTGCTGAAGCACACAGTTGTTGGAATTCTCTTTTGACATACTCACCACCATTATCAAATCTAATTTCTTTGATCTTCTTTCCAAGGGTATTCTCAACCAAGGATTTGAAAATTTGATGGTATCAAATACCTCATACTTCTGCTTCAAAAATTAGATCCAATAATAACTTGAATAGTCATCAATGAAGGTCAGAAAGTATCTAGATCCATTCATAGATGTTATAGGAATTCATCTAGAGACATCACTGTGAATCAAATCCAATGTGGAGGCATCCCTTCTTGCCTTCCCAACATCATACCTTCACTCTGGATGCTTCCCTACCAAGAAACCAATGCACACTCCATGTCCTGCTTGTGTTATTGGCATGAGGTAATAACAGATTAGGAAAGGAATTAGGAAGAAAGTAATAAAACTCATATTCCTTGAAGGCATGATTAGCAACTCCTTTCGCTGTCATATTTCCAGTAGAGACTTCTAAGATCTCCACTATGCCAGGATCAAATGTGACTCACTTGGGTGAGCTAGTATGATTCATCTAGTATACAAACAAAAAATTTGTTGCCATAGAAGGGACATAGAGCACATTCTTGAACACTCCACGCTCAACTTTGATGGAATAGTTCTCAATAGTTGGGATTCATGATTCATCTCCCATGTGGATGCTTGGTTCTCTGGAGAGATCCATAGAAGTGAATGATTCTTTTGAGGAAACCATGTAGTTGGAGGCTCCGTAATTAATGAGAAAATCGTGTGACTGAGAAAAGCCTTTGTTCAGAGCATGGAACCTCTCATGGTCTTCAGTCTTGTTTCCAGCGTCAGACTTCCTTGCACCTTCAGGAAGGGAAATATTGTTTTGTTCAATGAGCTTAGACATTTGGCCTATGGTTTTCTTCATACACAAGTTCTCTAGATGATTTCCTCTCTTGCAGTAAGAGCACTTGACCTTGTCAAACTTCTTATGCTTGTCCTTCTTGGAACCAACGGCTCTTTATGAAGGATTATGCTTATCCTTAGGATTAAAAGCATTGTTCTTTTCTTTTTTCCTCTCCGCTTCCCCTTTGATTACACATTCTTAGTCTCCCCAGCTAAAAAATCCTGATTTTTGGAGGCTTTGAGAGATCCCCCCTGAATCATCTTATCTTGTTCCTGGATCAAATATTTTGTGAAGGAATCAAGGGATGGCATTCGCTAATTAGGAGTTGTCAAACTCTTGAAGTGAAAGGTAGATACATACATTGAGAATTTTGGGCCATGTTTTCTTAGAATTGAGAGCATCAATTGCTCATCCTTCTTGTTAGTCCCACACTACTTGCATTGCATGACAAGGGATTTTAATTTTGAGAAAAAAATATTAATAGTTTCGAATTTGTTGGGCTATAGTGCTATCAGATCATTCTCCAAAATATGGCCCCTCAACTCATGTTGCTTTCCAAACAAGGATTCAAGATTCTCCCATACTTTTTTTGGTGTTCTCAATCCATCAAGGCAAAATATTAACTCTCTAGTGTTACCAAGAATATTTCAATCAGTGCAGACACAGCTTGTTCCCCTAACCTTCATGGTGCAAGTCTAGAACAAAAAGACACAACAATATATCCTCTCCCTAGATGATTGATCTACTTGAGTAAATAACTCTCTTTACCTTAGATCTAAAAGGTTTTCCTTGTTTCATTGATCCTAGTGCACTCTAATACCTGTATAGGACACAAGAAAAAAGACAAGGATGAGAGTAACAATATAAACCAATAATCTATATTATTGATCAAGGAAACTAATAATAAACGATCAATATTAACATAAATCATATATGGGAAGGGGAAACACTTTTGTATTAAAGATGAAAAGATAAATCTACAACCAAAGCCTTGATGTCAATAGCTTTGTATCCACAAGGTATTTGACACACTCACACAACTCTCAACTATGCAACTTCTTGCTCACAAACTCTCTCTCTCTCTTTGCCTCCTATACCAGACTTCAATCCAACAACATAAGGATGCTCTCTTGATCTCTTCCCTACATAATCCAAGTAGCTTGCATTTATAGGCTAAAAGGAAGCCCAAATGGGATGAGATATTTTTGGAGGAAGGTAAGGAGTGATCCCTATGGGCTAGGAGGTCGAGTTCCAGCTCTCCCAATTTTATGGGATCATCCTCCATGAGGGATTTCACTTGGAAGCTTCTTGAAACTTCTATTTTTCCTTCTTGGGCTTGCTGACACTCCTTGCAATAGGGGTAAGTGTGCTAGTGCACTTTGTAGTGAAGGAAAGGGCACCGCCGATGCCTTCTACCAATGTGCAACAAGTGTCAAGGTTAGCTGGGGCTCTTTGTCAAAAAGAAAAGTGCACAATCCAAGCTAGGAATGTAACACCCTGGTTTTGACCCCAACTACATTAAATTATATATGATGTAAATAGCGTTATTAAATTGTGGCGTGGAGCTCAAGGAAAAATCCCTCATGGATTTAGTGTTTTATGTTTCAAAAATTAAAATCGATGTCGATGGTCATCATGCTAGCCGATGGAATAATATAATTTTTAACATCATGTAAATATGCAATTAATAAAATAACCACAACTAGCTATGTCAATGCAACATTAAAAGAGATGGGGGCATGATTTCACAAGGAATAGGGGGGGGATATTCAAACCCTTGAACCAATAGGGTAAAGCCAAATGTCAAAGGGAAACCCATAAAGCTGTCAAGTACCCATTTTGTCTTTTGTGCCCAGTCATTCAGAAATTCGTTGGGGTAGTTATGGCCTTGGGATGGGAATAGTATGGAAGTCAAATTAGTAATGGGGAAGCCAACCATTTTTGGGAAAATGAATTTTGACTTATGGGGCAAGTAAATACTTGGAAATAGATTCCCAGCCCATCATGCACCCATACATTTTTCTCTCTCACACAGCTAGAGCAAGTGTGTGTTTTCCCTTCACAATTTTGGCATTTTTCTTCATTTTCTCCATGGCTGGGAGGTTGTTTTTGTAATGCTCAGTGGTTGGGATTTCTCCCTCATGATTTTTCTATCATTTCCTCATTTTCCCATGCCCAGAAATCCGTTTTCGTATTGTTGAGCGAATGGGTAGAAGAGAACCACGATTTTGGGGTTATGGCAGTCGTTTTTGCTCTTGGAATGTCCATATGCATTTTTTTTGAATCCAAATCCACGTTATTAGGGGTTTGTAGAGGTAGTTTTTACCTCTGTGAAGTCATTAAATGTCTCCTAAAACAATTTTCTCACCTGGTTTGTTTTTCCCCATTTACCATTTTGGTTTTTTGTTCCTAGGACATTTTTGTCCATACCGAGCAATTTTATTTTGCTGTGAAGTGCATCCTTTTGTTGGCTTGGATGAGTAAGTCCAAGAAAACCATCTATTAATTGGCTAACTGTGTTTTGATGTGAAGGTTGGATTGGTTGAGTAAGTCCAAGGAACCCATATGTTATTGGCTTGTTTCCTTAGTAGGCTATGAAACCCAATTATTATTTTTCTTACTGTGTGTAAGTCTGTTGTTCCCTAGTTCCTTATGGAAATCATGCCTAGCTCGGGGGTGGAAGTGGTGCTAAGATATTGATGAGCACACTGGCCTATGGTTGGGTGGAACGTTGCAGCAACATAGATAGTTGCGGGACAACTCTTTTTCAAGATAAATATTTCTTGTATTCAACTCTGTAATGTATTTCTTTATGAGTTATTATGAACATGATGAATGTGGTGAAATGTATTTGCTTCCGCTGTGTATTTACATGTATAATGCATCTGTTTATGTATTTTATTTCAATGCATTTTTATGATTATGTTCATGGGTCTAGATTTCCCTTACCCATTTCGATAGACAATAGTAGCTTGGGCCGCGTCCTCTCCATCATCGAGATGAGGAGAGGGCATGTGACAGTGTGGTATCAAAGCACTGGTTGCAGCATTGGATCTCAATGGGCCAAGATGAATAGTTGACAGAGAAAAAATCACCCTTTGTATTCAACAGGAAAAGACGCAGACAGAAAAATTTCTAAATTTTGTTTTAAGTGGTTGAATATTGACTGTGTTGGCTAAGTTAGCCAAGTTGAGTCAATGCATATTGGCTGAGTTAGCTGAGTCGAGCTGACAAAGATCACAGCGATCGTGTTGGTGTGAAATTCTAAGTTGCACCGACGAGAAAGAAAAAATTTCGAAATTTCTCTAAGTATCTTAAGGTTTCTGTGTCGACTGAACTAGTTAAGTTGAGCTGATATATGTCAGTTGAACTGGTTAAGTTGATTTGATACATGTCAGCATGAAAGGCTAAGCTAAGCTGCTAAAGAAGGAAGAGAAAGGAAAAATTCTCAAAAATTTTTCTATGTGTTCTAAGTTGCAGTGTCAGTTGAGTTTTTTGAGTTTCACTGATACACGTCGGCTAAGTTGGTTGAGTTGTGCCAATGTGTTTTGGGCGAACTCAGTGAGTTTCACCGATACATCTCAGCAAGGGTTTCTAAGATCGCCTGTCAGAAGAAACTGGTAAGTTTTCTGAGGAAGGAAGAAAGAAAAATTTCCAAATTTTTTCTATGGACATGTTGGCAAAACTTGGGGAGTTTTGTCGATGCATGTCGGATGAACTCATTGAGTTTCGCCGATGCATTTCAGGAGAAAAAGGTGAGTTTCACCGATGTGTGTCGGGTGAAAAAGATGATTTTCACCGATAAAGAAAGAAAGAAGCAAAAACAATCAAAAATTTTCTAAGTGATGAAATTTCCTGTCGGTAGAAAAATATGAGTTTTTGCCATACGTCGAATGAAATCAATGAGTTCTGCCGACACGTCGGGAGAAAAATCAGAGTTATGTTGATCGAATGAAAATGGTGAGTTTTTTTTATACATGTTGAGAAAACTCAGTGAGTTTTGTTGACACCTCATAAGAAAAACCTGAGTTTCACAGATCGGAGGAAAAACAAAAAAATCGTCGAAACAAAGAATTTCAGTAGTTTTTCAGTGGGATTTGCAGGTGTCATAAAGTTGAAAAATGGTAGTGAAATTATGCGTCGGATTTCGTGAAAATAAAATATAAGGGGGAAATCCCCCTTGACCCTCGTTGTCCCCCTGAGACAGTCGTTGTTTTGAAAGAAAAGTATATGTTTTGACATGCTGTCAATATATGATTTTTCCAAATGCAGGTATGTAAATCATAAATTCCTAAGAATGTTATGCAGCTAACAATGGTGTTCCTGGACACATTTTGCAGAGCCATAGTGCAGATTGAAAAGTTGGTCTTGGTCTGACCAAGAAGGTCAAAGAATATCAGCACCAAGAATATTAACATCATGGATGATGCACATGATCCTTGTGGACATAGGGAAGATGCTATGGGGGAAAAGCCAAGAGATCGACAAGAGAACAGAAAGTCAATCAAATTATGGAGATGTGGAGGGCCCCATTTGTGCAGTAGTTTTCCACATAGGGAAGGGTATGTAAGGAAAGCTTAAAATATCCAAGAAACTGAAACTGAAGCCAATGGGAAGAGGGAACAAGAGATTTCCCCAAATGCTGCAGCTATCATAAGAAGCCTAAGGGTAGAGTTGCAGAATTGCAGAGAGGAAAATAAAAGGATGATCAAGGCTTTGGAAGAGCAAAATTAGTTGACTACATCCATGCTATAGACTTTGGCAGACCTCCAAAGGAATATAAAATCTGGGCCTCGGTTAACAAAAATAGAAAGGAGTAGGAGAAATTCCCACAAGAAGAATGTGAAGCTTGACCCAAGGAAAAAAGGTTTCAAACCTTCTCACCTCCTAAATCAGCAAAGGCAAACATCACAAGCTGTGAATAATACAGCCAAAGTGATGAAGGAAATGCCAAGGAACCCACTCAAGTGTTTGGGATGTGGAGGAGACCATCAGATTAAGTACTTTCCACATCAGAGTGGGAATGAAGGTCAAGTCCACAGAACCCAAGAAGATGAAATGGTCGTTCAAGAAGCAAGGACCATTCCTAAAATTTGTGCAGGGTTAGAAGACCACTAGGAATATCATCAATCAAGTGTGGTGGAAGTTGAGGGTGAGATTGTTGAGAAGACTATTTATGTTTTGATTGACCCTAGATCCAATCACAGCTATGTCACCCTTGGACTTGTTGAGATATGAACTTGGAAGAAATCAAAGCATGGAAAATCATGGTTAGTCCAACTAGCCACTAGAACCAGGAGGAAATTCAGTAAGGTGCTAAATAAATGTCCATTGGTCATGGATGGGTTAGTCACTTGTGCAGATCTGAATGTTCTGCCACTTGGATCCTATGATGTCCTCATTGGAATGGATTGGTTGGAATCACATAGAGAAAAATTTGATTGTTACAACAAGACTTTTGAGTGCTTGGATGAAGAAGGAAACCTAAAGGTTATGAAAGGAATTTCAAAAGTGATCTCCAGAAGGAAGATTTCAACAATGATGCTAAGGAAGTCTCGTGGGAAATGTTGCAGAGTGTATGTAGCTCATGCTTTGGAGGAAGCAGAGAATGATACCCCTAGGTTGGAGGACTTTCATGTGTTGCAGGAATTCAGGGATGTTTTTTCGGATGAATTTCTAGGGATTCCTCTAAATAGAGACATTGATTTCATTATTGAACTTGTGCTAGGAGAAACACCAATGTCCAAGACACCCTACATGATGAGTACACCATAAATGCTATAGATGAAGATGCAAGTGCAAGATTTGTTGGAGAAGAAGTATATCAGGCCAAGTGTGTCCCCATGGGGAGCACCAGTTCTGTTTGAGAAAGGTAAATATGGTACACTCAAGTTATGTATTGATTATAGATAGTTGAACAAATTCAATGTGAAGAACAAGTATCATTTTCCTAGGATTGATGACCTCTTTGATCAAATGAGAGGAGAAAAGGTATTTTCCAAGATTGACTTAGGGTCTGGTAACCATCATGTAAGAATCAAGGATGGAGATGTTCGTAAGACAACCTTCAGAACAAGGTATGGACCTTATGAGTTTGTAGTGGTACAATTTGGTTTCAAAAATGCACCAACTACATTTATGTGCCTCATGAATAGTGTTTTCAGTAAGTATCTGAAAAAGTTTGTTCTTGTTCTCCTTGATGGAATTCTTATTTATTCTAAGAATGAGGAAGAACATGTGGAACAGTTGAGGATGACTTTCAAATTACTCAGGAAGCATAAGTTGTATGCAAGGTTGAGAAAATGTGACTTCTACAAAGATAGTTGGGTCACAATATCTCAGATGAAGGAATATTTGTAGATCCTGAAAAGAGTGAGGAATATTTGTAGATCCTGAAAAGAGTGAGGCCATTATGAGTTGGCCTGCTCCAGGAAGGGTGACCAATGCAATATATTTTATGGGACTTGTGGGATATTGTAGGAGGTTCACTGAAGGATATTCAGCAGGTGAAGTTGAGTATATGTATAGGTTGAAGAGGCCTACATGCGAACTTGTAGTTCCATGAGGAGGTGACCCTTGTATGTATGTACAATCATCTTAGAACTTCCTGAAGACTGCAGGTAGAATTAATGACTTGAACAGATCAATATGGTTGTACCCAATGAAACCAAGGAAGAAATATGCCATGTGCTATGAGAAGTATCTCATGACTAAAATATAACCTTGAACAACATATTTTAAAATCCAGATTTCAAATTTTTGTTGTTGATTGCTACTAATTGTTTGGCTGATCTAAATGGTGTCAAGATGACATGTTGTATGTGAATGTACAGGTTTTGGGAAGCATGTGTAAGTAAAAGGGATAAATGATCCCACTGGAAAAATCCAAACAATATGAGGATGGCCTCATGGTTGCAAAAATATGATTTTCTGTAGGAAGCAGAATTGTGAATTCAGATTTTTATTTGACTATTAATGTTATTGATCGTTTGATATTTGGAAAATCATGTATGCATGAAATATATTTGAAAATCTATGATTAAAATTTTCATCATGACATCTCATGTGAATTGCATGCTTGCATGTAACGCAAGTGAGATGATGAAGTACACCCTTGGAGTACATAGCTTCTCAGAAGGATGTGTTTGGGATACATAACTCCTCGGAAGGATGTACTTGGGGTACATGGTTCTAGGAAGGATGTACTTGGGGTACATGGTTCTAGGAAGGATGTACTTGGGGTACATAGCTTCTCATAATGATGTGTGTTGGATGTATGGCTCCTCTGGAAGGATGTACTTGGGTACATGGCTTCTTCCCCCTGCCATCTAGGCACTGGTATGCATCACTGGGGACGCCCAAGGTGTAATACATCCGGTTAGACTTCTTTCCACACCCATTCACACCGTATGGGGACTGTCATGAGAGTGGGGGATCCATGAAGAGAATAACCCATGGGTATTATGGTGTCTAGAAAGGAAGCGCCTGAGCATTTGTGAGCACTTAGAGGAGGTTCTAGGTCCTTAATCCAGAGCTTCCATTGAGCACCCAAAGAGGTGTTAGTCTCTGGAGCAGAGTTGCATTTGAGCACCCAAATAGGCGTTAGGATCTGAAGCGGGGTTGACCAAGATCTCAATTGAGAGATTCTATACAGATAGTTTACTTGTCAATCTTTTGTTGTTGTTGATTTTCTGTAAATACACGTGAGCATATGATGCAGCCATGGTTTTGAAAATCTTGTTATAGATTGCATCCTATAGGAATGAATCTAACATGTGAGTTAAGTCATTGTCATGTCCATAGAGGAAGCACCTAAGCTTGGTGAGCACCTAGAGGAGGTGTTAGGATCTTGAACGGATTTGTTAGATCTCGGTTGAGAGATATTGTCATATGTGATCTGAGGCTTGCAAAAACTTGGCTACCTTTAATGCACACCCTAGAGAGAACTGAAAGGGTGTGTACGCTTGAAGGACTATATAGTAGAGAAAAGGTACCATCCTTATGTGAGGTTGGGTAGGTTTTGTCGGTATCATGGTTGTATAAAGTCAAGTCGGATACCTATGGAGCCAAAAGAATATACTTATGTAGATAAGTATTTGGATTACTTATTGATTGTATGTCAATATACATGTGCATGTGATTCAGCTATGATTTTGGAAAATATTGTGAACACTAACATGAGAATTGACTCATTACTTGGGACTTGAGCATAGTTATTGTTGGTTTCCAAAGACAATGGAAATTTTCCAAGCTAAGGAGAAGGATCCTCTAAAATCCAGAAAAAAGATTATGTGGTGTGTACTGATGCATGCAATCAAGGACTTGGAGGAGTTCGTATGCAATACAACCACATAGTGGAACCAAGGAGGAGTTCTAGATCATGCCATTGGACAGGGAAAGGTGCAAAGGAAGCACTATAGTCCTTAAGATGCTAGGTGGGAGCTAGAGGATGCCATGTGATTTCCACATCCATATTTGTTCAATTTTGCAGAGCACTAAGATAGTTCCAGTGTAGCATTTTGTTCAGTTTTGATGAGCACTAAGGACAGTGCTTTTGTAGGGGGAGGGGAATGTAACACCCCGGTTTTGACCCCAATTACATTAAATTATATATGATTTAAATAAAATTACTAAATTTTGGTGTGGAGCTCAAGGAAAAATCCCCTCCATGGATTTAGTGTTTTATGTTTCGGCAATTAAAATCGATGCCGATGGTCATCGTTCTAGCCGATGTCACAATATAATTTTGGACATCATGTAAATATGCAATTAATAAAATACCCACAACTAGCTATGTCAATGAAACATTAAAATAGATTGAGGCATGATTTCACAAGGAATAGGGGGGGCTATTCAAACCCTTGAGCTAATAGGGTAAAGCCAAATGTCAAAGGGAAACCCATACAGTTGTCAACTCCCCATTTTGTATTTTGTGTCCATTCATTTAGAAATTGGTTGGGGTAGTTAATGCCTTGGGATGGGAAGAGTATGGAAGTCAAATTCGTAATGGGGAAGCCACCCATTTTTTGGAAAATGAATTTTGAATTATGGGGCAAGTAAATATTTGGAAATGGATGCCCAGCCCATAATGCACCCATACGTTTTTCTCTCTCACATAGCTATATCTCCTGTGTGTTTTCCCTTCATGATTTTGGCAATTTTCTTCATTTTCTCCATGGTCAGGAGGTCGTTTTTTTAATGCTTAGTGGTTGGGATTTCACCCTCATGATTTTTTTGTCGTTTCCTCATTTTCCCATGCCTAGAAATCCGTTTTTGTATTGCTGAGAGAATGGGCAGAAGAGAACCATGATTTTGGGGTTTATGGAAGTCATTTTTTTCTCCTGGAATGTCCATAGGCATTTTTTTTAACCCAAATCCATGAATTGGGGGTTTGTAGAGGCTGCTTTTACATCTGTGAAGTCATTAAACGTCTCCTAAAAGGATTTTCTCACTGGGTTGTTTTTCCCCATTTACCATTTCGATTTTTGGTTCCCAAGACATTTTTGTCCATACCCATCAATTGTATTTTGCTCTCAAGTGCATCCTTGTGTTTCCTTGGCTGAGTAAGTCCCAGAAACCCATATGTTAATTGGATGACTTGTTTTGATGTGAAGGTTGGCTTTCCTGAGTAAGTCCAAGGAACCCATATGTTATTGGCTTGTTGCCTTAGTAGCCTATGAAACCCAATTGTTATTGGTCTTGTTGTGTGTAAGTTTTTGTTTCCCTAGTTCCTTGTGGAAATCATGCCCAGCTCGGGGGTGGAAGTGGTGTTGAGAGATTGATGAGAACACTAGCCTATGGTTGGGTGGAACGTTGAAGCGACATAGCTGGTTGCAAGACAACTCCTTTTCAAGATAAGTATTTCTTGTATTTAACTCTGCAATGTATTTGTTTATGAGTTATTATGAACATGATGAATGTGTTGAATGAATGTATTTGCTTCCGCTGTGTATTTACATGTATAATGCATTTGTGTATGTATTTTATTTCAATGCATTTTATGATTATGTTCATGGGGCTAGATTTCCTTTTCTCGGTTTGATAGACAACAGCAGCTTGGGTCGCGTCCTCTCCATCATCGAGATGAGGGGAGGGGACGTGACAAGGAATAAGAAGTAAGGACCCAAAAGAGTTCTTGGCCAGGGATTTTGAGGGATTGAAGAATTGGTATAGATTTTATGTGTAACAAAATTCCCCCTAAATTATGAAGAGAGAGGGATATGATAGGTAAATTACTTTTCTATATGTTGATCTGGTATCATAGGAAAAAGAGAGATGAGTCTACATTTAATGTAAGATCGGTGACCAACTATCTGACTCAATCATGGGCGCGGACCAATACACTGCAAATCCATGGATGATGACTATGTCATGGCTACCAAGAATACACTGTAGATCCATGATCAATATGACTAAAACAGAACATGGCTACGAAACATACAAAGTAGATTCTGTTATCCAGACTCGATACTAGACACATCCACCAAATATACAATGTGGATCCATGTCATAACTTTAGACAATACTCCATCGAAACCTAAGGATAGGAATGTATTCAAGTGAATACCTAACCACTCAGGGTCTTCATTCCAATCCCAAACGATACGATCCTAACCATGTGAATATATTTCCTGATATGGAACATCATAGAAACCACTTGATTACCAGTCGTTGGTGTATATTGTTAACAAGTACGAGGGAGATCACCATTGATGTCAATTATTCCCAAAATATCTTAGTACATTCCCCCAAATTTGAATAGAGGACTTGAAGTCGAACATCCATTGAAATATTTCAATCAGAGGCCATTGATGAAATCCTACTGTCGAAAGCGAGGAAACCTACCATTGAGGCATGCATTATTCAAGGTACTTGACTTGGTTTCTAATTCTAATTCCTAGATTATGTGTTGATGTCGACAGAAATAGACTCGTCGAAGGAGTTCCATGATGATTCCCTCATCATTGGCATGAAACATGGAATAAAAGATGATGTTGAAATGATGAAAAAATCATAGTAATGACTCATATATGACCAACTTTGAAGGAAGGTAAGGTAGCTGAAGAGGTAGATTGCATAGGAGGTTCCCTTTGAACATTGAACGACACAACATATGAATTGGAAACATTGACTCAACGAGGTAGAGACTAAACATAATGCAAGGACATGACGATGCATTATTTGAATTGACTCAAAGGAGTTATATTGACTCACAAAAGTGGATCGACTCAGGGATAAGTTGAATACCCAACTGTTTGAAAATGAAAATGAAAACAGGTGCCATGTTCAAGGGTGGACTATGAGTTGCCATAAGTATAAATGAAATATGGTTCTCATTCCCTTAATTTCCCCATCGTGAAGGATGAGTACCTATTTTCTTTTTAACGAGATTGAAAAGGGTAACAAACGCTCGATATAGCTCATCGGGTGATGAATCCATTCTCATATTTTTTTGAACCTGAGAAAGGAGTGGTTCATTCCCAGAAAGGGTCCTCCCTCGTTTGATTTTATGATTATGATGAAAGGTGAACTCAGTCATCGTTCATGTTTAGAGAGTCTGAAATGACTAAGAATACTCCACGATGGAATTTTTTCGTAAATTTAGTCCCTGAGGCCTGAAACGGTATAAACTAATTCCCAGGAGAACTCTTCTAGTTTCAATAAACTAGAGTGTACCTTTTTTGTAAATGAGTATAACTGATCTGAATAAGGGGTAAACTATCATCGACTAGACGATCATTCAAATACTTTTACAAAAGTGAAACATCAAGTTCGCTTGGCAATCTTTTCGTGTTTAGGGAACCTGAAAAGAGATTAAAGGTAACTCCATAAGATGTTTCTTTTTCTTAATCCTGTTTTAACGAGTCTGAAAAAACAACAAAAGTGTACTCGATACCTCTTCACTGGATATTTTACAAGCACACCGAAGGTATAAAAGGCACTCGTTACTTTTTCAACTTGACCTGGAGCGTGAAAAAGATAAAAGAAACTCATTTATAGCCAAATATATCTCAAAAATAACCTGAAATCTTCAAGAACAGAGTTAGAACAAGTTCATTATGAAAACTATAGGAAAATACACGGAAAAACCCTTGATATTTAAATATTTGATTAATTAATTTTCAATAAAAATTAAATATTGATATTTAAAAAGGGGCAGTAGTAACTATTTCTTACCATTGTAATTTTACCATTTTGCTTGAGTGAATTTTGTGCAAATAGGGTGATTTTCCAATGAATATTTTGGGATCTTCGAGCCATCTCCGATCAAACCATCTAGACCATGTAGGAGCTATACCTTATCCCTTCAATTTCATGGTACATTTTCTTTGCTTAAGGTCATTTTTTAGGGTTTTCAGACTATTTTCCCCAAGGGACAAAGTGCGCTCAAGCTGATGCTTTTCTCCCTTTTGGGAGGTGATCTGACACACCCCTTGAAAGAGGGAAAAGTGCCAAAGGTGCTCTGTCTGAAGGGAGAAGAAGTGTTGTCTCTTTGTTCCCTTGAGGAAAGAGAGTCGACGGCCAAGGCACTCAAAAAAATCAAGATTTGACCAATAATTTTCCTTTCTTTCCTTTTCTATAGAGTCTATTATGTGTCTAATGAGTATTTTACTTGTTTTTGGCAGGAAATCCATTCCCATAATAGTTATTTGGAAATAAAGACAACATAAGATTAATGACCTTCAGGCAGCCAATAATGCAATTACTATAAGAACCCTTCAAAAATGTGGCCTTCTGAAGTATTTCAGGGTGCCAGGGATGAGGTCATACATGCGCCTACTAGATTATATCATCTGTATGTGGGACCCATACCAACAACACTTCTAGGTTGGGACCCATGTACTCACCATAGATGTGGAAGACATCTATTTTTTTACAGGGTTGTCCTTAAGGGAAAGTCCATTAGTGCTCATAGGTCTAGAAGGTGACGAGATGTCTGTGGACGACCATATTAATGAGTACTGCATGGTGGGGAGACATTCCCAAGGTGGGAAGATCCCCATCAAACACATAGCAGATCGTCCATTGAGGACCATGGCCTTTATGATTGAGAAGGTGGCAAGGAGTAGATCAGCACATCAGACCACTCATTCCCACATGTTATATGCAGTAGAGTGCATGGCTCCCACTATTTTCAACTAGAGTGAGGGATTGTTGGTCAAACTAAAGGATCAATTGACTAAATGTCGGAGAGGAGAGATTGAACAGTTTGGATATGGAATTGTAGTGGTATACTTCTTCTTGGAGAGAGTTCCATTGATGAGACCCCAGGTACCTTTAACTAGTTTGGATGTCGAGGACCCCAAGATGTCCCAATGGGTGGAGGCCATGGCAGTACATGGTGGATGTGGAGTCCCTAGAGTTGAGTATGGGGTAGTCTTATTTCATTAGCTGAGAGGCCAACTAATGATGGTGGAAGACTACACATATGCAAGCATAGACTTCTTAAATGACCATGACCTTCCACTTCCTAAGGGAGACAAATGGGATGATAGAGGTAATAAGTATATCACTATAGATTTTTTTTATTATTATTATCATGTTTTGTATATTTTTTATTTTATTTTAGATGATGCTGAGACATAAAAAAATGTTTATGCAAACATAGAACCTTCCCATCTAGCGGGAGACTCGCCTATAGATAGGCGAAGAGTAGTGACGGACATGGCCATCATGAATTTTGAGGCCGAGGATGATATCCAAGAGATCGAGGAGAACCTTTAGTGGTTGATCGTGGGCATACCTGACATCTCAATTAATGATGATCTCCCCAGGTGCTACCAATGCCATACTGCAGGGGTGTCTATCCATTTCAGGTGTTACCGAGTGGCCCATGTTGTGATGTGCTACCCTAAACACGAGGATTATCCTAGAGTGGCTTCCTCATTTTTGTACTATATTTATACTGAAAGCTTTGAAGCTTCCATTTTTTCCCTATTTATGTACTAGAAAATTTGATGTTCTAGACCTTGGGTGACTTGAAAGCTTATAGCTTCAGTATTTTGTATCTCAACACTACCTTTATATATATAAAATCTCTTTCATTTACATATTTGTGTGTAAATGTGTTATGTGAATGTATGTCTACTTATGTACTTATGTGTTTTAATAAAAAATAATCAAAATGAACTTTTAACTATGAGCAAGATACCAATCCAAGATAAAATTTGCTAACGAATCTGCTACATAATTTAAGGTTACTATCCGGCTGGTCAAGGTCATGGCCTTTACTAGAACCCACCGTATCAAAACTAATATTTCCAGGGAGCGTGGAATCAAATGTCACAAACTAAGCTCCCATGTTTAGCCACGTTGAACTTGTCTGATCTATATAGAATCACAAATGACCCAGTGTGTCATAATATGACATGGCCTCCTCTTCCCACTAAAATTCATTCAAATGTTCTAAACTTTGAAGGTAAGAATGGTGAGGATATTGGTAATCACATTACGAATTTTCACCTATGGTTCTCTTCAAATTCGTTGAATCATGATTCTGACCGATTGAGACTATTTCAACGCACCCTCATGGGTCCAGCCAAAAAATGGTTTATAGAGCTACCTGGGGGCACATACCAGACCTTTAATGATTTTTCCATAGTCTTCCTTAATCACTTTCAATTTATGGTTCGCTATGATGTTGGTGCCTAACTATTATTGACCTTTCGGCAAGACAATGACACCCATATTTCCTACCATATTCAAGAGTGGAGTAGACGAAAGTGATTGAATAAGGCCAACATTCCACCATAGTTCTTATCGGAATGGTTCCTTAAGTCCTTATTGACTTATATCAAGAAGGATGTTTCGACGTCCCGAGAAGAAACCAAGGAAATTTTTTGAGCTCAACAATTAGACCTGATTTATGCTCATCCTGGGTGTAACATACCAAAATAAAATAAAAATTTTATTTACCAGGTTATCCAGAGACTCTAAACTAATTACTTATCCTAAATGGTAGGGTGACTTAAACCCTTAGCTATTTATATTAACTTAGGTGATATAAGGTTAACATATTTGGTCTTGAAGTACTTATTCTTTTATGTATATGACCGTCTAGTTAAGCTTGGTACTTAGTCGTATTTCTAACTCAATCTCATTCTATTGCAAGTGTATACTAGGTGAGGAGGTGGTGACCTAGCAAGGAAATATTTCTTGGGGTTTTGAGAATTTCAAAACATTAACCATAACCAAAATTGATCCACAAAATATCTATTTTTGAGGACTATATAGTAATGTACCACATCTCAACAAATGTATTTAAATACTTTCCAACTAAATTCATTTTACCCTTTCTCATACAGGGAATGAGGGTTTTTACTCTACGGTTCTTCTTTTGCTGGTCCAAACAACTATGGTGGAATGTTGGTAGACACTCTTTTCCAAAGTTATTAGTTGAGCATTCATATGGTTGTTAGCCATCTTGCACCTATTTTATTTTCAGTTGTACTATGATTGTTCCATTTAGTGTGGATTCAAACTCCAGTTAAATCCTTGCAGGGTCTTTAATGGGCTCTGCGCAAACAAATATTTCTTAATATTGTCCTTAGTTCATGACTTTCTATGATCAGATTTTTTATGCATTCACAATTTGGTCTTGCCACTTACAGTTGGAGGATTCTCTTTTTATATCTCGGATTGTCAAATTTTTTGGATTTTATCCATCATATTCATAATTACAGCTGAACAATTTTATTATTTTATCTGTCAATGGATTCTTTTACGCTTCCTTATACAATATTACTATCATTCCCTTACATAAAATATTTATGCAACAGGACATTACAACAACAAATGGTTTGGAGGGTTTTGGGTAAATCTAGAAAGAGTACTCATGTAAGTCCTTTCCTTACTTATCTTTCATATCTGTAATGGAAAAAGTAGATAAATATTTGTAGAATGCATGGATTTATGCAGGTATCTCATCGTTTTGTTTAATGGAGTTTATTTCTTCCAACCTGCTTTGTATGCTGGAAAGAAAAGAGCTATTGGTTTTAAGCTTACCCTTCACCCGAGGAAAATGTTTTTACTCAGAGAGTTGCGGCATATTTTTGTTTCTGTAAGGGTGTTTCTTCCTGCGTTTTGAGGGAGATTACGGTGGTTTATTACACTTATTGGCAGATCTCGCCAGTTTTTTATATTTGGAGGAAAGAGTTTTTTGTAAATGTATTAACAGTCCTCTTTTAACGA
>LPNX010837536.1:146994-199459 GCA_001517045.1 Pseudotsuga menziesii
ATTTATTAAGGAAAAATATTAACCCTAATTCCTCAGTTCAGTTTACTGAATGTAATTGAAGTGTTTCTTGTCTTTTAGTTCTGCCATATTCTCATTCTAAAATAGTTATTACAATGAGTTTCTAGGGTTTTTGAACTACTTAGTGTTAAATTAGGTCTTTCAAGCTCCCAAGTGTAACTATATACTAACATATAACTAGGGTTTACAGCTCATGTTTATTAGTACTGAATGATTCCCTTTTTGGGTTAAGATTACCCTTCGTATTGATAACTAATACAAATATTTCAAATAGCATTAAATACCTTCATGATAACAAATAAATACCTGGTCATTTATTTGGTACTACTCTATAACTTTTCTTCACACATTTCACTAATCACTTAGCGATTTATGCTACTTGTATTAACATAAATGGAAACTCAATTCATTCTCATAAAGATACAAGCGTTCGATTTATTAGCAAAACATATCGGGAATTTTTGTCTAAAACTTGAAAGGCAACAACCATGCACCACCTGGACTTAGGAATCCTCGAAACGTTTTAGTCTACAAGGTCTCCACTCCCTTGCCCATAATCATGCGTTTATGACTTAATTTTCTCAACTTCCAAGTTACCACCAGTCTGAGGAGCAGAGGTAATTATTGCATAACCTAGCACCCTAATGTTCTCACTAACGGTTCTACTTCAAATCCTGGCATCTCTCAGATCTTCATTGGCAACTCTGTGTTTTTTCTCAACAATTTTCTTTGAGCCTACACCACTCTGGGTGTTCTCTGGTAGCTCTCCCTTTCTTTTCTTGTTTACTTTTTTTTTTTTTTGCATGATCTCTCTTTCATTGCCTAGGACTTCAATAGCTAATAACTAACTCCCCCTAGGGTTGGAAACTTGTCTTCGTAAATATAGTTGAGGATTTAGTTACTTCCATAAAATCAGCTTTCTGTCAATTAATTGCATGGCTTCCTAACTTCCGTATCCAAATTTTCACATTTGTATTAAAGAAATAAACTTCTACAAAATTATTAATTTCTATCACATAAGTAAAGTTTAAATAAAGTTACTTAACATGTTACAAGGGGGTATTACTCTGGAATACTTTATGATATTATCCCTGACACACTGACATCATCACCCCAAGTTTAAAACCTAGGCCACATGTCGATGGCATCGTTGGATCTGCAAGTGCAAAAGTTGTGGACCAGGTTACACATCAAATGCGGAATTTGTTGCTTAACCAGTTTGTGGTCACACAAGTTGCAGATTCATCCACCCCCACCAAATCAATGGATGTACATTATGTGCAATTGTTGGGTAACCAAAAACCAGAACGAAATATGGAAAAGGGGGAGAATAATAAGAAGGGTGGGAATAAAAAGGAGAACATTAATTATGAAAAGAATGACGAAAATGTTGGGGGGGCAAGAAGACTAAATGGAAGGTCAAATTCCCATGTAATCTTTGTGGAGGATACCATCTTACACACTTGTGCCCTAGAATTAATGAGGCATCAAAACCATGAGTTTCCATACTAGAGCTTGAAAGGGAAGAACATGATGAGTCTTGGTTGGAATTAAGCGAGGAAGTTGATCACCCTCTTCTCCTTCTGGACGAGTATAGTCTATCTGTTGAAGGAAAAACAAGAGATATTTTCCTACCATCCCGATGAATCCCCAAGAGCCTCTTATCATTGAATATGAGACTTGTCTAGATAGCCTTGTTGTGCACTCTCACAAGAGAATAGATTATCCATTTCACTTTCAACTTGTGTTTGAGAGAGCAAAGCACCTATTGTGATTTATCATTTCTATGGTCAAAATTTTGTTCGATCACTTAAAGGTTGAGTAAATACTTCAGTTGCCTCCCTCACGCTAAATGACCTATGTTTGAGCCTCCCACCTCAACTAGCACTTTGTACATTAGTGTAAATATTTTCATTTTACCTACCAGAATTTCATAGCTTCACTCTAGTTCTTTATCCATCTCTATATAGTTTTTTGAGCTTTATGGACTAATGTTACAATGTGAGTAATTTTTTTTGGAACAATTTCTTTAGGTGGTAAGCGGTTGTTCCTAGTATTATCATGTCTTCAACAAGTATATCTCTTAGTTTGCATATAGGATAGGATCACATTCCACTTGAATTTTTTCATTATCCCATGACTATGTCACATTGACCATAGGTACAAACCCGCTTCTTATTGAAATGGAACCTCCTTGCTGCTTATTGAAGTGTCTTTATGTAAGTGGTAGAGCTTTCTCGATCATGGGTACCCTAGTTAGATCCCATTTTTCCATTTGATGCCCATGTTAAGGTTTCTTTGTAGGTCTATGAGTCCCTTGTAGTCACGCCAAGACATCGAATGTAAACCTCATGTTCTTTCTCATCTATTATGTTGGTTATTTCCCTCAACAACTCACACTTTATATCAAGTTGTAAATGCATTGCATGCGCCTACTTTCCTTATTGAGCTTAATGTCGGCTCTCCACTTCTCTTTTATAAGCCATACTACCTGATCTTGTCTCATTTCTAA
This sequence comes from Pseudotsuga menziesii, assembly GCA_001517045.1. NCBI lineage: Eukaryota > Viridiplantae > Streptophyta > Pinopsida > Pinales > Pinaceae > Pseudotsuga > Pseudotsuga menziesii. The sequence continues at coordinate 149,525 of LPNX010837536.1, forward strand.
CCATGAAGCGCTTACTTTTTATCCTTTGCAACTTGATCACCACTCACCCACGAGGAAACATTCCCTTGAGTGTCCTTATCATGCATGTGCTTCCTTGCATTGAGCATAGGTATGTTCCACTGCTTGGAACTAGTTTGCTTTCCCGCGACACTTGTTTTCTCTTTATTGTAATATGAACACATTTTATTCTTTTTCAAGGTTTATAATATGAAAAATACCAAAAAATCAAAAAACATAAAAAAGTCGGATGGGAAATGATATTTTTTCTATTAGGTAGTCGATGTGTCTCCTTCGAACAAAGCATACTTTATGAGTATATTCATCATGCTTCGGGTTTATAGTATGAACTTAGGAGTTGTACTCATTATTTATGTCTTTCTCCACCAACTGGTTATGCTTCCAATCATTATGTATCCTCTATTAATGCCTCCTATGTCACAGCTTTGTCCAAGTTTGCACATTGAGTCCATGTTTCCTAAGTATCTCCATCTGTCTCATGCTCTTGTTTGAAGGAAGTATTTAGCCAGAGTCATCCATTTCTTAGTTATATTGACTCTTCATGTTGGCCATTCCCGGTACACCATAGAGTTTTGTTCCTACTTGGCAGCTTAAGCCTACTTTCATCATTGATATGTAACCTTGAACTCAGCAGATAACATCTCATCATTGGTCGTTGATTGAGTGGTTTCCCTTGTGTTCGAAGGCAAGGAAGATATTCATACATTGGGATTCATGTTGTGTCTTGGATTCTATTAGATCCTATTGATGGTTTCTCACCTCTGTCAGTATTTTTCATTATTGTTTGCTATTCAGAGGGTCTCTTTCGCATGTTACTTGCATCAAGTATGCGTTGGAGACACGCATGGTTACTGGTTCATTTACATCGTTTCTGTCTGATTCATTCCAAATTATCCATCCTTGATGTGTACCTTGTGTTGGTTGATGGGATATTCATTAATTCCCTCCTTCCAGCAAATTCCATTCCATAAACTTCATATCATTTATTCTGGAATTTGGATCTAGATTCAATTGAGTGCCTTGAGACATGCAGTCATCAATGGCAAGTTCTATCACCACCAACAGATTTGGGAATACATCAATGTCCCCTTATCAATAGATTCTTCAATTTTTCGACCTCAACACCTCTATTCGCACTTGTTGAATGCACTTGGTACCTTGACACCCATTTTCATCATTGGTGGGATGTCTCGCATCTGTTAACGTTATACATCAATGTTAGAGCAATAATCCATCTTATTACCATGGTCATACACCTAGGATACATTTTCATTTTTATTTTACTTATTTCATATGATCCAACTTAGGTTATACTAATCAATCTTGGTCTATTAGGTGATTCTAGATCATTCAATGACAATTGATGCGCTCCACTTTGATAATCTTAACAATTGAGGTGCTCTATTTTGATCATTTTGGCAACCTAGGTTCCCTCATTAATGACAAGCCACTCCTCATCCCTTAAATCAAGGATCTTGTTTGACTAAGGGCGCTATTGCATGTATGTGTTTATTTTGGACTTCCCTGGGCATCTATTTCCTCCTAGAGCCTCTCCAACTCACATTTTTTCTCACCCATGCCAAGAATTCCTACATTTATGATCTAGTGTGATTCATCCATGTTCACACTAGCATTCATGACTGATTAGAATGGTTTGGAAGATGATTGGTCCACCTAGGGGGGTTTTGGGGTCAAATCATAGCCTGACACATGTATGCATACAAATGGACTCCATAGGATAACAATTTTCTCCCAATGTATAATAATTATGCACCATACATATCTACAAGTTGTACTCTAATAGAAACATCATCTATTGGCACCATCTATGTGTGTTATTTTAATCTCTTTTACGTTTTTCTTGCATATTTTGTGAATATTTCCTTAGCTCCTAGATCTCACTGTGAAGCAATTCTCATAAGAAATGATTGGTAATCAGATGATGTCTCTTTTAGACACAATGGCACACTGAGAGGGGGGTGAATCATTGGGCCAACACCTTTGAAAATTTCAACTTCTTAAATACTTAACATGTATATCATTCAACAATTTCACTTAAATGCTTTCATCAATCACTAAGCTATCATAATCATTCATCAAATTTAAACATGTCATTCATAATATCATGTCACATCATCAGAGACAAATCATGGTATAAAATTTTTAATCTTTTTATATTTGATTCAAACGGCTACAACCATGGGGTCTATCAGCTTCAACTGAATCGGAAGCACCAACTTCTATTCTAAGACTCAACTTGGTATTTTTCTTAGATCCAACTAAGAAAAATAATACAAGGCCCATCTTGTATTTACATACACATTCTTATCGCATTACATCTCATCAACTACATGTCATCACTGTCAGCAGCTAAACACATCATCATCATTTTGTGAGTCATATCATCATCACCTCATTTTATTCATTAGGAAATCCACAAACTGTCATCTATCATGCCACTTTCATTTCACTGGTTTATCATAAAAAACGGTCTCATATAAGCATGTTCATAGTCATCTTCATTCTGTTTTTCATGTCCTCGTCAACATGTTTCCCCAAAATATCAAGTTTTCTTTGTCATCATTTTAGCCACCCAAAATCAGAGATATATAAATTATTTCAGTGTTGTACCGGCTGATCTATTGTTTCCATCGAACATGTCCTCATCTCCACAAAACCTCTGAAAACAGATCTCTCCTATACCTCATGAAATCCACACCACTGAAAATATTCTTGCTATATCTCCCTCACTTCACCCAAAAATTAGAAGAAGAAAAGAATAAAAAACAATTGTCCTCAAGTGCGGCTTCCATATTTCTGTAACCAAATATTAGAGGAAAAAGGTGTTCTTCCACTACGTCTTCATCAACATATACACTCTTGAAATCAGAGCTCATCTCCACACTCCCGAAATCAGAGCTTATCTCTACTCCTCCATTGTGGTTTCCTCGGAGATATATCCGAAAATCAGAGCTATCACAACTCACCAATTCACCACACCACAAATGAAGGAATTGATAGGTTATATATAGTCATTTTCCATGGTATTTATCTAATCTGACTTGTTTGATGCACAATTTAATTTTAATTTAAGACAGTTCTGGGTCGACTTGTTTCATACTTTATAAACATAATATTCATGTGCTTCTTCAATGCATTGAGTGCTTGTCCAAGGGATTTACACAAGTGATTTTAAGGACTACATTCTATGGCTTCATTGTGGGCTTCGTCATGATGTGCTTCATCAAGACATGCTTCAAGGATGTAATCAAAGAGAAAAAAATCAAGATAATATCACCAAAAACTTCTTCAAAGACATCATCATTATTACTATATCTAGGTTTCTTCAAGGACTTCTACATCATCGTATTCAAGGTCTCCTTATCAAGAACACATCCAATATATCTTTATTGCCACAAGGAACCTCAAAGATAAGAATAATAGCACCATATGACTCCACAAGTTTGTGGGTTATCAATTCAACAAGCAATCAATCATGTGTGGGCTTCATGACCTCAACAAGACACAATTGACCACAAAATGGGTCATTTGGCCCATTTGGTGTCCAATTCCCATATCATACCATGTCATCAATCCTTTCCAACCTTCATCTTGCCTTTGTACCTTGCCATATTACCATTTAAATTTTTTCATGATTTGCCTTGTCATTGATCATGTACTCCATGTCATCACTTCAGCCTTTGTCATTAATGTGTTGTCATCAAAGACAACTATGCTATTCAATATCCCCCTTTATCATTGACGACAACCTAAAAGTTCTCTCCCCTTTCACATTAATGACAAAGAGTTGATAGACTATACTTGGTCTCCAACTGTTCCATCTTGTCCTATCAAGATACTATCATGTCCATCTGCAATTAGCTATCATAATCATGTCAATGAGAAGTCCATAGTCTGGTCACTTTGATCATTACAATTTACTATCAAATTAATGTGAAGAGGGTCACTTCCTTGTGGCCTTTACTTGTCAACTCCTCAGATCGTCATGTCATGATAACTCAATTGTTGTCAATACTTCGGTAGCCTTAGAATGTCTCAAGGAAAATTCCAATTTAGTCTAAGAATATTCATGCCAAAATATCTCAAGGAAAATTCCAATTTATTCTAAGAATATTCATGCCAAAATAACTTCTTAAGAGGCAAGGTTCCCAAGATTTTCACTATTAAGGAAAGATGTCACTAGGTTGTTCAAATTCTGAGCTTGATCATGACCGATATCTTGAAAAAACGAAAGATCACTAGAAACAATACTTTCATCATTTCTTAAAGTGTAAGCAACGCATCTCAAGAGTGTTTTATTCATATTTTTGTGCAACATTGCAAGCATCAAATACATGTAGAATAGGTAGATGTGCATCCTTGTTTAGATGTACATTCAAAATACCATGCAATAACAATATTTCTTCCTCCGTAGCTACCATTGCATTCATGTATATGAGTTTGAAGAGCATTGGATATACATTCAGTGCACTGTATATCAGAGATACACTTGTTACTTTGTATGCCTGAGGGATGAAATCTTTATATTAGTGGCTGCCCTTGAATCTTAGCATATGTAATTTTATTGTCAAAAACTTGTATCTCATGGTAACACAAACTTTTCTTCTCTCCCCCATTCAAAGGGTACTTTTATTCTGGTTGCCCTTATATTGGTTGCTCCTATCAAAATCATAGTATAATTCTGAAATACTATGTTTGTTGATCTTAAATGCTACAAGTATGCCCAATGACTGATTGTTCAATGAACAACTCTTTTATAATTTCTATGCCTCTGAATTTTCATACATTTCTTGAATGATAGCTACGATGCTAAAAAATCCTTTGAAACTTTCATCAAATGGCTCAAATAGTCCTTCCTCGCATTAGAGCTTAATTCAATATTTCAACCTTTATCCGACCAACAAATATTGTAATGCAGCCTTCAAACTTAGTTAAGAAGAGTCAAACTTAAGTATTCTCATAGTCGAGTTACAATTCTTAATTTTTAGCTTAAACAGACATATGTGCGTGTGTATATATGTGGAGAACTAAACAAGCTTCAAATCTGCCTCAGATAGTCTTATGAAATTCGGGTTGATAGCTTCAGTTTGAATCTTCAAAGAAGACACCAAATATTATGCACTGTCTCCAGACTTCAGGCTTCTCCTTAGATCTGAGAATCATGTCTTTGGATGACTAGAATATATATACATGCAACCAAGGTGGGGAGAGGTTGAGTTTGGCATATTTTAAATATCTTCATGTTTACCACGTTATATTCTAAAAGAGGTATCTTCAATATGTTTTTTCGGTCATCATGATGTTGTTGTATTTGTACTGCTTAAAGAACTTCTCAAGTTTGACAGAGATCATATATCACTTCTTTACAGTTGTAGCATCCTTTATCAGACTTCAACTTTGGATGCATATGTGTCTTCGAGAGGCTTATCGAGATGTCTTCAAACTTGAGATTACTATGTTGTTCATTATCAAGTCACTTCTAACTGCTCCCCCTATCATCATGCATATTTTTGCTTGAAATAGTCATTACCTGCTTCATTATCCCATATCTTCAGATGCTTCAACAAGGTTAGACATTATGTACCAATGGCTAACAATATTAGTGCAAGGAACAATCCACAATAGGTCAAAACTTTTCCATCCATCTTGCTCAAGTGAAGAAACATTCCATACTGTGAAAGCAAATTTTGCATCAGCGATCAAGTCCATGTGCTTCGTACTTGGGATACTAAACTCATTTTAGTATTTTGGATTCACTGTAGGTTTTCATCATGTCCTATGACAATACTTCCAGTTGTTCTTCATACAATGATAAATATATCGATAACCAGTTGGATTATAACCAACTACATTACCAATATAAGTCATACAATTAGATACCAACAACATGTGTTTCTTAATGACATTTTTTTCAATAATTTTAGGAATGCATCAACAATTTGCTTGTAAATTCATAGAAGATAAGCATGCATAAATGAAACATCACTTCAGTTCTATTGCCCCCCCTATTAACCTGCATCTTGCTTGAGCCAAATTGTAACACCTCACACTTTATATACTTCATCTCCGCATTGCATTAGCTTTACTTCTATATATGTTGGCAATCACGATCCTAGGACCTGATTCATTGCTTGGAGTGACCTTCATTTTCTATAATTCCATCCTCCAAAATCCATGGACTCAAGGTGCATTAAGGTTTTTGAAAGACCTCAATCTTGTATTTCCATATGCTATCCACCTTCCTTGCACAAATTGACTTCATTCATATCTATCAAAACATTCTTTTTCTTCCAAACCTGGGAATGTCTTTGGTTGTGACCAATTGTCCTTTGAGCTTCAAATTTGCCTGCATTATTCTTCTTCAAAGATCCATTGGTTCCTGTTGCAGGTGTGTATGAAGGACTCTTCATGGATTGTCTCCTTGGACTTGCACAATTTTGGGCTTTATGACCAAAGCCACTATAGTTGTAGCATCTCATGGTGTGGCAATTTACAGCAACATGGCCAATGTGATTACATGTCCAACATCTAACTGTGTTATTGGGACTTCCACCACATCTTCTTCCATGGAATGTACAATCCATAGCCTTGTGAACAAAACCATTACAAGAATAGCAATAACCATTGAAACCATATTCATACATGTATGTCTGGTTTCACTTTGAAGATGTATCTTTTATGAACTTGCTCTGAGGAGTAGGAATAACTTCCTGATATCCTCCAAGTTGTCTAATGACTTTTGTAGGTAGGTGAGGAGCAGTTTGGCTTTCATAATTGGAGAATGAGGGACCTGCTTCATACTTTCTAGGTGTCCATGTGTCTGCTATGGAATTTTATTTTCTTGATTTGTATCCAAGGCCAGATTTATCAAAAGGTGATCTTTGGCAGTCCAAGATCTCATCCAAGATGATTGAGTTGTTCCTGAACTTCACACATGCATTGGATTTTTCACTTGTCTTTCTGAGGCCAACTACTTCCATCTCAAGCTTTTCACATTTCCCCTCCTTCTCATCCAATTTTTCCTTCAAGACTTCCTTTATCCTTTTGGCTTCTTCTAGCTGAATCTTCAGCTCAACTTCTGCCTTCCTTGTTTCTTCAATTTCTTAACCAGACTCTTCTTGTTCTCCTATTTGACTTATCAATTCAGTCTTTAGTCTTTCAACTTCATCTTCTTTTTCTTCCAACTCATCATGTAAACTTGTCTTCTTGTGATTGAGTTTCTTGAACAAATCCATAGACTTCTCATGGTACTTTTCGAAGGACCTCAAAATATTTCTTTTAAGTTGCAAATTTTATCTAAGATCAATGTCTCCTAGAAGGCGTGCTAGGACATATTTCTTAGCATCTTCAAGATCACTTTTAATATTATCACAATCACTGCTACTGTAATCCAAAATATTCTTAGCTTCACCAGTGTCTGATGCTTTCTCTTCCTTTTCTTCTTGCTTTTCATCTTCGATATACTTGACTTCTAATTCAATATTTGTGTCTTGGTTTCTTCCATGATACTCACTTTCCAGCTTGAACCAAAGGTCTTTGGCTGAAGTGTGTTCTCCTACACTCTCTCTAACAGAGCTTGAGATTCCATCCATAAGAAACTTCAAAGAAATAGTGTTGTCCTTCTTGGCATTCTTCTGTGCAAATGAATTTTTCTTCTTGTTGGACTGAGCAGGTGGATTGACCACAATATCCCATACATCAAATTTCTTCACTTAAGCTTTCGTCTTACCTCTCCATCCAAAGTAATCGGTCACATCAATTACTGGAACTTCATCATTGTTGGGGGAATCTGACTTTGCATCAATTGAGTGTCCATTGATCTCCTTCAAGTTGGTTAGACTTGTGCTGAAAGATCGATCTGATACCAATTGTTAGACATAATGGCACACTAAGGCGGGGGGAGGGGTGAATCATTGGGCCAATACTTTTGAAAATTTCTACTTCTTAAATACTTAACATGTATATCATTCAACAATTTCAGTTAAATGCTTTCACCAATCACTAAGCTATCATAATCATTCATCAAATTTAAACATGTCATTCATACTATCAAGTCACATCATTAGAGACACATCACAGTATAAACTTTGTAATCTTTTTATATTTGATTCAAACGGCTACAATCGTGGGGTCTATCAGCTTCAACTGAATCAAAAGCACCAACTTCTATTCCAAGTATCAACTTGGTATTTTTCTCATATCCAACTAAGAAAAATAGTACAAGGCCCATATTGTATTTACATACACATTCTTATCACATTACATCTCATCAATTACATGTCATCACTGTCAGCAGCTAAACACATCATCATCATTATGTCAGTCATATCATCGGCACCTCATTTATTCATTAGCAAATCCACAAACTGACATCTATCATGTCACTTCTGCTTCCCTAGATTATCATCAAAAATTGTCTCATATAAGCACATTCATAGTCATCTTCATTCTATTGTTCATGTCCTCATTAACCTGCTACCCTAGAATATCAAGTTGTCTTTGTCATCATTTTAGCCACCCAAAATCATAGATATATAATTTATTTCAATATTACACCAACTGATCTACTGTTGCCATTGAACCTGTCCTCATATCCACAAAACCTCTAAAAACAGAGCTATCTTATACCTCCCAAAATCCACACCACCAAAAATCTTCTTGCTATAGCTGTCCCACTTCACTTGAAAATCAAAAGAAGAGAAGAATTAAAAACAATTGTCCTCTAGTGCGGCTGCCATAGTTCTGTAAACCAAATATCATAGAAAAAGGTGGTCCTCCACTTCAACTTCATCAACATATACACTCCCAAAATCAAAGCTCATCTCCACACTTCCGAAATCATAGCTTATGTCCACTCCTCCATTGCGGCTGCCTTAGAGATATATCCGAAAATCAGAGCTATCACAACTCACCAATTCACCATACCACAAATGAAGTCATTGATAGGTTATATATAGTCATTTTCCAGGGTATTTATCTGATCCGACTTGTTATATATAGTCATTTTACAGGGTTATATATAGTCATTTTCTAGGGTATTTTCCAGGATGAGCAGTTCTTTAAACTCATATTGAATGAGTCAGACGATGTGAGCAACATATTGAGTAGACATATTTTTTTGCACATGTTTTTGGTATAGGTTATTAGTACATGTGTGGTACAGTGGTCACTTGATGAGAAGTGGTCAGATTATGAGTAGTGATAGTTGATGAGTAGTGGTCGGCAGTGACAGTTGATGAGTAGTGGTCAGCAATAACAGTTATTGTGCAGTGTGATGCAAGTTGAGGAGTGTGGTGCAGTGTAGTACAGGTGTCGATTAGCAGGTCCGCAGGATCATTGCGGTCATGGTTCAACAATTTCTATCTTCATATCAGGGTGGCAGGATAGGGAAAAGAAATATAGGGAGCTAGGGCTTCCTTCAGGTTGTAGTATGTAAAGCACTAGGGGGGTGTAGCCTCCTTCCAGTTGTAGCTAGAGAATTGAAGTCATGGTATCAAGGGGGTTGTTTCCTCCTTCTAGTTGTTGCTGGAAAACTATTATTATAAGGCTTCCATGGTTTTTACCACGGGACTTGGGTTTCCACGTAAAAATATGGTGTATTGTGTTTTTCTATGCTTCTTATGTGATTATCATATGATGTTATGTGTTGATATATTGATAATAACATACTCCGCATAGTATTGAATAAGTTGTTGATGATTGTTATTGTTGAAAAAGTAACAAAATATATACACATTGTTCAACCCCCCCTCTAAGTGTGCTCGGTGTGTTCGACAATAGGTGTATCCTACAATACCAATCTGGGTTATAGAGTTATAAGAGAGGAAGGCGACCTTCTTGAGACTCCTCAGTCAATTACAGAGATATGGAAGCTAAACTGCCCATTAAAAGTGATTTTTTTTTCATGTGGTTCATGGCACTAGAGATCAGTGTTCTCTTCGTCCATGGAACCACCCCTAGATATTCCGCAAGGAATGTGGGAAGGTTAGATATTACTGCTGCGAAGGTTTCTCAAAAACAACATCAAATATGCCCATTAAGGACTCAAACATGTCACTTACAAGAATTGAACCTAGGTAGGGAAACAATCATTCTTCCCGACCACCTACATCCAATGGACTACATTAAAAGTGAAGTTGTTTTTGTGGATGCTATTAAATAAAAAAGCGCATGTATGGGATGTTATGATAAAGATATTTTGGGTTGGGCCTGGCTAGTTCCCTATTTGCAAGGAAAACAATGAAGACATTAGGCGTTTATTTATCCATTGCCCATATATTGTGAGAAATCTGTGGGATCGTGTATCAATGGTGAAAGGGATTAATTTCACCTAGAATGGATTACATGTATAAGATGCACTTCATACTTGGATTATCAATGTGGATCTTAAAGAACACTTGGCCCTACTGGGCTTACTTATCTAGGGAGCATGGTTGGAAAGGAACAGGGCTATTTTCAATGACACATATATAGCCCTAGAAATATGTGCTTCAAAATGCTTGGCAATTCTTAGTTTATTTCCACAGGTTGAAGGTTCGCCTAAGTTAAGAAGGGTGGAGGAAGAAATTACTGGAAAAACAAGTTGTTGGGCATATTTTGATGGGGCTTCACAGGGTCAACCAGGTAGGGGTGGGGCAAGATGCATTGTCTATTTTTCATATCGTCACTGGATAAATTTTTAAGCTAGGATGGGACAAAGTACAAACAATTGTGTTGAATTGATGGCATCAAAAATGACTTTGATGCTAGCTCTCTCTAAAGGTACCATGAAATTGCAGGTTTCTGGTGACTTGAAGCTAGTGGTGGATTGGTTGAGATTGAAAAGGCCACCAAAGAATATACTTCTACTAGCCATATATGAAGAACTGATACAAATTGCAGGGATGTTTCAGTTGATAAGTTTTCAGCGTGTGTGTGTGTGTGTGTGTGCGCGCACATACACACACACATATACAGAGAGAGAGATAGAGAGAGAGAGAGAGAGCGTGAAATACATAGGCTAAACAATTGTCTAAGCAAGGACTCTAAGTGAAAGAAGGTAAGTGGGATCAATGGGAACAAATTAATGGCAATCTAATGGAGCATGAACTAAGACCTTTCCCTAAATGACAAATAGACTTACTCCGTACAGGGGAAAAAAGAACACTTTTGAAACTTGACCAATATCTACATGAAAAATTCAAAATCAAATTTTGACTAGTATGTGACTATAGTCACAGTGTATATGTTTTCATAGTTTTTATGAGCTATCAAGAATGCAGTGAACATAACATGCATCTTTGTGAATGGATTGTAGTGACCTACAATATCTAATCAGTTTTCATTTTGATGATGCAATGTATGACAAGGCATTAAGTGTCTTTGAACAATGTGATTTATTATAATTAATGAATTGCGATCTTTTTTTATGAGGAAAAATAAATAAATAATTTGGATCTTTTTTGATAAGCAATTTTAAGTTAGTTAAATTCTATGTCATTTCACTTTTCCACACAAGCATGCCTTCTTTAACCACCCACATGTGCCTTACACACTCACACAAATTCTCAACATCCTAGGGAGGAAACGTGATAAGGATGTGGTTGTGATTATGTGAAGGCCTTGAAAAATAAAATTGTGTATATATTTTTCCATATCATAACAGTAAAATCAACCCAAGCACAAACACATATCTTTATAAAATCGAACTTAAAAATTAATTACTTCCTCATAATACAAAATCCAAAATATAATTATATCATCACAAAATTGAAGTGAAACTTGTAAAAAACAAAACACACACACAACATAGTTGTCTTAGTCGTGATATTACACTTATTTACACACCCACATCCTTTCATACAAAGCAATCATTCAAAACAACCCTTCTATCAATGTAAATGATGCATGTTAGAGGCCCATTGCTCACAAACTAACGGGGATTCAACAAGAATGATGGATGGTGGAGGCCCACTTCACTTTTCGAATACTTATTTCCTTAGGATTGTCATTTCCATCTCGAATATTATAGTTCAATTCAAGAACATTGACCTTGCATGGAAATAAAAAGTTCATTCCAACATTAAAAATTAAATATATTATTCCCTCTTTTTCTTTACTTCAAAACTTAAATGTTATAATTCAAGGACATTGACCTTGTAGGTGAATAAAAAGTTCATTCCAACATTAAAAATAAAATATAGTATTCCATCCTTTTCCTTCAAATAATGCATTATTGCAATGTATTAACTTATTTTACACTTGTATGAATTTATTTATTTTGAGAGAATAACTACTCTAGATCCTTTTATGGAAAATATATTCGATCCAACGTTAAAAATTAAATATAGTATTTCATCCTTTTCTTTACTTCAAGAAAGCATTATTGTAATGTATGAACTTATTTTATTACACCAGTATAAATTTTATTGTGAGAGAGTAACTACTCTAGAATTTTTTATGGAAAATATATTCGATAAAAAGTTGATTGCTTACCCATACTTGACTATACTTACCTACTCATTGAAAATATAAAAACAGTTTTCATTAATTTCCATTTCCCTTTAAATACTTGTTTCAATTGTCATGGTGCATACGTTTCCAAGAATCGTGGACAAACTTATTTTATTTATGTAGATGATAGATAACAAAAGGCTTAATTCTTAGACGGGCATGGAATATTTTCCATTCAAGTGGTGAAATGATAATGTTTCCACTCAAAATACACGAATGTTATTTTAATAAACGAGTTACACTGAACCTAATTACGAAAGTTAGATTTGGCTGAGGACAATAATATTCTTCTCTTCAATTCAATTGTCCAAGCCAAATCCAAATAAAGAGTCCAACCATATAGAATTTAATTTATATAATATATTTTAATTTAAGAAATGTATATTGATTTTCTAATAAAAATATCTTACTTTTATAAATTCAAAAACATTTTTCAAAATAAATATTAAAATTTAAAAATAATAACAAAGTGAACATTATATACCTAATAACAAGATAATAAATGTTATTAAGTTGGAATATATACATAAATATAAAATATCTCTAAGGTAATGTTGTATATCCTAATTTATATAACATTTATATTTTGCAATGTAGATGAATGTATTGTGTTTCTTCTTATGAGGCTACAGGTTCAAATCTAGAAGGGTAGTGTATGTACACCTCTGTAGACTTTAGCAGTTAAATCACTGCACAGAGGGGGGTCGCTTGTCCCACAAACAAGAGGGTCTCATACACCAAAATGGTGTCTCTCTTGGCCATGACCTTAAAAATAGATTATTATTATTATTTATTACCTAATAATAATACTTTTATAAATCTTTTAAAATAAAGTTATGAAACAAGGTAAAATGTTATTGACTTGTTAAAAGAAGAAAGATGATAAATTCATATTTTTTGAATGTAAATGAATTGTGTTGTAGTTTTTTTTAAATAAATGAATTTAACATAAGCAATTATTTTTGTTCAATCTTATAATAGTTTTATAATAGTTTTATTTTAGTTATTAGAATATGACAACAAAAATTCAAGAGTCTATGGTTCTTAATGCCCTTAGTTTATTTTTGTTCAATCTTATAATAGTTTTATTTTAATTATTAGAATATGGCAATACAAAAATTGAAGAGTCTATGGTTTTTAATGCCCTTAGTTTGCAACCTAGGGAAGTGGATAAATAGTGAGGTTAATGGAAAAGTCATCGAGCTCTCTAATTATTTATGTTGGAGTGTTTGGTTGCAAAGAACTAAAGTGTGATTTGAAGGATTGAAGCCAAATACAATTTTAGTAATTTAAAAAATTATTGGCTCGTGGTCTAAAGGATATCAATCCAAAAAGGTGGAGAAAATGAGGGAAATTTTAAAACCACAATTTGTTGAAGGAGACTCTAAAAAAGTGGTTTGTCTCCAGTGGTAAGGGACTCTACATTTATAATAAAGTGGATAAATCGGAAGGCTTCCCAAACGGTTCTCAATCTTGAAAGGTGGAATAAGAAGATCAAACAACTATAGGAGACCTCCAGGATGTTTATGTAAAGGATATTATAAGGAATTTAATGTTATGGTTGATAGGCTTCCAAGAAGGCTTTGCATATAAAGGAAGGTCAGTTGTTATAAAAGAACTCAAAGCTTTTAATATAGTTAGTAAAGGTTATTTTTATGCATTGTAATTTTGTAAGTTACTTATAATATATATTAAAAAGGTTTAAGAACATGATAGTTTTGAGTGATTAGAGTTTTATTTTTATTTTTTTGGGAATGGTATGGAATGAAAGCCCTTAAGATAAAGGGCATGTTCTTTTATATGTAATAGAATATAGATGTTTCTATAAAAACACTTATGTAATGATTTTCTTAATTCTAATTATAGAAAAGCATAGAATATTAAATATATGTTTTTTTCCTTTGAAAGAAAAAGTTTATGGCAAATAATATAAAGAAATTACACAATTTTACTATTTTGAAAAGCAAATTTCATCGTTGTTATTACTTCATAGTTAAGTAGAATGTTAACATCACAGAATATGCTGAAATATATCTTATATTCAATATTGATAGTAATATGTGAATCTGTGAGATGTAGAAGAGTTGGTAGCGGGGTAAGGTTAAGACGCTCCTAAGCTGAAAGGTCGCAGGTTCTAATCTTGCAGATACCAAAAATCTAACCATGTTAAGGGTTGGTGCAGTCTAGGCCGGGTGCGATTTCTAGGTGATTTTGACGGCTTAGATGCCACTGGTTCATGGTAACTTAGCCAATGACAAACCTGCTAGTCAGAGGGGTTCCACCACTTTGTCAACAAACAAACAAAAAGTAATATGTGAAAAGAAAATTTGATCGTTATTGCTTTCGTGTCAAAAAGTTTTATAACCATATATAATTAGAAAATTATAAATTATTGTATTGATAATAATAAATAATCTTTTTGTTGGTTTGAACTCTACCAATGTGAAGGCATTGCGTTTGTAAAAGTATATCTTAAATAAGTTAAATACCATTGATTATATTTGCTTTTATACATTCTATTTGATTTATATAATATTTTATTTTAAAATATTATAACATTTTGTTGAATTTGTGATTATATATCATTTTTTTTCAATGCCTACTTGAACTTACTTAAACTTGTGTAATGGTTGATGATTTTTATTATCGTTTAGATTTCATCTTTGTGAATAATAATCAGTTATTAAGCTAAGTACAATATTTGGTGTACAGTATTATTATAATTTTGTATTTTTTTATTATTTATTATTTATTATTATAATTTTATGTATTTTTTATTTTTTTTATTTTTTTCCTTAGAATAATTAGATAGGTATGTTTTCAATAAACCAACTTGTATTAAGTTTAAATATATTAATTATAAGTTGTTTGTTATTTATGATGTTTTATTTTTTTAGTTTAATTCAATAATATTAATTAAATAATTTAAATTTAACTTATCACAATCAAAATATATGATTTAAATAGAGTATATTGTAGTGTATTTGATATTAATTAAAAACATATATATAATTATAAAAAGTTATTGATAATTTTTAAATACACTTATTTTTTTCTTTTTCTTTTTTATATCTAAACTTTAACTTTGGTTTCATCAGAATTTTCTCCTTAGTCTCATGTTTTTTTTAATGAAAATGTGTGTGAAAGGTCTTTAGTTTTACATTGTTGAGGTACTGACAAAATCATTCAAGTCTTTCACATAGCTAAAATTGGCTTGGTTAGTGGATTCCACATTCTCTATGTGTTTCCTCATGTAGATGTAGAAACTCTTGTGTCATCTTCTTAATTTGTTTTTCACATCTTGCAACAAAATTGGCTGCAAATCATGGATAATTTTGGGGTCTATATAGAGCCTATGGGCTATATTAAGGGGGTTACAAAAATTTATTGGGCTATTTTCTTATATGGAAAGTGTTTTTTCAACTAAAATATATTTTTCCAATATTTATTAGTAAAATAAGTAAATCCAAAATGAATATCCTTTTGTATATTAATGAGGAAAATGAAAAAGTATATTTTCTCCCTAGCAAAATCTCCCTCCAATCTATCTTTCGCCCTTAATCTCAAGAGAAAATCTAGTGAAATAACTCATTCGCCCCCAATTTTCAATAATGGAGGCTCCAAAGGGTTATTTCTCCTTCATTTTTCCATGTAATTCAAGCATATGGTTGCATTCAATTGTATTTCTAGTCAATTTCATGTGATACCTTTTTTGAGAACTTGATTTCCCGTATTGGAGGAAAAATCAAGTGCTATTTTGTTCTATATAAAGGCTACAGTGATTCATGGTTCACCCACATCGGATTGCACTTACAAGGTGAAGGTTTTGGTTAATCTTATTCCAGTTTTCATTCTCAGTTTTCTAGACATTTTAATCTTTGCATAACATACCCATTGTCAAAGTCTCGAGTCTTGAAGGGGCATGTTGCACATGCAATTTATCAAAGAATACAAACTTGCATCACACTTTTTATCCAATAATTAACATGATATGTTTTTTATCATGTTTTTTAATGTTTTTTATCCACAGTTACAATAGATTATTATATTGTAAATTTACCTTCTATCATGGATTCTTTTTTAGGCCTGTTGATTTCGAGGGAACTATTGATTCTTAGGGATTATTTGGTGTTATTAGGGTTTTATTCTATCTTAGGAGTATTGGTTCCGTGAAAGTGTTATAGAGATCAAAATATATGATTTATTTTATGCCTTTTCATGTTTAAACTATCGAGTGACATTTATATGTTTTTAGTGGGATACTCTTGATGGAGAGACGCCACATGGTTTTTATATATTGAAACTTAATTTCACCCAGTTGTTCAAAATGTGTTTTTATTAGGATCTTTCTCTGCAGTTATTATTGGATATAAGGCGTTAATCAGAATGTATATGTCTATATTTTATGTATCTTATTATCGATGTTTGGGATGATTTTAATATAAATGAATGCACATTAATTATAATGGCAGGGCTACAGTGAAATGTTCATTATTTTGGTTGTGTTCTTATAGAGTTGTCCAAAGTGTACTAGTAGATTCTTTTATTTGTAATGAGAAGTTCGTGACTAGTAGATATTTTTATTCATATTGGCAAGTTCGTCAATTTTATTTGTGACCTAAATTTGTTGGGTTCAATACTTGTTTTATGATGGGTTTTTTTGTAAGGGTCATTCATAAGTAAAAAAAAAATTTGATGATTTGTTTTGATGTGTAACTGTTACCATCATCCAAAAATTGATCTAGTTATGTATGATAAATATATGATTTAGTTGGAGCACGATACTTCATTTCCATCATGATTGTATATATATGTGCAGGGCATGTTTGACGTAAGATGTAGATATTATGCTATTTGATATCTAGTCTTTTGCATTCAATGAGGGTGCTAAGACAATTTTGCCACATTTTTCTTGCTTTCAAAATTTTCAAGGACATGGATACAAACACCTCCTCAGTTTATCTGAGAAAAAATAGTCTTATTTTTTTGGTTTTTTTGTACTAGGGGAATCAACAACTAGGGGATGGGCTAGTACTCACGTGAGACGGGGTCCATGTATCAAATCCTGCTACCACTATACGCCTAGGTGCACCCACATGGACCGAACGTATGGGGCATAGGTAATTTGGGGTTATTTGAACTCGTAACCTCCATTTACAACATGTCCTTCATATCAAGCAAATCGTCGGTTGAGATACACCCCTGCTAGCAAAAAAAGTAGTCTTTAATAGAGTAGTTCTAATGATATGTGTGATGATGCACTAATGTGCTTTCTATTATTGTGCGTATATATTTTTATTTCTAATAACTAGGAAATAAGATGGGACCTTAGGGCATAGGGTCTTTAGGAAGAAAACAAATACAGAAAGCTACCTCCACGCAGATTTCCACCACCATCCCTCCCAAAAAATAGGAGTCATCAACACTTTGGCAGTTAGGGCCTCTAGAATTTCAGATACCGACCATCTCCAAGAAGAAAAAAACCACCTCAAAGAAGTCTTTTTGAACATAGGGTATGAGCCTAGGACAATTAAGAAACCTTGGATAAGGCCAATAATGGACATTCATATAACCATGTAACACCTAAAGATTTGGTTGACAACCACAATGACCATACTTATGGCACAAGAGCCTACTTACCTTACATCCAGGGGGTCACCGACAAGATATACAGAATCCTTAAAAAGAGTAATATTACGACTTCATTCAAACCCTTAGAAACTATTAAACAAAAAATGAAATTTGTTAAAGACCCGATCGACCCAAAACAACTTAGGGGAGTCTACAACATCCCGTGTTCGTGCAATATTAGCTATATAGGTGAGATTGGATGATCGTTCCACACCAGACTTACAGGTGAGATTGGATGATCGTTCCACACCAGAACATGAAGCCGACATGAGGATTGAATGAGTCCATACCTCAACCCTAGCTAAACATTGTGACAAAACCAAACATCAAATTTGCCTTGAAAACACCAAAATCCTAGCCAAAGAAAACCACTATTTTAAAAGAAAATTTAGGGAAGCCCTGGAAATCATCAAANTCAGCACAAACTAGCTTCCCTCTATCCTCAAAACTAAACTAAGTAAATAATCCTTCGTCCCTTAAATAAGATTACCCTACTTAATAAATACTTAATATTAATTTCCAAGTTTAAATTATGGTTGTCAACCTTTGAAAATCTCAAACCCTTTTTAACAATTAAAAATTTATAACTAATAGAAAGTTAATCTCTTAAAAATTAATTTTTAAAAAACTTTTTAAATAATTTATACCTAAAATTAATTAATATTATAAGTTTACATTTGTAGTAAAAGTTAGAATTATATAAACTTATAACTCATGAATACCAATAAAAAGTTTTAGTAGGAATTATTTAATAAATTTCAATAAAATTTTTAAAAACATTGGTTAACAAAGATTTAATAAAGTTAATAATTCAATATCTTTATGAAAAACTTTAATAAAGAAATATAAAACTTAAATAAAGAAACTATTAATAAATTGCAAACAATATTTTAATAACATACATTTGATTAAACTAAATCATATTACATTTTAAACCTAAAAAAAAAATTATAATTATAATTAAAAAGATTTTGAACATTAGTAAATTTAAAATATTGGTTAATTACAAAACAAGAATATTTTAAAATTAACATTTGCTGCCATATACAATTTAGGGTTTTTAGTCATTTCTTCTATCCTTGAAATCTCCAAATCGACATCCTCTTGTCACCACATCCCATCACTATTTATTCAGTTCTCTCACTCTTCATGTTACTCCGCAAACTGTCCTGATGATGGATCCTGTTTTGGATTCGAAACGTCAATATACAAATATGAATACTATGGTTTTTCTGAGTCCTGCTACAATTAACCACCACAGAAGTCTTGCTACAGACATCATTCATATTTTGGTTGTCAACAAAAGAAAGGATAAAGTGGCATTTGTATCTATAAACAAATAAGTAGGCTATTTTTTTCTTAAAGGGTAGCTTAAAAATGAGATATTTGGAAAACAAGCTAATTGGGAATTCATACACTATACTAAGGTTGTGGGTCTCGATAATACTCTGTGTTGTAATAATGGTTCATAGGTCCCATAATCACTCCACAATGTGAAGTGTTAAATTCTAATAGTTTGTTGGTATGTCAAGATTTGTGTCCCCGCATGTTTGTTGGGACATTAAGGCGCGAGATAAAAAGTGGAGTCCCCACTTTCCTTGAATCTAGTTAGTGTATTTCTGAGTGACCCAATATTGCTTGTGGAATGTATAAATAAATATCTCCTCTCCTCATTCATGCGTTTGTTCATTTGAGGGTCTAGAAGTTGAGAGACTCGAGATTTGGTATATACTCTTTTATTGCACTACCTTAGTAATATACAAAAACAAAAACCGAATCTTCCTAGCAAAACATTCACTAAGACGTTACAAGATTTTATAATTTAATGAAAGATTCACCGAGCTTTTACAATATTTTATAATTCAGTGACATGTTCGCCAAGATTCTACAATATCTTATAATTTAGTTAAAGATTCACCAAAATTTTACAACATTCTATAATAGAATGAAATATTTGCCAAAATATTTATATATACACATTATATTATTGATAAAAATAGCCTTCAACTTTTCCTATATATCAGGGAGATTCGCCAGTTTATTATACATATAAATTTTGCGGGTGTTCTTAAAATTATCCCTGCAACGAATGTGGAAGTTTTGCATTACTCCCTTTTTCGTTGCAAGGCATACCCCATGCATCCATACATTATTTCCCCTTGTGGATGTAGAAGTTACCCACCACTCATCACCTTACCATTTCTTGCATTTTGCATTCCACGCCAAGATTGGGTGTTGTTAAGGAAGTTCTTGTTGACTCATACCCTTGCTTTTGTCCCCTACATATCTATCCCACATGGTATTTTGCATGCATATGCAAATCCATTTGCTTCAGTCATTAATAATATTTCATTATGTGTTTGCATGCTTATTTATACTTACTTTTGATTACAAGCGGATCCTTTTAAGGTGACAAGTTCCATTCACATAAGTTGAATACGAGGACAGCTAGGTGCCGATGATCCTATTTATGGAAAACTTGATCACATAGCATGAATATCTATTGATGTGTCATATTCAAAAGAACATATAATTAAACTGTGTGTGGATTTTGTCCATATTTGGGAAATACAAAGAATTACGATAAAAAGAAACATGGTTTGCAGGAGAAAGCTTGAACCTTCTTGTGGGGACATTATAACTCAATTGCTCACAAATATTTTCATTGGTTTATTGCTTATAAATGATACTTGGGAGTGTAAGAAAAGGAACAAGGAGGAATAGATTATGGACTTCAAGGTTGGAAAAAGGTTGGTTTTGTGCTTAATGTTTTTATTTTAGAGGTGTGGTAGTTTGTTGCACCAAAAGGTTTTATGCTAAGAAAAAAAATGTGAATGTGAAATAAGAGTGGGTAACTCAATGCCTTTCACCCCTTTGACATTTAGACGGATGCTCTATCTTCTAGAAAACAAATGAAACGCTTTTGGATCTCTGAGGTTGATGCTTTATTATATGAACATCTAAGTGGCATCGATATTTTAAGGGAATGGATTTCATGATAATTGGTTGAAAATTCCATTCCATTTCAAACTAAGAACAGTCAGTTGGCGAAACCATATCAAGAATTAGCATGCTTTTTTTCCCATGTAATCAGACATGTATTACCCCATTTTTTAACCCTAGAATGTAACTATATATTTAATGATGAAACTGTTGGAATTCAAACATAAATGGTCTATGGAAACCAAAGATATCATAATTATATACATTGATTGATAATATAAAAATCCTTAACAGTTGCAAACAAAGGAGGAAGCATAGATAGGGGGATATGATCCCATAAGTGTGGGAAGTGAAGCAATTCTAAGGGAAGAAGAACTTAGTCAGTTATATGACATGCATCCTTATAAGCCTTAATTAGGGAATTTATACCAATTCCCTAAACCCCGTGATTATGAGAGTTGATTTAATCATTGTTTATTAACCTAAGCTTGGGATTAAATGGAGAAATGTGGGCTCCTCATGACAACCACATAGAGGTTTGTGTGTATGCAAATATCATGTTGGGATTTGAAAGGATTTATCCTTCTAGAAATCATTCATCCATCATTCTTACTAGTAGGAATTGGGGAATCAAGAGGGGAGAACAATTATGTTTCTAACTATACTTGTATGAATGTTAATGATATTATCACGGTGAAAGGATACCAATAATTATCGGTTTGACTAAAAGAGGAAACATTACCTACTGTTGAGTATCCCTAAATTTCCACCAATGAGATTCAATAACCAACATATGCTCGAGCACTAGAACGGAATTGGGATAGCCTTAGGAACTACCTGTATAGAAGGGGATCCCATTCTTAGTGGTGTGTAGGCTTAAGGGAAAGAGTGATGGTTGATTTAGATATCTATAGAGGGGGGTTTGGCACTAGAGATTTTTATGGGTTGTGGAATGAAAAAATAACTTGGGAGATTCACCCTTGTTGAATGTTAGCCTCGGATCGGGGGTGGTCTTTGTCATAGAGAGATTGTGGCAGAGTGCCTAAAGCTAGGAGGAACATCCTTCATGTACATCCAATTGGAGGATTACCTCCATAAAGGTAATTGTTATGACTATGTTAAGAAAAGTCATTTTATTTTATGTAATGTTATGTATTGTATTAATATCCAAATTCTTTGTTTGGTGTGAATGGAATTAAATTGCATAATGATGGAAGAAATTATGATAGAGTTCCTTGTGTTGAGGCTAAATTTGAGTATTAAAGGCTATTGTGTCTTTGTTTTTTGTTGTTGAAATTGTACAACTAGCTAGATAATTCAATTTTGGTATTATAAAAGAAATGTTATGGTGAAATTGAGGTACCCCGTGGCCTCGGCCTCAATAATGCAAAGGGACTACTAGGTACATGACATAATGATATCAAAGCTCCAAATTACAACATTAGGGTTATATGGGATAGAAGTTAGCTTGCACATGAAGAATTTTAGTTCATATTTGAAGTGTTTGACATAATTCATCCATTAGAGTAATTGGAGAAAAACAATGTTGAAGCTTGCACATGTTGAAATGGGTCCACCAATTACCATATTGGAATGTTGATATAATATTTGGGTAGGTTATGAATGCAAAAATGAATAACTTCTCGAATTTTAGAATCAACTCTAAGGAAATTTGGGAGAAATGTAGTTTGCAAGCTATATGCTTGATTAAATGTATCAATGAGGAAAAAACTAGAAGAAAATGCACAATTTAGATGGCCACTATTGTGGTTCAATTTCAAACAACGAAGTTTGAACTTGTTAAAAATACCCAAATTTTAAGGGTGGTAGGTTAAAAATGGAGTATAATGCATCAAATCAAGAGGCAGTGGGGATGAAATTCTTTCAAAGGATTAAAATAATAACTAGGTGGTTGATATTATGGGACCATGTTAAAAAATTCCTGTTGGTTGTTGGTTGCATCTTAATTATGTGTGTGCACATGTAGATACATAGATATATTTTGTATATGGAGAAAACCCCAAAAAATATTACATGGACTTTGGCATTAAACATGGAGGAGGCTAGGTGGAGTTGGACATACAAGTGGTGGCCTTGGATCAAAAGGTAAATCTGTAGTGGAAGTCGTACATTGATAAGTGGTAATTTTGGAACTCAAAGAGTGGTTTTCGGGAACCACATTATAAAGTCCAAAATAGATAAAGACTGACAAGTTAGAGGTGGTTTTTGAATTTTGGAGGGAAAAGGTCTTGGTAAATACCTACAAGTTCAACCTCCAAAATTGGTTGATATGCACACATCTCATGGAATCCCATGTCATAATATGTGAAAGGCGGTTTCAAATAGGTGCGTTGGTGATTTTTTTAGGCTAACATAGTGGTATTGGAAACCACTTATCAAGGTCCAAAATGGTTGTGTGATTCACATGCCTCCTAGTGGCTATCAATTTTAAAGGAAAAGGTGTATGTTAAAGGATGGTAGGATCGATCTCCAAAATGGATAGGTGAGTGCCATGTGCTTGGAAAAACCAGTGCATAACAAAATCAAAAGGGAAATTTTTGGTTGTGGTGGTAATTGGTTTTTGGATCCCAAAACCATGGTTTTGGTAACCACACTTGAAGATCTAAAACAATGAGAGAATGCCATGTGTAAAAGGTGGTTTTTTAAATTTCAGAGGGCAAGGATCATGTTAAATATTGATAAGTTCATTTCTCAAAATTGATCCGAACCATAGGTATAGATCATGTGTGCTAAAAAACAGTTATTAGGGATGAGACACCACAGTCACATCGGGTTGTGTATTAGTGCCAAGTGGATGAATGAATAGTTATAAAGATATTGGGTGGTCCACATTTGATTTAATTAAGTATAAATAGATATGGAAAGAGAAAGGTAAAATGGACACAATGACAAGGTAAGGTGAAAATGGGAGATGACATGGAATATGTAGGTTCCAAGATGTGAGACCCCACTACAAAATCAGTAGCCATGTGTCATGCCACATCAATAGTGGAAAATATTTGAATTAAAAAAAATTGTAGCCAAAATCTTGTTTTGGGCATAGCATGAGCATATTAACTTCAAAATTAATGATTTTTTGGGGGATATTTCCATGGTATGGATGTGACAAAGAGGGATGTTTCCTATTCAACTCTAGATTTCCATACATGGACAATTCGTGGTTTTTTAAGAGTAGGGGGTTACTCATTAATAGGAGTGATGTTGATGATGTAATTTACACAATGAATATTATTATTAGGAATATAAAACCTAGTGGATTATTTGGCCAAATTCCAAAGGGTTTGGGGTGGAGATGTAAAAATAGGCCAAAATCCACTATTCCAGGTGAAATTTTGGTGATTTTGGAAATCCTGGAGGAAGGAAAAGTGACCCAAGGGATCCAAAATAGAAAATATTTCTTACTTGATATTTTATTTTTTCAACGGTATGGACAACTCTATTGAAGCAAAAAAAATCCAGTTTCACTATATTTGGAAGATAGTAGTTTTTTCCAAAAATTCAAAGTCTAGAGAAAATGCAAAAAGGGCAAAGTGGACAATTCCAAAATTATGTAGAAATTGAATGGAGCGTCATATAAATGATTTGGGAGTTATTGAGTACTCAAAATCATATGCATTCTTAGTTCTCAATACAAAAAAATTGGTTGTCCCTTTCTTCTACAACTGGATGAAGTTGGTCTTGGAGCTTGATTGCATCAATGAGGGAATTGCACAAATTAGGAAAATGGTAATTTAAATAAGTTCTAACATATATCTCTAATATCATAATGGAGAATAAGTATAGTCATTGGAAAGGTAATTCGAAGGATAATATATGTATCAAATCACCCTTGGGAATGTGAATTTGGTTTTTTTATAAAGTGAGCATATCAAAGCCTCTTGGATTAATTAGACAAGGAAATTATCTATGTGGGTGACCTCCATAGTATCCCAAACTTTGTAAAAAAGATGTATGTTAGTAGAAGAGTGTACTAAAGGTGAAATTGACTTAGAATAATTGAAAATACTTCATCATGGTGCTTGGAAAATAGTGTTAAGCACAATTTGATGACTAAAATAGGGTAGAGTTACTTACCAACTAGCAGGTTAAATGATTAGAACACTAATTGTTGATGGTGTATGGAGAAAGAGTGCATGAAATGCATTGAATAATATCACCATACAAAGGTTCATTAGTGTAGAAGAGGTATGGGTGATTTTGGTCATTATGGTTGTTTATTGTGTACAACCAAGTCACACAATGATAGGAATAACGGTTATGGAATAGATCAACAAATAAAGAATGAGATTAAAATCATGCATAAGGGGATGATTCAATTCCTCAACCCTCTATAGTAAGGAAATGAGGGCAATTGATGAAACAATGCAACTCGTTGTTGCAAACGATTTCAAAGAAGGAAGTCATGGGAGCCTTATATGGTAGAGGAAATCTACTAAGATAGAGAACATGTAGTTCATACAGGCAATGGGTGAACCATCTATGTTGGCAAGTCATGTGTATGCCTAGAAGAGTTGCAAAAATATAAACTAGAAACGTATTTGTAAAGAATGGGAATAAAATTATGAACTTCAAGTTACTTGAAAGTTGTCAGTGAAAGAATGAAGC
The DNA here is from genome assembly GCA_001517045.1 of Pseudotsuga menziesii. NCBI lineage: Eukaryota > Viridiplantae > Streptophyta > Pinopsida > Pinales > Pinaceae > Pseudotsuga > Pseudotsuga menziesii. The sequence continues at coordinate 175,256 of LPNX010837536.1, forward strand.
ATTCCACTATGTGGAGTTGTTTTATAAGACAAAATTGAACTTGTTAGAGAATTATCCATGGAAATACAAAGGAATATTCTAGAATTGGAACAAGATTAAGGAAACTTGGAGATAAGTGTTGGTCACTCTATATGCAAGTTAATAAAGCTAACATACAGAATGCTCAATATAAATTGTCAACCCAGGGAAGTCTTTTTATTTCAAAGATAATTCACATTGTCTATGCATTAACACTAAGTAGCTGATCAATTGAATGAAAGATGAACTGTCCTATTTATCTGCTCAGTCAAACTCCTCTCATAGCTAAACTAATCTAAGTTACCTCTCTAGAAATTCAGAAATGCAATTACTTCCTACAATATCAATCCAGCAATTGATTAATCTAGAAATAGAGAACTAGAATTACTTTTGTTGGGATATATTATATTCCTTGGAAGGTTATAATGTATTTGTATTATGTCGGAAGTTGTCTACAATCTTATGTAAAAGAGTAATACATTTAACCCATAGTTATATGGTGTTGTATTTACTTCTGTAGAGTATTTGTCCATGGTATTATATTAAGAGATGTTATTTTGGAGAATTATATTATCCCACATGCAATATGTGAGAGTAACTCCTCCTCATCTCTTAGTATATAATAGGGTCAAGTGAGTCTCTACATAATCATGTATTCTTGATGTAGTAGTGGTACTATTGTCTCTTAGTATATAATAGGGTCAAGTGAGTCTCTACATAATCATGTATTCTTGATGTAGTAGTGGTACTATTGTGACATTGTTGTGGTCAAGTGAGTCTCTACATATCATGTATTCTTGATGTAGTAGTGGTACTATTGTGACACTATTGTACATCATATATATTCTTTGGGATATGTGTGCTTTGCTCTCTTGTAAGATTGGAGAAGACATTATGGAGATTATAGAAGGCTACCTTCCCATGGATGTAACAAATTAGGGTGAACCACGTATATCGGTGTTCTCTTGTTATTTTGTTTTCCTGTTCTTATCTTTTATGATATGTTTTTGGTTTCTTAGATAGGTTAACTAGTTTAGCTTGACTCTACTATTCTAACAACTTTTGCAGAAAGTTAAATCCTAACATTATTAGACTATATGTAAATCCATCATCACTAGTTTAATTCAACTAATATAAGAATTGGAAATAACGACAATTTGAATTAAACAAACTCCAAACCACAATCTGACTGAATTAACAAACCTAAGAAAGAAAAGTAATTGAAAGGAACTAGAGTTGATCTTAACTGTAACAGCTATTGGCACACATGCATAATGGAAACTAACCTACAGAATCGACTGTCACACCACATAGTTACAGCTTAAGGGAAATGCAAACATTACTATCCAAGGGGTTACAATGATAAATCATTTCTGTTGCAACTACAGTAAATAATGCAATTACTGAAACTTACACACCACACAACAAACAATCAAAACATATAATTAACTCGGAAATATCTATGGAAGGCAATCCCAGCCTTCGAACAGAGACGCTAGAACTAACATAGGTTAAAATGCAGAGATCAAAAGAATCATGCTCCTTATATTAAAATGACGAACTACAAAGTACAGTTCTCAGTCACAGCTTACACTGTATGATCCAATATCATCCAACCCTTGGATTAGAATGTTTCCCAATATTTATACATGATCAATCATAGCCTTCACCCACTGATATAGGGCATCCATGAAGATGTACGATCTTCAGGATGCCTTGTTACAACTAGCTGCTACAGCTGTGAGTGGAATTGAATTCAAGTAGAGAATATAGGGAATCTTTTTGCTTGAGCCATTAGTGAATAAACATAACCAATTTAGGGAATACCCTATCTGTTGCAGCTAATCCTTAAGTAGCGGAGCGTTGTCACAACTGAGTCTGTTGCAACTAATACTGTTGCATCTATATGTGGAATGATGACCTCTATTTGTGTCCAACGTGTGGAGCTGTGACTGGAAAGTAATAGCTGGCATTGAAAGCTCATATTATCTTCAAACCACTCAGGTTGCTTCAGCTGTACTTCTTAAATCTTGAATTATCTTTATGAAATCACAATGTATTAGCATAATTCAAGAGACAAATTTCTGAACATAACAATCATATGCATTAATAAGATAAAACAATAATAAATCATACATGTAAAGATTCAAGGCTCAATATGAGAAGAAAACATATGTCTAGTGCATGGAATGGAGTAAGATAAGGCAAAAAGGGGTATAATAGGTGTGGTCAAAAAGGGGTAATTCAAGACCCAACATCTCCCCCCAACTATCCCGTTGCATTTCCTCATGCAGCAACTCCACTAATCTGAGTCTGATTCTAGAATTGTACCTTGTTCATGAAGTGAGGAAAAATTGTAGGAGTGCTGAGGAGGTTCACTTTCATCTAGTTTCCCTTACAGGCCACCCAGTACTTCCAACACTGCTTATCTTCTACCTTAGTCAATGAAAAATCATCCCTGTATGGCCTTGTTGGCCACCAAATGAGTGGAAATTTAAACTTAAGTCCCAGCCAATGAACTCCACATTGCTTCATACGGTCCACATATCCTCCGACCCTAGGGAGTGCATGTTTAAAAATTTTAAAACAATAAGGGTACCTTTTCTTTAAGGCTGGAGAATAAGTCTACCATCTATGTTTAATGCCTTCTAGGGATAGTTGTTGTTTCCTAGAAATCTGGTCAACACAAGTAGAAATGACCTTTTCTTGAAGTTCAATCAGCTGTTGGTTTTTCATGGGAGATGCCAGCCTCTTTTCCTGAAAATTAAGAAGAAGCCGAGGGGATTGAGGTTCACTCTTAATCCAAATGTTGGAGTTAGCCTCATTCTGAGTGGTTGTCTGAAAGGCCCTCTCTCAGTGCACATGATTGTTGATAAAAGAGGCAAAGGCCCTCAGCTAGAAATCTCCTAAGTAAGGAGCGGGGTTAGAATGCAAGTCCAAAGGATAGGCCATCTCATGCAAATAAAACTCACATAGAAGGTTATGCTTAGTGAAGTTGCTTTCCATAAAGGTTTCAAAAAACTGGGCAGAGGGTGTCAAATTATAAGGTATCCCTTCCCTTAATGCTTTTAATTTAAACAAAGTTAATTTTTCATACAAAAATACCGAATAGGAGGGAGATGGAGACATGAAACTCATTAATTCTTGGAAGAGGGAACACAACTGCTCTTTCTCTGTCTGCATCGATTTGAAATTATTTAACTGCTTCAACTCTTTTTGTACCTCTTCCCAACAGAGATTTTGAAACATTAGTTCCTTTGCCCATTTTTCCCTCAATTCCTTAATAGTCTTTCTGTGCTCAGCAAGAGGAACCATTCCTTCCTGGAAACTATCCACATGATCTTTCCACTTCCTTACTTCCACTCTTAACAATGAGAGCTCTGCATTCTCTTCATCATCAGAAACTAAAACAAATTCCTGAGGAATTTGCACTTCTACCTTATCACCTGATGTTTCATCCTTATCTCCTTGAATCGAGAGTATAACAGTTTCATCCTTGCTCATTATTTTTGCGATTCCCTCCTATATGGCTACTTCAGTAATCAATTCTGGAGATGTTGGTTCTTGTGTGACAGCATCCTTCTTCATTAGTGTTGCAACAATCTTTATTTGTGTATTAGATTCAACAAAGGTGATTGAAAATGTTGGTTCTTGTCTAGCAGCATCTTCTATTACCAATATTATAACAACCTCTATCTATGTGGCTACATCAACAAATAATTTCAGGGGTACTGGTTCCTGTGTGACAGTATCCCTATTTTGAACCCCATCCCAACAATCTTCAGTCTGCACTATGTTCTCAACAAGAAATTTTGGGGATGTTGGTTCTTGTGTAACAACATCCTCTTCCTATTTGACTTCTTCCTGGATCTGTTCTGTGTCTTGAGACTGTTCTGGAGTTTATTCAAAGTCTTCTAGGTTGTAAGCAAGAATTTTTTCAACCAATGGCTTGACTATTTCCAATTGAGTAGCCGCCTCAACAAGAGTTTCTAAGGGTGTCGGTTCTTGTGTGGAAACATCCTATCTCACAACTTTTCCCAACTGTTGAGGTTGCTCCCGGGTAACTTCAATATCCCTTGTTGGATAGGATTGCAATTTCTCATCTTCCCCAACTTCTAAATCAGGGATCTCTGGTTCATCTTTAGCCTTCAGCTCCACCGCAGGTGCCTCTTTTTATTCTTCAGTTGCTTGTACAGGTTTCTGTGCCACAAATTCCCGCACTATAACTTTATATCCTGATTGGTCAAAGATTTCACCACATTCTGGGCAGACCACTTTATCAAACGCATCACCCTCCTCCTTAGGAGGTAATCCTTCCAATTGGTCTGTAGCTTCTACCAATGTACATAGCCTTTTCTCCACATGTTTCTTGCATGATTCCTTCCAGCTTTCCAATTCGTTACGAAGAACCTCTACTTCTTCCTTCAGCAAACTATTTTCATACAAAATTCCCTCAAATTGAGGTTCTTCTACAGTAGGTTCCTGTGGAGCAGCCTCTGACCGGGGTGTCAAAATAGTAAAATTCAATGTTATCCCATCTTGCTCGTGCTACTTTTGCTGCTGTGATGGATTTGGTTCTTCTTCTCTTTACTAGTCGTGATGCATGTACCTCTTCTTTTGATCTTCTTCATTTCCTCCGTGGTACAAGGTTTTCTAACTTTTCAACTTATGTAGAAGGAATATCTCCCTCTTCAGTAACTCCCCTTATCTCTTCCATCTCAATTTCTTCCTCGATTAAAGTTCCCCTCCATTCAGGAGAGGATTCAATGTTGAGGATATCTGCATCTCCTTCTGTCATTATAGCTCCCACAACCTCATCTTCCATTATCGCAACATCCAATGCTGCTCCAGTTTCAGCTTCTGCTTCCGGAGCTTCCACACTATATATTATGTCCATATGGTTTGGTGGTGTTGCAGCCTCTCCCAATTATTCCTCTTGCTTAATTCAGTTCTGTTCTGACACTATCTCATCTGCCCCCCAAATGAATTGGAGGGACTTAGGTCCTCCTCTTCTACTTCCACTCCCCCCAACTGTGCAAGTGTCTCTTTTTCCTGTTCTATTTGGACACCACCCAAAAGTGTAGGTTCTTGAATTATCGAAGGCTGGCTAGTGAAATGTTGCCAGGTTTGGTTCTGATGTTCTAAGGCCCTTAAGATAAGCTGTTTAATTAGGCCATGATGGGTGAGAGAAGAACATGGGTGTCAGGTTGATCTCACAAACCCCGCCATGTGATGTAGGTTTTTAAACAAATAAAATGGAATGTTGAGTTTTAAATCCCTATCGCGTAAATGACATAGTAGGGGAAAATCAGAGAAGTAAACAACCTGATACCTACCTTCACATGTGATGTACTTATTCAGGAATACTTCCACTTCATTCCAAGGGTGAGGCAGTGATTGTAGTGCTATCCCTCACTTTGCTTAACGGAATTGTTCACTAACTAGCAGAAAATCTCGTACTGCAGCCACATTGTGGGTTCTTCTTCCAAAGCAGGTCCTTCCCCCTGAGGAAGACCAGTAACTTAGGCCACAATATCCTCAATAACTTCTATGCATAGACCTCTGAATTATGAATGGGTTTCTATCAAATTTAGAGCAAAGTACACAGTTGTTTCTTGATGAAAACCATTTAAGCATTGAAAGAACTTAGTCCAACCAGCTGCTTCGAAAATGGAAAAAACCTTTGCGTTTCTATGGAAAGCCCACGTATCTACAGGTTCATGTCGAGTTGGGATACCCATATCATCTATCTTTCTGAATTCTGGTATGAACTCAACAAATTACAAGTCCATAAATGGAAGTTACAGCAAAAATAAATGAAATCAACAAAGTTTAGCAGAATTGCAGCTGCGAGAAATAGAAGGATAGGAAAAGTTTAGCGGAATCGTAGCTGCAGAAATAGGGAAATCGACGAGAATTGGCAGAGTCATAGCCACAAAAAGTAGGGAAATATTCAGGATTTGGAGGAGTCACAACCAAGAGAAATAATGAATCATAGGAATTTGGCGAAGTCGCACCTGCGAAAAACAGGAAAATGGGTAAAATTTAACTGAGTCGCAGCTATGAAAAATGGGAAAATGGGTAAAATTTAACTGAGTCACAGCTATGAAAAATGGGAAAATGGGAAAATTTTTAATGGAGTCGCAATTGTGAAAAAAGGGAAAATGGTCAAAGTTTTAACGAAGTCACAGCTGCGAAAACGAGAAAATGGTCAAAATTTAATAGAGTCGCAGCTGTGACTGAATTGTTCATCATTCATTTTTTTCCAAGGAGCTTTTCCGAAACAGGAAAATAGACTAGGGCGTTCGCAGTCATTAGGAACAGTCATGACCACTACTCCTTAAGTAAGTTCCTACACAGATTCTTCAAAGAAAACCAATCAAGTGTAAAGGAAAACAAAATAAAAATAAAACAAAACATCAACTTATTTGTGTACAAATTCTTGTGTGGAAATCACAGTGTCCTTTTAAAGATTGACAAGGGCAGACAAAAATTCCTGCCCTTGCATTAACTGATATCCTGGATCAGCTGCAGCATGTGAGATAAATGCGTCCCTTGAGATTGGCTTGTGATATAGTCGCAGCCTGTGACCATTGTCAATAATGGAATATGATCTTCATCAATAGCAACCAGGCGGACTGTGCCATTGTCAAATACCATGTCTATCTGGTATGGACCCAACCATCTTGTTCAAAGCTTCCCTCTGAAGTCCCTCTTGAACCTAGAATCATATAACAATGCCCAGTCTCCTTCACAGAAGACTTTCTTCTTTACGAACCAATCATGCCACTTAGATCGTTGCTGTTGAATTAATTCTGTTTGATGTACAACAGGTATTCATTTTTCGTCGAGTTCATTTAACTGCTTCAATCTGCTCCTCTGAGCTTCTATTAAATCTAATTTTTCCTCCATAGTTGTATTTAAGGTTTTGATTTCAAATTCAATAGGAAAGACAACATTCTTACCATACACCAAGTCATAAGGGGAGAATATCATACTATTGCGCCACGTAGTGCAATATGCCCAGAGTGCCTCTAGAAGTCTGTCATCCCAGCCTCTGCGATGGCTTTTGGTTGTTTTTGTGAGAATAGATTCAATCACTTTGTTGGTACTTTCCACTTGGCCATTGGCCTGTGGGTGATAAGGTGAATTTATTCTATGCTAAATGTGGTACTTTGTAAAGAGCTTCCAGTTTGGGGGACACAAACTACAATCCTCCATCTGTGACTATCTCCTTGGGTACCCCAAAATGACTGAAGATTTCTGCATATAGGAAATCTATTACAGCCTAATCATTGGCCTTGACCAAGGCCACAACCTCCACCCATTTTGTCATATAATTGGTGCAAACTAAGATGTAAACTTTATGATTCGAGGGGGGGTTGACGGGCCCAACAAAATCCAAGGTCCATCTGTCAAAGGGTTCAACCACCAGCTATGGTTGAAGGGGAATCTCATCCAATCTGTTAGGTTGGACCATCCTCTGACAGCTATCACAAGCCTGTACATACTTCTTCGCGTCCCTGAAAACTGTTGGCCAATAATAGCCCATTCGTAATACCTTATGACTTGTTCGTTTGTCGGCAAAGTGTCCCCCATAGGGCTCATCGTGGAAATCCTTCAAGATACTGGAAAATTCATCCTCTCTTACAAATATCCTGATTTCAATATCAGGGCCTATGTAGAAAATATGACCATCTATCCAACAGTACCTGGGACTTTGTTGGATGGTCTTCCTTTTCTCTCTCTTTGACAGATGTGTTGGAAGCTTTCCTGCAACCAAATAGCTAGCAACATCTGCGTACCAAGGGGAATGAGCTGATACTGCAAACAAATGTTCATCTGGGAAACAATCTTCAACTAGCATGCTATCATCATTGTTAGTAAAACGAGATAAGAAAATTCAGCAACAACATTTTCCTTTCCAATTCTATCAATAATTGTAATGTCGAACTCTTGTAATAGTAACATCCATCTAGTTATCCTAGTATTTGCAATAGGTTTGTTGATTAAATACTTGATGGTTGAATGGTCAGTGTGCACAAAAGTGGGGTATCCAATGATGTAGTGTCTGAATTTATTGATGGAATAGACAATGGCTAAAAATTCCTTTTCTGTAACAATGTAATTGAGTTCATAAGGGGTCAAGTTTTTACAAATATAGTAAATTGCATATGGGGCTTGACCATCCTGCAGTCCCAGCATTGCTCCAATGGCAATGTCAGAGGCATCATATGAAATGTGAAAAGGCAGATCTGAATTGGAGCCCCTTAAGATAGGAGATGTAGACAACCTTTTCTTAAGTTCAATGAACGTTATTTGGCATGCATCATTCCAATTGAACTGTACATCCTTCATCAACAAAGTAAATAAAGGAGAAGCTAGTTTGGAAAAATTTTCTATGAATCTTCTATAATAACCAGCATGCCCTAAGAAGATATCGACCTCTTTTTGTGTTCCAGGAGTGGCTATGTTTTCAATTACCTTGATTTTGGATGGATCTACTTGGATACCATTAGTAGAGATAAAGTTCCCCAGAACGACATCCTCTCTCATCATCATATGGCACTTTTCATTGCTTAAAGATAGTCCGGTTACTCATAGCGTGTTAAAACCTTTTCTAAGTTTCGGAGTGCCTCCTCAAAGTCACTGCCATACGGGGTAAATTCATCCATGAAAATATCCATACTGGCATTAACCATCTCTGAAAATATGCCAATCACAGCTCTCTAAAAGGTGGCAGGTGCATTGCACAAACTGAAGGGAAGTACCTTGTATGCAAAGGTACCCTAGGGATAGGTTAAAGTGGTCTTATCTTGGTCTTCAAGAGCGATATGGATTTGGTTGTACACGCTAAACCCATCCAGGAACGAAAAAAATTTCTTCCCAAACAAGATATCAAGTACCTGATCGATGAAGGGCAAGGGGAAATGATCTTTCTGTGTTGCTTTGTTTATCTCCCTATAATCCACATAGACTCCCCATTTCTTGTTCTTCTTTGGTACTATCATGAGTGGAGAAACCCACTCACTTTCTGAGATCGGATATATAAACCATGCTTCCAAAATCTTTTGAATTTACTCTTTCACTATGTCCCTCAGGTTGGGGTTCATCCTTCGTTGTGGTTGGCACACATGTCGAGATTCACTTTTAATGTAAATGTTATGGGTGCATAGATTAGAAGGGATACCCTTCATATCTGTGTACTCCCGAGCAAATGCTCCCTTGTGTTGTTTTAGGAGTGTGACCAGGCGTTCCAGTTCATCAGGAGCGAGATCGTGATTGATATTCAGTGTTTTTCCTAGCTCTATCTCAACTAGAATACTTTTTGAATTCTTGAGTACTGGAATTAGGCTGGTGTCACTAACTAAATTCTTCTCTGTAGGATTTTCTTGTTTTTCTTCATCTAGAGTACTATTCAAGATCTGGTAAACATGTTTATTGAAAGATGTAGGCTCACTTATGAAACTATTGATAGCATCATCCTATGTTTCATCTTTGAAGGTTAAGGATTTCGCTATCGTTAATAGTGGTTGAACACCATCTTCCTCCTTTAGCTCCATCCATAGCAAAGTTTTAGCTTCTAAGCTAGGTCGAGTTGGAGGGTATAAGGTAAGACATTTTCTCTCGGTCCCATCTGAAATGGTCATAGACCCTGACCGGCAGTGGACGTAACCATTTGTTGTGGCTAACCAAGGTCTTCCCAGGATCAACGAGTGCCCCCCTAGCTACGACTTCAGCTGTAACACCAAGGAGTCTGCGAGGTACTCCCACGAATCTACTAAGACAACGAGGTAATCCAAGATTCCCTCTAGTTTTATGGTGAACCTATCATCAAGTTCTAAAATGGTAGGTGTCGGCCAAAGGTTGTTGAGGCCAATATTTCGAACAGTTTATATGGTCATAATGTTAATGGTTATGCCTAAATCTACCAAAACATTTGGTATCTAGGTGTCCCCATTTTGTACTATGATTGTAGGGTTCCAAGGATCATCATATTTGGCCAGGAGGGTCATTCCCATTATCAGTTCAAAAAATTTTCCTAAAACATGGATAATGGGAGGATCCCTAGGTTTTCTACCTGGTTTTCTTACACAAAGATCCTAGAGTGTCTTGGCGTAGATAGGCACATCATGGAGGGCCTACAACAGTGGAATTTTGACATATAATTTTTGTAACTCTCCTAGGAGTTTAAACTAAGGTTATTCCATTGTTTTCTATAATGTCAGATGTTCAGGGTATGGCAGTTCTCTAACTAGATGTGTAGGTTGTGTTTTGATGAATGTTTCTCTCTATGTTTCAGCTGGTGTCTTAGTAGGACTTTCAGCATCCTCAATGATGGGGATTGTTGTATTCAATGGGTATTGCTGGTTCAATCTTGCTTCAGTCACTGGAGATGGAACATATTCAATGACTAAAGGCTCCACAACCCTCCTTGATCGTATGCGTATATCATGGCATGGAACTAGGGTAATGTTGGCAATCTCAAATTGGTGGAGTACTTTATTATTGTTTGGGTTAGGATTAGGTTGAGCAGGAAGTTATGGTCGTATTGGCATATTCATCGGTGCAACATTGTTTTGAAGTTGCAACTGCGACTAGTGGTACTATTAGTGAGGGTAAGGTTGAGGAGGATACTATTGATGAGGTAATTGTTGCTAAGGAGATTGGTTATGAGCAAACTGATTCCCTGGATGGGAGTTCCTCCATCCAGGAGACCAGGAAGTTGGCTGGTTTGATTTTTGTGGCATCCATGGTGACCAAGAGTTAGGATTATGCATGAAATTTTGAGATGGATGCCATTGATTGTTAGAATAATGTGAAGGGAATTGTGTATTCATGTGATTCATACCATTCATATTTTTCATATTTTTCCAGAAAGGTGATGGGTCTGGATTGATACCTTGATGTCGAGGCTGCTAGGGCTTCTTCTGACCAATGAAGTATGCGTGTTCCACATCAAGAGTAGATTCCTGTAGGACTGCCTTCACTTGGGGAAGAGAAGGACATTCCTTAGTGTCATGGTTCAGTTCACAGAGTTGGCATACTTCCACTTTGTCAAGTGGAAACTCCTTTAGAGGGTGTTTCTTTTTGCATCTTGGACATAATACATTGAGTGTCAAGTATTCTACTGCTTGCCTCTATTTTTATCTCAGGACATCCATTTCTAAGGAAATGGAACTCATCATCTCTATTTTAAAGTTCTCTAGAAGGTTTCCTATTTCTGCACGAGAGGCTCCCCCATTGGATGACTTCTATGTTCTGTTGAAGACATCTTAGTCCAATCCTTTGTCACGGTTGTTGGTTCTGGAGGATTCTCTTGAGTATATTCGACATAAGTCGACAATATCTTCGAATGATTCTTTAGAGATATCCCATTTCCCTAACAAGTTCAAAATATCTAGGCAATATTCTTTGATCCCACGTAATAGGATGATTTTGAGCACATCTCTTCCCATGTCAGTTTGTCCTGCCCTCTGTACATTGTACATAAAGCATTCCACAAAGTCTTCTAGACTTTCTTCATCTTTCTGCACCAGCTTGAATAGTTCTTCCCTTTTGTCTTTGGTCCTGCCATACTCTTGGTATTTACCATGGAACACCTACTTCATTTGTTCCCAGGTGGTGACAATTTCACCACCCATGCTCATAAACCATCTCAGAGCGTTGTCCTTCAGGGTATCTAGGAAAAGCTTTAATTTTTGCTCACTGGGCGTTTATTCATAGTTGCGACAAAGGATATCAAACTCAAAAAGAAACTCGTATGGGTCCTCTGTGGCTTTCCCATGGAAATGTGCTAATACTAATGGTGAAATGTTCTTCATGGGGTCCTGACCAATTGGCTGTCGAATGGGGAATTGAAGTGTAGCAATAGTCTCCTTAGGTAGAGGTTTTCCATCATTATGATGGTTATCCCCTACTCCTTCCTCGTGATCATCTGGATCACATTCGTTATTCATGTTTTCCTTTGCTCTTTCATGTATTTGCTTCCTCTGATTCTCCCACTCTTGTTGAAGTTGTAACCACTCTTCCTTTGTGACCTCTTTCTTGTCTACGTGGTAAACCACCTCTGGATCACCTCCTCCCATGGCACTGGTTCTATCTCTATTTGCAGGGACACTAGATGGTGTCGCAGCTTCTCTTGTGTTCTCCACCATGGAAACGGATGCTCCCAACCTAGGAGTAACAGGTCCTCTTCTGAAATATGACAATCCTTGATGCTGAGATCCGGTAGAATTTTAGCTCTGCTAACTATATCATCAATGAGTGTCCTCCTTCCCAAGGCTAGATTGCCACCACGACCTCGACCACCTGCAAAGTTAGTATTCTGGGGAGTTCTGGGGGTTCTAGGAATGTCATGGTGTACTCTCCTTGTATTCATGCAACCCAAAACATGCAAGCTTAAAAACTATAGAAGGAAGATGAATGGATGCAACTACTACTTTGTCTATCAATTACCTTTCTTGACAATGGCGCCAAAATGTTGGTCACTCTATATGAAAGTTAATAAATTTAACATACTAAATGCTCAATATAAATTGTCAACCCATGGAAGTCTTTGTATTTCAAAGATAATTCACACTATCTATGCATAAACACTAAGTAGCTGATCAATTGAATGAAAGATGAACTGTCCTACTTATCTGCTCAATCAAACTCCTCTCATAGCTAAACCAATCTAAGTTACCTCTCTAGAAATTCAGAATTGCAATTACTTCCTACAATATCAATCCAGCAATTGATTAATCTATAAATAGAGAACTAGAATTACTTTTGCATAAAGTTAAATCCTAACATTATCAAACTATATGTAAGTCCATCATCACTATTTTAATTCAACTAATCTAAGAATTGGAAAGAACAACAATTTGAATTAAACAAACTCTAAACCATAATCTGATTGAATTAGCAAACTTGAGAAAGACAAGTAATTGAAAGGAACTAGAGTTGAGCTTGACTGTAACAGCTATTGGCACACACACATAATGGAAACTAACCTACATAGTCGATTGTCACACCACGCAGTTACAGCTTAAGGGAAATGCAAACATTACTGTCTCAGGGGTTACAATGATAAATCATTTGTGTTGCAACTACTGTAAATAATGCAATTACTGAAACTTCCACACCACACAAAAATGATCAAAACATCTAATTAACTCGGCAATCTCTGTGGAAGGCAGGCCCAACCTTTGAAAAAAGACGTCGGAACTAACACAGGTTCAAACGCAAAGATACAATTCTCTGTCACAACTTAAAATCATGCTCCTTATATTAAAATGACGAATTACAAAATACAATTCTCTGTCACAACTTACACAGTATGATCCAATATCAACCAACCCTTGGCTCATAATGTTTCCCAATATTTATACATGATCAATCATAGCCTTCACCCACTGAAATAGGGCAGCCATGAAGATCTACGATCTCCAGGCTTCCTTGTTACAACGAGCTTCTACAGATGTGAGTGGAATTGAATGAAAGTAGAGAATATAGGGAATCTTGTTGCTTGAGCCATTAGTGAATAAACAGAACCAATTTATGGAATACCTTGTCTCTTGTGGCTAAGCCTTAAGCAGTGGCACGTTGTCGCAGTTGAGTCTGTTGCAGCTAGGCTTGTTGCATCTATACGTGGAATGATGACCTATGTTTGTGTCCATCATGTGGAGCCACAACTGGCAAGTAATAGCTGGCATCAAAAGCTCATCTTCTCTTCAAACCACTCAGGATGCTACACATGTACTTCTCAAAGCTTGAACTATCTTTATGAAATCACAATGTATTAGCATAATTTAAGATACAGAGTTCTGAACATAACAATCATAGGCATTAATAAGATAAAACAATAAGTAATCATACATGTAAAGATTCAAGGCTCAATATGAGAAGAAAACATCTGTTTGGTGCATGGAATGGAGTAAGACAAGGCAAAAAGGGGTATAATAGGTGTGGTCAAAAAGGGGTAATTCAGGACCCAACAATAAGTAATGGTATGAGATGGCATATGTATTAGAATTGTTGTGCCATTTAGATCTTGGTCCAAAAACAATCTTCACATAAATTGCACAAGAGAAATAAAGAAGAGATTAATTTTCCATTAATGATTATTCAATTTATGGGTGAATATATAATACAACATCAATTGAAAAAATCAAATACCTTCTAAGGCAATTGGATCTACCAACCTAGACTGACTCTAGAGATAACTAGGAGTGAAAGAATCACCATAAATAGCTAACTAGTGAAACTACATATCACTAAATAAGTTAATAACCAGTTACAATCAATTAAACTGAATGGTTAGGTGAGAAAATGCATCCATGTTCCCATGAATCATGCAAACTAGCGCTAGAGTCACTGGAGTTGATCTAACTGATGGGGATCGGAGTTTAACTAAAGATAATTAATGACCTACTGGGGTGAACTATTGGAAACTGCTGGTGGAACTCCGAGTGGGTTCCTATAAAATAGGGATTGATCATTGGAGATCCAAAATGCATGCAAACATTTGCAGTAAGTGGAATTTTTCTGTCGCATCCCCGGTTTTGACCCCGTTTGCATGATGTATATATTGTAATTAATCGTGGTGAGGAGCTCAAGGCAAAAGCCCCACCATCGAATTGGTTTTGTGTGTGTTTCGGCAATGGGATAGTTGCCGATGGTTTATTGTGCCATTTGGCACATTATAATTTGGCATCATGTAAATACACACATCAAATAAAATAAACCACAACCAGCGACGGCAATGCAACGTTGAATGAAAAGGGCATGGTTCCAAAGGATAAGGGGTGGGGGATGTCAAACCTTGGTTATGGGGGAAAAACCCATGTGTTTTACCACCTTGTTGATTTGCCACCTTTTTGTCTCATCCAACCTTGTCAACCTCTTTAATGCTTCAACTGGTGGTTGAGGAGTTATGGATAAGTGGTTGAGGGCATTAATTGCTGGAGGAATCGTGGGTAAGGAGGCAAGCAAATCCATCTTCCCCGCGATGCCATTCTCCCATGTGGGTTCACTCTCACGTCTGGCCTTCACCTCCATGACTGTGGTCTGGGAAATTTGGATCCTCACGTAGAGAGGCGTTCTGTTTTGTTCCTCCGATTGTCTGTTCACTCACATGTAGAGAGACGTGTTGTTCATCCTTGCGTAGGCTGGGAGTCTTGCTCTATCCTCCTCACGTAGAGCTATGGGACTCTGCGTGGTTTTGCTCACGCCGGGAGCAAGAGGAATCGTGGCTGTCACTTGGGATTCTCAGGTGCAGGAGCCATTCACGCTCAGGGTCGTGTGCCTGTGTGTTCCACACCAGTTTCGGTGGTATGTATACATCTCCCTGTTGATTGTGGCTGTGTAGGCTGTCAATTGTGGTCTGCGGTTGTATTTTCCTCCTGTCCATGCCGAGAGTATGTTTCTCTCCGTTATCAGACTGTGTAGTTTTCCGTCATTTCAGTGTGGGACGGGAGCTGTCATCTTCCCCCACGTTTCGTTGGTTGATTTTCCCTGCTGTTTGGGACTGTATATAGCTACCATCATTTTACTGTGAGTCTGTGGATGTTGATTGCCACATCTGTTGGCTGTGTCTCCCATGGCTATGCTGGGAGTTCTGTTTCTTATCCACTGTGGGATGTGGATTGTTGCCACTGTTTTTATTGTGTAATTGGGTTGCTGATATACCCTGGTTTGGGTGTTGGTTTGGCTGTTGGTGTCCCCTTGGCTATGTGTAAGCCTGCATTGACCCTTATCCTTGGAGGAATCATGCCCAGTTCGGGGGTGGCAGCGTTGCTGAGAGATTGATGAGCACGCTGGCCTATGGTTGGGTGGAACGTTGCAGCGACGTAGCTGGTTGTGGGGTGAATTCTTCCTCAATAGATAAGTGTTGTTGGTTATTTTATCTCTGCAATTAATCTACTGTTTCATGAATCACGATGAACATGTAAATGTTGGAATGTATATGCTTGTTTCCGCTGTATGATTGAAGAATTATGCATCTGTGTATGCTTGTATGCTTATCCCTGTTTATATTCATTTGGGGCTGTTTGCCCGGTTATTGTGGTGCTCGTCGCGTCCTCTTCTCCGGTCGGAGGGTCGGGGACGTGACATTTTCCATTAGTCATGACCCCCATGCACTAGTAAAGTGATGAGACCTCCTAAGCGAAGGAAATTAAGAAAATAGACTTTATGTGGTCAAAAGGAGACAAAGGGGAGGATTAATAATCCTAACATCACCCTTTAATCCTAACTTGGACTACCTGGGCCCTGGTAACTAAGACCAAAGGTCACCCATTACAATCTAAATGCAAAGAATTATTTATCGATGAAAAATTGAGGGAAAAGGCAAAACCGCATGGGGAAAATCCTTCCTCAAAAATGGACATAGCACATAATTTAAATAAAAAACTTCACTCCGAATTGTTCTTCACTTGAATAAGCTGGATGTACTGCTTCTTGGTGAAAACATTTGTAGAATTGTTGTAGATTCCTAGATCATGTATCATATTTTCAATGTTGTGTAGACAAAAAATAGAAGCAGAAGCCCCTTGTAGCTCATATTCTGGTGATGAAGGAGCATGATATGAGTGCTCTTTGATGTGATAAACATAAATTATCATATCTGAACATAAAATCAGATATGTAAAAGAGATATGTGCAATCATCTCCTAACCAAAGAACATCAATGAAATTGGCAGACACAATTTCTAGTTTAGCTGCATAATAGTGAACCCAATCATGAACCTTCTTTCCAAACTAATGTGAAACCTTTATAATTCTGTAATAGATCTTATTAGGCTCTGATGTATCATAAACTAAGTCATATGTAGCAGCAAGAAACCAAGGTATAGTGGCTCCAAAATCCGGTTGAGTTAGAGTAGGAATACTAGGTTCAACTAGTCTACATTGACAATCTGGAAAATCTGGTGAGTACAAGGATCTAAAATTCGAACTAATAGAATTTATATCAGAACCAAATGTTTGTAACAGAATCCAACATATATCCAATGATAACTAAAACCAACCAATTATACAAATTAAAGACATGATAACAACTTTCACCAGTGATATAGTATAGGAAACTATGGATTTGACTAGTTTTCCAACTGAAGAGTTTGGGAGTTGTAGGGTCTTCTGAGTATCAAATGGATGGGATGGAGGTGTCATAACATGCATATCAGCTTGAAAATAATATTCTAAATCAGAGAAAGAAGAATCTGAATGTAGTTTGAAGGATTCGGATGAAGACAAGTCAGAAACTAGTGGTAAAAAACTAGTATTGAGAGGAGATGGCTCTAGGAGTCTGATACGTATTTTTTAAAGGGGAGAGGAAATAGATTTTTTTATTCTCAGTGTATCAGAATGAGTATAAAAATCAGAGACATCAGAAACATACTTTATTCTATCAACCAATTCATGACAATGATTACCTTTGAATTGCACAGTGTTTCAGTGCTCCTGGGGATCAGCAGATGTTTCACTTCTTGCAAAAACAACACGTCAATGTTGTTTCTTTCGAGAAACTGCATCATGATGTCCATTTTATTTTTAAAGCAAGAGTTTTCATTGTGAGAATATTTTATGCAATAGGTACACTGATATCTTCCTTTCTTGTTTTTCTTCTTCTTGAAATTTGAGCCTTCATCAGTAGAGTTAGAACCTTCATCTTTGAAATCTGAAATTGTCTTTTTCTCCTTCACTTTAAGCTTTCCTTTGGACTTGAGATTATTTCTTTCAAGAGAAGCAAGCGTATCCTTTGAGGTTTTGAGAGTCCCCATTTGAATCAGCTTGATATTCTCTTGTGCGAGAGAATCTATGAATGCATCCAAGGACGGCATCCTCCAATTTCGAACTGCAAGCTTAGTAGCATAGAATGTTGACAAAAAAACTGAGTATTTTGGACCTAGTTTTGATAGAATGGAGAGAATTAACTGATATTATTCCTTCATAATCTCACACTTATTTTCTGCTATAGAGAGAACTGAATACCTGCACAAAACTAAAAAGACAATTTTTGTTTAGCCTGACTAGGCTCTGATACCATATTAGAATTGTTGTGTCATTTAGATCTTGGGAAAAAAACAATATTCACATAAATTGCAAAAGAGAAATAAAGAAGAGAATAATTTTCCATTAATGATTATTCACTTTATGGGTGAACATATAATACAACATCAATTGAAGAAATCGAATACCTTCTGAGGCAATTGGATCTACCAACCTAGATTGACTCTAGAGATAACTAGGAGTGAAAGAATCACCATAAATAGCTAACTAGTGAAACTACAGATCACTAAATAAGTTAATAACGAGTTACAATCAGTTAACTGAATGGTTAGGTGATCAAAGGCACCCATGTTCCCATGAATCATGCAAACTGGTGCTAGAGTCACTAGAGTTGATCTAACTGATAGGGATCGGAGTTTAACTGAAGATAATTAATGACCTACTGGGGTGAATTGTTGGACACTGCTGGTGGAACTCCGAGTGGGTTCCTATAAAATAGGGATTGTTCCTTGGAGCTCCAAAATGCATCCAAACATGTGCAATAAGTGGAAATTGTCCATTAGTCATGTCCCCCGTGCATTGGTAAAGTGATGAGACCTCCTAAGCTAGGGAAATTAAGCAAATAGACTTTATGTGGCCAAAGGAGACAAAGGAGGATTAATAATCCTAACAATATGTTGTGATATATTACATCACTATGAAGTGATAGAAGATTAAAGTAAAGCTAATGTTCGTGAAATATTGGCCTAGAAAATAATCAACGAATGAAACTTGTAATATTTGGAAATCAGGAATGGCCAAGTAGGGATTAGCTAGATAATTTCTCAAGAAATTGGAACAACATTGCACAGGTGAATAGAATGAAAAGGAAACTAAAAATAAGGCAAATATTATTTCCATAGTCAAATGGGACATGAGGAAATCTCAAGAAAAAAAATGATGTTGCAACAATGTTAAAGCTATGGAGTGTTGAATTTAAACATGGCTAGCAAGGTACTCAGGAGAATGAGGGATATTTTCTCACCCTAAAATCTCTTTTGTTAATAGAGTAGAGTTATCTTATTTTAAAAGTAGCTAATATAAACATGTATATATTTAGTGAATTTATAGTTGGGTGAGAAAACCATAGGTAATGATATGATATGTGGTTGGAAATAAGCCTACCAAAAGATCAACTATGTTGTTGTGGATTTCCATGCTATGCAAAGGAATTGGAAGGGATAATTTCTTTACTCTTTCTATCCAAATGTAAGAGTATAGGATAGCTGAAATTAATATGCACTTGTGTACAAATTGAGAAATAATGCATGGTGTCTATAAAGCATATATGATTTACACATTTACTTAGGTAGTATATTGTTACATATTCCATGAGTATGCCTTGATGATTAAATATGATTCATATGGTTGTGTGACCAAAATGGATTAATAGCTTGGTTAAATAAATAAATGATCTTGTTTCATACAATAACTATCTCGGGAAAGAAATGATAATGAAAATAAAATCATGATCAAGTGGTTGGTGAAAGGTTTTTTTATTCTCCATAAGGTACCAACTAATCATGTAACACTATATATGTTTATGACATCCATGCAAGTATGTATTTAGTTATGATTATGCGCATAGGTGTTGAAGGGATTCCTTTAGTCACAATTTGTTATCAAAAATTGGTACGATTGTTATGTTTGAATGCATATATTTGAACCCACCTAGTATGGTATGGAATATGTGGTAAATGACACGAAACTTATGCCTATATTATAGTGTAGAATCTATAATGCATTCATGTGAAATAAAATAACATGTTATGTTGTGTTGGTTATGGGTTGGTTATGGGTAAATAACGAAGGCAAGAAAAAGCAATCCATCCATATGGTAGTGTAACTATGGGGGGATGGTTGGATGATGTATTGAGGTATTGGCAATTTTTCATGGGGAATGCATGAAATAAAAATATGGTATTCCTAAATCAATGTAAGGATGTATTGATTGGATGTGCATAAATAGATTGTGTAAATATTATGGTTATGCATACATATGTTAGAATGTATTGTGTGAATGCATGCTTGTGCTATATTTCATTGCAATTAATATGTTAATAGTTAAAATGAAGGAATTATGGTAATTCATATTTCTGATATCATTTCATGAGTTGTTGTGGATGTAGTGAAATATTTGTATGAAAAAATAGCCATGTTTTGATGGATTATAAGAATGCTCTGTCGGGAGAGAAAAGTTGCATCAAAATATGTCTTTGATGTGGAAATGAAAGTATGTCATAATGAGACAAGGACTATTTCTTGCACAACTAAAAGCTAAGTATCATGTGGAACTTCTTGTATTATCTAGAATTTCATTGTTGTAAAAATTGTTTCCAATATTGGTTGAAAGATTGAAATATGACTCATGATATTGCATATCTATGTTTCTGACACAAGTGAATGGTGAATATACCTAGTAAGAGAAATTTATGACTATTGTGAGTTGGAAATCATGGGAAGAAGGTTGTTGTGATGAATTAGAACCATATGATTGCCATATATTAATGGTTGATTAGAGGTGGCTAAGGAATGTCTAGAGGTAACACCCTAAGAATTGATTCTTTTCTTGCATGTGAAATCATTGGCAAGATGGATTGGTTGAGAGACTATTTAGCAGAGAAGGGGATGACTGAGCTTGAAAGGATAAGCATAATAAGCAAGAGGAAAATTGAATGAATCTAATGTTATAGATTCATGTGCAAACCCTTTCCCATGGAAATCATGTAAAAGAAAGAAATATTCATGCAAATAAGTATTGGACTAAAATTTTGTACTTATTTGGGGTTATGAATATATATGCATACCTTGTTATATTGAAAATTCCTACGTAAATATAATGTTGCATGAGAAGGGTTATAACATGCATATTTCATATTAATTACTGGTATAGGTACATGTTGATGTGAAAATCCTTGGGAGGAAACCAAGGTGGCGAATAGTTAATGTAGATACATTGTATACAGGATAGCTAGAAAATATGCAAGATTGCAAGGGAAAAAAATGTTTTAGAAAATGAAATTGAAGAAGCAACGTGGGAGCTAGAGGATGCCATGCAGAGGTATATTGTGCATATTTAAAGACATTGTTAAGTTTTTTCATTGTATATATATTGTTGATAATGCACCAAGGATGGTGCATAAATTAAGGCGGAGGGGAATGTAGTACCATATTCTTATCCAAGAAAGTAATTATATATATAACAATCATAAGTCCATCTTAATCCCTGATCTACCGAGAATCGAGAGGGATCCAAATTCTTAAGGTGTAAATTTTCTTATGTTAAATTTTTTACATGTTTAAAAAAAATTACACCTCAAGAATTTTGATCCCTTATTTGTCACGAATAATTGCATGAATATTCTTCATATATTGAAATTATTTTGTTTATTTAATATATTTTTCGAATGTGTAGAGATTATATAATTTAAATATATATATATATAAAGACATGACTTTTTAGTCTTTAGTTTAGGCTGACGTGATTTTTTTATATATTTTTTATATTATGTTAGGAACGTTAGGAACGCATCTCCCCCATATTGGAATGTAGAGCACCTCTCTACTCTCGGTGCAGTGATGAAATGGATAGAATATAGACATAAATTGTCTATGAGGACCGAATATATTTCAATGGTGTACATATATTGATAATATAAAAAACCCTAACAATTGCAAACAAAAAAGGATGAAGAACAGATGGGGTCCTTTGATTCCACAAGTATTGGAAGTGAAAGGGGCTATGATTCCACAAGTGGGGAAAGTGAAGGGGGGCTAACAAGAAATGAACTTAGCGATTTATCTAACCTGTGTCCTTAACCTTGATTATAAACTTTAATTAGTGAATTTATCCAAATTCCCTACCCCGTGATTATGAGAGTCAATTGTTTAATCATTGCTTTTAAGCCTAAGATTGGGATTAAAGGGAGAAATGTGGGAACCTCACGAGGGCCAGGTGGAGGTTTTCCAACATGCAAATATATTATTGGGATTTGAGAGGAATTATCACTCTAGCAAAAATTCATCAACCATTAATGCCATTAGGAATTAGCGAAGCAAGATGGGAGAAAAATTATATTGTTAATTCTCACTTTGAGAGAAACACCTCCTAGTAGAGGCTATAGTGGAGGTTTTTGGTGTTATAATATTGGGAAAAAAATTCAAAAAAAAATCAACAGCCTCTATTATTGGTAGCAGAGGTTCTACAAAGGTTTCCTTTTTCGATGCTCTATAGTATATAATATGACTCATTGTATTGGGCATTTTTAATCATAGAAGCGTCGATTCTCTGAGGCCATTTTGAGAACTAATCTATCAATTTCTAAAATATAAGTATATATGCACCTATTTCAAAAATATAATCATTGATACACCTATTTCTAAAATATAAGCATCAATGTGCCTATTTTTAAAATATAAGCATAGGTGCATCAATTTTTAAAATATAAGCATTGGTGCACCGATATCTAAACTGAAGTAACAATGTGCTTATTCCTTAAAAAGGAACAATGCAACCATACCTAAAATATTATTGCTAGCGCACCCACACAATGTGTTGCACCTATGGCATTCATGCTCCAAGATTCAAGAGGAGCATCGGTGCGCCCAAATTAAAATGCTATAAAACTAATATAGAACTAGTTATACCAAATAAAAATCAATTATTTATTATCAAAAATTATTTGTAATTAATAATTTATTAATATTTTTAGTCATTTTTACAATTAATTTGTTTTTGTAAATAATTATTTTCACGTATGCTTAATATTTATCAAATGAATTTAATCAATAAATACATGATTATTAAAGTGTAACGATAGCATAACTTTTATTTTAAATATTCCATACATTATTTCTTATCCTTTTTATGAATGAATCTCTTATTTGCATTAAAAAGGTGAAAATACTTGAGTAGAATATTTTTTTTAATTATAATTTTGGTTGTTTCAAATAAAAAATTGTAGTTGGAAGCATATGAAATAAGACATTAGAAATAAACAGAGGAATAATATTATGAAAATGTACAATAAATAATTTTGAAATATTAAGCATTACTATATGGTAATGGTAGTGAATCTACCCATATAAAACCACAGAGAGTATCAAACTACTCAAGCCACTTAATATTTGATATTTTGTAATTACAAAACCAATCAATTTTTACATGAAAAATGTTTGATGGAAACTCTCTAAAACCGCTCATCCAGATAATATTCCCAAATTAGTGGAGAATTCATGCTTTTCGACTAAGGAATCACACTAGTAACTTTGGTGCTCCAATACAAAAATGGAGCATTGGTGCTCTTACAAAAAAGGATAGAACTGATGTTCCAATAACACCAAGAATAAGACCTTGTATGTCAAAGAAATTAATGAACTTCCACATAATGGGAGGTGAAAAACCTTTTGAACATGCACCCATGTTGGAAAAAAGTGTTCTCATTTTTTATCAAGCTTGCCCCTCATTTTCTCTCCATATTCGTTGACGTAAAACCTTAAAACAAATGCACATTTAACTTGCAAATAAACGGAAAATCCTCAAATGAATTTTGAAAAAAACATGAAAAAACAATTAATAAATAAAGAACAATATTAGGAAATCGAAATAACATGAAGAAAATAACTAATGGGGATATGCAACCATGATGCACAAAAATATACCGAAGTCTTGATTGAAAATTCCCCTCATTTTCTAGCCATTTATGTCACATGTAAAACACTAAAATAAATCATTCATTAACCTACAAAATAGAGACAAAACCCTAAAACATATATATGTATATGTATGTATGTATGTATATATGTGTGTGTGTGTGTGTGTGTGTGTGTGTGTGTGTATGTATGTGTATATACATATATATACGTATATATGTATGTATGTATGTATGTATGTATGTGTGTGGGTGTGTGGGTGTGTATATATATATATATATATGGAACATCGCTCAAAAAACCCTCAGGTACTTCCCCATTTATTTAGGACAGTACCCGAGGTAAACTATTGGCCCTAATTACAGGGCCTAACTCAATGGGGACATCGAGTAAGGACCTGGCATAGCCACCTAGGGAGTGAGCCCGAGACCTTTTTCTAGCATAAACATCTCTCAACCACTTGAGCTAACCCACCAGGATTCCTCAAACATATATATA